>CM059445.1:17978325-18218325 GCA_030390025.1 Squalus acanthias
TTCCTATGTGTCTATGACTGTGGCAGCTAAGGAGATGAGGTAGGGATAGGGTGGCCCCAGTGAGGCAGGGCGAGGAGCAGGGTAGGAAGGGTCCTGCAGGGGGGGGTGTTGGAGGAGGGCAGGGTGGAGGAGGGCAGGGTGGAGGGGATGTTGGAGGAGGGCAGGGCGGAGGGGATGTTGGAGGAGGGCAGGGTGGAGGAGGGCAGGGTGGAGGGGATGTTGGAGGAGGGCAGGGCGGAGGGGATGTTGGAGGAGGGCAGGGTGGAGGAGGGCAGGGTGGAGGGGATGTTGGAGGAGGGCAGGGAGGAGGGGATGTTGGAGGAGGGCAGGGCGGAGGAGGGCAGGGTGGAGGGGATGTTGGAGGAGGGCAGGGCGGAGGGGATGTTGGAGGAGGGCAGGGTGGAGGAGGGCAGGGTGGAGGGGATGTTGGAGGAGGGCAGGGTGGAGGGGATGTTGGAGGAGGGCAGGGCGGAGGGGATGTTGGAGGAGGGCAGGGTGGAGGAGGGCAGGGTGGAGGGGATGTTGGAGGAGGGCAGGGTGGAGGAGGGCAGGGAGGAGGGGATGTTGGAGGAGGGCAGTGTGGAGGTGATGTTGGAGCAGGGCAGGGCGGAGGGGACAGGGCAGAAGATGGGACCGTGGCTTGAGTACTGTGGCTTCCTGTAACGCTGATGAGAATTAATTCAGAACCCCAATAAAGATCTAATGGGACCAGTTATCCTCCTCCGTCGCCTCAGTGTGTGTTAGACACTGTGCTTTCCCCAGGTGTCCTACGTGATCCCAGTTGAACCTGGCCGTATTATTAATATCCAGCGCCAGGTGGGACTAGCGCTTCAGAATCTGGGCTCGCCCAATAGCAGGGAGGGAATCTGCCCGCTAATTAAAGATGAAATGGCTTATTTAGCCGTAAGAGGAGAAGCATGTGAAGACGGTGAAGCAGCATGGTAGGTCGGAGATGGAAACCCGGCTTTGATGAGGACACAGCAGAGGTTTAGCTGCAACAAGTGCTGCTCATCGACAAGAGGCTTCAGTCACGTCACCGCTGCCGTGAGGTCAGCTGGCCGCCCACAGATCAGTTGGCACGGGGAACCGGGAGCAGAACCAAGCCTGGACAAGTAATGGAGGCTGTTGCCGACCCTGCCACTGGCAACACATCACACCACACCGCAAAGCCCCTCCGAGGACTTGACATGCAGCAGGCAGTGCCTGTCACAAGGTGCAAGGTGTTACAAGCCCTGGTTGGCCACATTCCTCACATGACCTCCTGCCTCCAAACGCCCCGCCCCCACACTCCTGTCATTGGTCGCCCGACATGTTCATCCTCATCCCCCGGCCAATCAGAACGCGAGCAGGCTCTTCGTTATCCAATTGGGTGACTCTTGACTGTCAGTCAAACAGCCTTTTCTCACGTGTCCTATATTTCTGTGACGAGCAAACAAAAATGTTCAGAGAAAATTTTTTAAAAACACAATTTTCTTTTGAATTGCCCCTGTGACTTTTCTCCCGGGTGTTGCTCGCCGCAGTGTCCCGGGGATTAATCTTCGATTCCTGGAGACTCCAGGGCAATCCAGGAGGGTTGGCAACCCCTAGAGTTAAGCCTGCCCGAGGCCCCCAACTGCAGACTCTGCCGAGAACATGACGTACTAAACAAATTTTCCCTTTTCTTAATTACTAATTCTATTTCCATCCTTGTGCAGCATTTTGTTATGGTGGAAAGTAACTCCAAGGCATTCTGGATTGGTCTGACTGATCACGTGAACGAGGACAACTGGCAATGGGTGGATGGCACATCTTACGAAACAACACCAACGTAAGTTTGTGCACAACACAAGTGCCAGACACTGGCCGTCTGAGTGACATACATAGAAACATAGAAAAATAGGAGCAGGAGTCGGCCATTCGGCCCTTCGAGCCTGCTCCGCCATTCAATATGATCATGGCTGATCCTCTATCTCAATACCATATTCCCGCTCTCTCCCCATTCCCCTTGATGCCTTTTGTGTCTAGGAATCTATCTATCTCCTTCTTAAATATATTCAGTGACTTGGCCTCCACAGCCTTCTGTGGTAGAGAATTCCACAGGTTCACCACCCTCTGAGTGAAGAAATTTCTCCTCATCTCCATCCTAAATGTCCTACCCCATATCCTGAGACTGTGACCCCTCGTTCTCGACCCCCCCATGCCCCCCACCCCAGCCAGGGGAAACATCCTCCCTGCATCCCAGTCTGTCTAGCCCCGTCAGAATTTTATACGTTTCAATGAGATCCCCTCTCATTCTTCTAAACTCTAGTGAATACAGGCCTAGTCGACCCAATCTCTCCTCATACGACAGTCCTGCCATCCCAGGGATCAGTCTGGTGAATCTTCGTTGCACTCCCTCTATGGCAAGTATATCCTTTCTTAGGTAAGGAGACCAAAACTGCACACAGTACTCCAGGTGTGGTCTCACCAAGGCCCTGTATATTACGGCACAGTCTGTACGGCTGACTTTACTGCATGAAAATTAGATGACTTTATGCAAAAATGCAGGTTCCGATATCGTCATTTTCAATAATGCCGCATTGTCCCACAGCTGGATATTGTGAGAAACAATTGTTATTGTGTTATAGAGACACGGAACCACTCATAGTGGTGAACAACATCTGTCTGATATGTAGTGCGACCCTGATGGTCTGGTTCCCGATTCAATAAAAGGAGTTCTTGTGGAGACCCTCTCTTCAAATGGTCTTTCAAATAAAGAAAACGTCTAAGAAAGGGCTAAGGAAGGGGAAAAAAAACCCCAAATCAGGCAGGGCCTCCCACTGCGAAGTGTGCAGGCGTGAACCTCTGTCCAGGACAAGGTCCAGCTCTGTGCTGTGATGCTCTCCGTGGCCCAAATAAGGCAGCAACACTCACGCCTCAGGTCAAAGTGAGGTCGGAGAGGGGACCTCGAGCAGGCGTTAGGCGGCTTCTATCCACATGCAAAGGGCCGAATGCCTGCTTCCGGCATGGGTAAAGGACGCCTCCGGTTTGTCCTTACCCATTATGGCGGGAGGCGCACTTCCTGTCGGAAGTGTGCGTGCGTTTCTTGCCCGCCATTTTGGGGACTTAGAAGGAGGCTTAGTGCCTGAAAAATGGGCGCCTCATGACCCAGTTCCTGTGAAGCACCTTGGGACGTATTACTGCGTTAAAGGCGCTATATAAATGCAATGATTCAAGCTGTAGCTACTTCTAGAGTAAAATTACTCCCGGGGGGCAATCTGCTGTGTCACACTCTGGGCGCGATCTTGCCAGCCCTGGGGAGGTGGGTATGGAGGCGAGACTGCCGGGAAAATGGCGGAATTTGGGTGCGGGTGCCCAACCCGCCCCCAACCCGCCTCCGTGCCATCTTGCCAGGAGGTGGGTAGCCGTCCCGCGCCGGGTCCCGTTTCTTTGGAGGCGGGAAGGGGATTACAGCCACTTACCTGCCTGTTAACAGGTAGTTAACAGGCAGATAAGAGGATTATCCCCATTTCACCCACACAAGTGCGGGCTTCCCGAAGGCTGCGAACCCTGCCAGGCGAGTAGTGGGTCTGCGGGGGTCGGAGGGGTCCAAAGGTGTGCTGTGGAGGTGAGTGATGGGTGCAAGTGTGGAGAGGTGAGTATGTGAGGTAAGTGGAAAGTGTTAGTAAAAGTGTACTCACCTTTTTTTCTTCCTGCAGGCTTCAGTCGGTGGGTATGCGGAGAGTCTCGCACCTCCGCGGCAGAGATGACAGATGGCCGCTGCATTCTCCAATGCAACAACCATCTAATTTCTGCAAAAGAAAGAGGTTTGATGAGGTCTTGAATTCAAGAACTCATCAAACTACAGAGAATGTCAGTGTTTGACAACCTCACAGAGCTGTCAAACGATGACAATTCACCCGTTAAAAATGTTTGACAGATGAAACGTCATACGCTGACGTTCTCTGCAACCGGCTTCCCCTTAATTGGCCTGCTGAGCCCGCTGGGCGGGCTGAACAAGGTCAATCAAGGGAAAATAGCGTGGGTTGGCCAGAGGTCGATGGAGGCGGGACATCGACCCGCCAAGCAGCAGTCCCGCCTCCAATGCGCCCCCATTGACAAAATCACCCCCTGAGTGTCACCTCTGTGGGCTTTTATGTTTAAAGGTTTTGGGCTGCCGGAGAACCCAACAACGTGGGGAAAGGCGAGGACTGTGTCCAAACCGACGATAATGGGAGATGGAACGACAACTCGTGCACCGCAAAATATTTCTGGATTTGCGAGCAAAAGGAAAAGTCAGAATGAAATTCTTGCCGCGCGTCTCGAAAATACAAATTAACGCACATTTTCCGAACTGCCCATTGGTACCTGAAATAAGTACAATGTGCCAGGTTGAGGGGCACTACATTCAACTCAGCTCAACTCAACCGTGCCAAGCGGAGGCCAGACACCCAGGTTGGCATGAGTTTCCCTACGTTACAACAGTGACTTCACTTCAGAAGTACTTCATTGGCTGTAAAGCCCATTGGGACATCCTGAGGACGTGAAAGGCGCTATATAAACGTGAGTCTTTCTTTCTTTCGGTTCCGTGTGGCCCACATCAGTCGGTGCATTAACACACCACAGTATTAACCGCAGAGGTGCTTTCTATATCGAGATTGTTTGCAGTCTGTGCCAATGTTCCCTCTCATCATTTTCTTTTCGTTCACGGTCCCTGTTTAAATTTTTGCGCCAGCGCGGTTTTTTTTCCCGTGTAAATGCTGGTGAGCGGCCTGCGGGGGGAGCTCCAGAGCGCACCGCGCGGCCGAGCGGCTTAGCGGGAACGTTGGTCTCTGCTTGTTTTTTTGCGCGCTCTGTTTCTCCTTACAGCTGACTGAATAAAGACAAATATGTTATATTTCTTCATTTTCATTCCTTTTCTGCTCTCTCTACCATGACCGGGTTACTCCTGTTGTATTTCCAGTCGATTTGAGAAAAGGCAATAAAACCGCTCAGCATTAATTCCCTTTGTCTGTGTGTGTGGGTTTTTTCAGCACAAGTTAATGGGTTCGCATTCATTTCCTGTCTGCACTCGTCCAACGTTTTAATTAGCCCTTCTATTTTCGTTGAGCTTGAGCTAGAGTTAAAATAGCACAGGCAGAGATCTGATGGACACGAGTTGACCAGTGCACATGAGAAATCAAACCAGCTGATGTACAGTTTTGGTTTCCATATTTAAGAAAAGATATACTTGCTCTCGAGGCAGTTCAGAGAAGGTTCACTCGGTTGATTCCGGAGCTGAGGGGGTTGACTTATGAGGAAAGGTTGAGTAGGTTGGGCCTCTACTCATTGGAATTCAGAAGAATGAGAGGCGATCTTATCGAAACATATAAGATTGTGAGGGTCTTGATCGGGTGGAGGCGGGGAGGATGTTTCCACTGATGGGTGAGACTAGAACTAGGGGGCATAATCTTAGAATAAGGGGCTGCCGTTTCAAAACTGAGATGAGGAGAAACTTCTTCACTCAGAGGGTAGTAAATCTATGGAATTTGCTACCTCAGAGAGCTGTGGAAGCTGCGACATTAAATAAATTTAAAACGGAGATAGACAGTTTCCTAGCTGATAAGGGAATTAAGGGTTATGGGGAGCGGGCAGGGAAGTGGACGTGAGTCTAGGTTCGGATCAGCCATGATCCTATTGAATGGCGGAGCAGGCCCGAAGGGTCGTATGGCCTACTCCTGCTCCTACTTCTTATGTTCTTATGTATCGAAACATGGACAATGACGGCACACAGGAAGTTACCTGTCCCTCACCGCCATTTTTCTGTTGTTTCTTACTCCCCACTTCCTGGCGGAGGGAGGGAAGGGGCAGGTTTAACCCCCCTCCCCCACCCACCGTCACCAGCAATAGGGCGAGAAAAAAACCATGAGAAGTTAACGGCCCAAGGATTACGGTCCGAGGCGTAGCTCCGGAGGACGCCGCGGACCTGCGAGAAGAATACAAACCTACCTGATGCGGGGGCCCTCCTTCGTGAACCTGCTCTCTGACGCTGTGTGCCGGAGGGCAGCGTAATGGCCCAGTGATCCCGGGGGCGCAGTCTGTGCGGAGGCATACCTAGGATCACGTGGGCCTGGTCCTCCAGTCAGGAAACAGAATTAGATTTTACATCATTTCAGAAGGGAATCCCGTAATCGGATTTAATAACAATTATTTCACAGGATTGGAATTTAATTCCTAATTCGCTTCATTCCACCAACTTCACGCGATCTTAGTTCCGTTAGTAAAACATTAATTTTGCTGGTAATTATCGACCTCATTAAAACTCCAATCTTTGCAGAAACAAGATTTGATACTCATTTCATACAATTAAACTATCCGATTTCAGAGATGAGACTGGTTACATACAACATGTCTGAGGTACGTATCCCTTTACGCTGATGCAAACAGGCCCTGTACCTGTTTGCATCAAACGTAAAATTTCCGTGCATAATTGCTGGGCAGTTTGTGGGCAAATAGCCCAACTCTGCACCAGCAATTGGTTTGTCTTCGGCCGCGCGGATGTTGACAGATCTTACGTTCGGGATTTAGCGCAAGTGCATGCGGAAATCCCGTACTTGCAGGGCCAGTTCAAAGGCGGTATGACGGCGTACTCTTAAGAACATAAGAACATAAGAATTAGGAGCAGGAGTCGGCCATACAGCCCCTCGAGCCTGCTCCACCATTCAATAAGATCATGGCTGATCTTCGACCTCAATTCCACTTTCCCGCCCGATCCCCATATCCCTCGATTACCCTAGAGTCCAAAAATCTATCGATCTCAGCCTTGAATATACTCAACGATTCAGCATCCACAGCCCTCTGGGGTAGAGAATTCCAAAGATTCACAACCCTCTGAGTGAAGAAATTCCTCCTCATCTCAGTCTTAAATGGCCTACCTCTTATCCTGATACTATGCCGCCTAGTTCTAGACACTCCAGCCAGGGGAAACAACCTCTCAGCATCTACCCTGTCAATCCCCCTCAGAATCTTGTTTGTTTCAATGAGATCACCTCTCATTCTTCTAAACTCCCGAGAGTACAGGCCCATTCTACTCAATCTCTCCTCATCGGACAGCCCTCTCATTCCAGGAATCAATTTAGTGAACCTTCGTTGCACCGCTTCCAAGGCAAGTATATCCTTCCTTAGATAAGGAGACCAAAACTGTACACAGTACTCCAGGTGTGGTCTCACCAAGGTTCTGTACAATTGTAGCAAGACTTCCTTACTCTTATACTCCAACCCCCTTGCAATAATTTGCTTTCCTTATTGCTTGCTGTACCTGCATGCTAGCTTTCTGTGTTCCTTGCACGAGGACACCCAAATCCCTCTGAACACCAACATTTAAAAGTTTCTCACCATTTAAAAAATATTCTGTTTTTCTATTCTTCCTACCAAAGTAAATAACCTCACATTTCCCTACATTATATGCCATCTGCCACCTTACTGCCCACTCACTTAATCTATTTATATCCCTTTGCAGACTCTTTGAGCTGGATTTTGATACTGGGGCGGGTTGGGGTCGTGTTATCCACCCGACTGGAATTGGATGTGGGAGATTGATGCAATTTTCACCTAATTGGGCAATTGAGTTCCAGCATGTGGGAACCCATGAACCAATTAGTGGTTTCAGTCTGAAAGTCGCCTCTGATGATGTCATCATTGATGCTGCATTGCAGGTCAGAGACTGCCTGGCCTTTGCTGTGAGAGGACCTGGATGCAAAATGAGCAGCAGCATCTCAGAGAGAGAGAGAGAATTTTTGCTCCACCACTCCCAGATGCCAGCCAGCCACTCACTGATACTCAGCGCAGCCACTGATATTCAGCTATCCACATGTGCTCCCGCCAGGTTTCACAATCGTGTTTCAGAACAGGCGTGCTTCACGTAGAACAAGGGTTAAAATCACAAAGGCCTTTCAAAATGGCATTATAGAGCCAATTTAGTGCTTGTTAAGGGCCTTAACAGCCTGTTAGAACCGGGTTTTCCTAGGTTCTCGTCTGGAGTTCCGCTGTACGAAGAGTAATTCAGGCTCGAGGGTTCAGAGAGTTAAAACAACACTTTATTACTTCCAACTGTTCGGCGATGGTTACACAGTACATTGAGGTTCTCTACCGTACATTCGTGTCCCGAGAGTCACACCGGGTTAGGCACGTGTTGCCAGCATTTACGTCCCCGGGAGGTGTCTGACCCTCTTGATGATCCACACGGCTTCTAGCCAAAAAGAGAGAGAGCGAGAGTACCGGCAGGGAAGCCCCTTTTATACAGTGAGGCATGGGTCATTACATCACTTCCCTGGCAACAAGCGTTCTCCAATGGGGGTCCCTTTAGCCCTTTCAGTTTGGCCATGACCTGGTCTTCAGTCTGGCAGGCAAGTCCTGACTTGTCTCACTGCTGCACCTGCCTCCCTAAAGTGCCGGATCGTGATTGGGCGCCACACAATAGCTAGTCAATCATCTTGGCCCCAGGCTGGGGCAGGTCTCTCTCCTTTCTGCTAGCTTTGCACTCTTTAATCTAATCTAGACTTTCCTTGTGTGAAGCCATTCTTTGTAAGCCAATTCGTCGTCCATTTTATTCACGTTTCCACAAGCCTATCCCGTCTCTTAAAGGCGGGACGCAGGTGGGACCAGCAGACACGATTTCATCAAAATTGCATGGAGGCGGGATGGAGGCGGACTTGTGCCCGCCCGCCACTTTTTGCAATTTTAACCCCCCACACGCCTCCAAACCCGCCTCCACGGGTCAATGAAAATCCAGCCCTTTGTGTTCTCTTCACAGCTTACTTTCCCATCTAGCTTTGTACCGTCAGCAAACTTGGATACATTACACTCGGTCCCTTCATCTTGGTCATTGATATAGATTGTAAATAGCTGAGGCCCCAACACTGATCACTGTGGCACCCCACTAGTTACAGCCTGCCAACCTGAAAAAGATCCGTTTATCCCTACTCTCTGTTTTCTGTCCGTTAACCAATCCTCTATCCATGCTGCTATATTACCCCCAACCCCATGAGTCTTATCTCGGGTAATAACCTTTTATGTGGCACTTTATCGAATGCCTTTTGGAAATCCAAATATACCACTGGTTCCCCTTTATCTACCTTGCTAGTTACATCCTCAAAAAACTCTAATAAATTTGTCAAACACGATTTCCCTTTCCATGAAACCACATTGACTCTGCCAAATCATGTTATGGTTTTCTAAGTGCCTTGAAACCACTTCCTTAGCAATGGATTCCAGCATTTTCCCGACGACTGATGTCAGGCTAACTGGCCTGTAGGTCCTTGTTTTCTCTCTCCCTCCTTTCTTGAATAGCGGTGTTACACTTGCTGCCTTCCAATCCGCTGGGGCCTTTCGAGAATCGAGGGAATTTTGGAAGATCAAAACCAATGCATCCACGTCGAGTACCCACCGCAACTTCTGGCCCATTAAAGAAAATGGAAGGAAGCTTTGAGAGGTGACAGGTGCTTGGAGAACAGAACTCCCAGATCCCTGAATGCGCAACTCAACTCAACTGTAGGAGAAATGAACGGATGACAAAGCCCAGGTGAAGAAAGGATTCAACAGCTTCAGGAGAACAGGAGAGAAAAAGATCCAAATAAAATACATTTAAAAAGTCAACGACCAGGAATTTCCTTTGGAGCTGCTCCTGGACCGTCGCCAGGAGTGTGAGGGAAAGCCCGCTGACTTCTGGCCAAGTTATGCTGACGGAGTGGGAGCAGCTCTGAGGACTTTCCTGACCAATGTCTCACGCCTTTGACCTTTTAATGTTCTTGGTTGTTGGCCACTCTTCACTCCCCCCTCACCCCTCCGCCAAGCCTCGGGTGAAATGTTCCTCGATTGGGAATCAGTTTGGTCGCTGACCCCGGGGTTGATTAGTCTCATTGGGTGGACCATCTCTGTGATTGCAACACTTTTATTTCACGCTCTTGTTCTCACACACTCCCACCAGCTACCTCACAGCCAATGAATTACAAGTTAGAGGGCACAATATTGGGACCAGACAAATAATTCGGATTTTACACAGCACAACATTCTCACGGGTAAAGGATAGAAATGCCACGAAAGTGCTAAAGCTCCCACAGCTCTTCTGCAACAGAACTAGTCATTTTAACCTCACAGGCCGGGCGGGAATCCCACGGGACCGGGTGGTTTTATTGTCAGAGTATGGCAGAGTGGTGGGAAGGTGGAACTCGCTACCACGTGGAGTGGTTGAGGCGAATAGATGCATTTAAAAACAAGCTAGATAAACACATGAGGGGGAAACGAATAGAAAGTTACGCTGATGGAGTGGGATGAAGAGGGCTGAGAGAAGGCTCGCATGGAGCATGGACCAGTTGGACCGAATGGCCTGTTTCTGTGCTGTAAATTCGATCCTCACGAGAACTTGCGAAGGGCAATAAATACTGCCTTGTCCGGGTTGCAAGAACAAATTGAAAAGAAAGCAGCGGTTGGATTGCGGACCTTTTATTGCGGTAGCTCAGTTTGAATCACGGCCTGATTTATTGCCCGGCTTTCTCCACCAGTCCATTACTTTTTATTCCCATTTCGACTGGTTTCATTCTTGTGCACCTTTTATTTTTATTTGTTTTACACGCTTCCACCAGCCGTCTCACTTGCAGGGGGCAAATCGGAGGGGGAATTCCTTTGTGTGGGTTCCAATGGCACTTCGAGATCTGGAGGAGGAAGCTCAGGGGACACGAGCTGTGGGTGTGATTGCTCCTCAGGCATTATACGGCTCCCATCCTTATCCACCGTTCCGCGCGCCAACTATCGAAACCCTGGATGGGATTCTGACCTCCTGAAGTTCAAAATTAGAGAAAACACTCGCATTTATTTCCTGAAATCTATGCATTAATAATGCTGAGGGTTGCAGTTTAGTCATTTAGATCATTTGTCATCTTTTCCTTCCTCCTGTATTATTTATATAATTCATAAACATCTGTTTCAACTGGTTTCAATTCTGTAAACTGAGGACACTGGGTGAGGGGGGTGGGGGGAGGAAATCACATTGCAATCTGCCTTGGGTTTTGGGAACTGCGCTCAATCTTGCTGATATAAAGATACCCATTCCCTTAAGCTCACAGTGAATCTCGGCGCCGGTTTCTGCATTGTCTTGCAGAATGGCTGGAGAACCCGCCTATGACGATTTTGAGAGCTTCAATATCGACAATCAACAGAATCAGCAACGGTCTGAGCGGATTCCAGGTATATTAAAGTGATAAGGGATAAGGGAGAACCAGTAGATGTGGTGTATTTGGACTTTCAAAAGGCTTTCGATAAGGTCCAGCATAAGAGATTAGCGTGTAAAGTTAAGGCACATGGGATTGGCGGCAAGGTATTGACTTGGATAGAGAACTGGTTGGCGGACAGAAAGCAGAGTGTTCCCCTGTATCTGCTCCGTGTTCCCCTGTACCTGCTCCGTGTTCCCGTGTACCTGCTCCGTGAAAGAAATCAGTATTTACAGGGAAATGTGTTAGGGAAATTGATGGGATTGAAGGCCGATAAATCCCCAGGGCCTGATAATCTACATCCTAGGGTACTTAAGGAAGTGGCCCTAGAAATAGTAGATGCATTGCTGATCATCTTCCAAAATTCGATAGACTCTGGAACAGTACCCATGGATTGGAGGGTAGCTAATGTTACCCCACTATTCAAAAAGGGTGGTAGAGAGAAAGCGGGGAATTACAGACTGGTAAGCCTGACATCGGTAGTGGGGAAAATGCTAGAGTCCATTATAAAGGATGTAATAGCTGAGCACTTGAAAAACAGTGACAGGATCGGACAAAGTCAACATGGATTTACAAAAGGTAAATCGTGCTTGACTAATCTACTGGAATTTTTTGAGGATGTAACTGGGAAAATAGATAAGGGAGAACCAGTAGATGTGGTGTATTTGGACTTTCAAAAGGCTTTCGATAAGGTCCCGCAGAAGAGATTAGCTTGTAAAGTTAAGGCACATGGGATTGGGGGCAAGGTATTGACTTGGATAGAGAACTGGTTGGCAGACAGAAAGCAGAGAGTAGGAATTAATGGGTCTTTTTCTGAGTGGCAGGCAGTGACTAGTGGGGTACCGCAGGGTTCGGTCCTTGGACCCCAGCTATTCACAATATACATTAATGATCTGGATAAGGGAACTAAATGTAATATCTCCAAGTTTGCAGATGACACAAAGCTGGGTGGGCGTGTGTGCTCCGAGGAGGATACTGAGAAACTCCAGGATGATTTGGACAGGTTGGGTGAGTGGGCAGAAGCGTGGCAGATGCAATATAACGTGGATAAATGCGAGGTTATCCACTTTGGTGTCAAAAACAGAAAGGCAGACTATTATCTGAATGGCAATAGATTGGGAGAAGGGGAAGTGCAACGAGACCTGGGTGTCCTTGTGCACCAGTTGCTGAAGGTAAGCATGCAGGTGCAGCAGGCGGTGAAGAAGGCAAATGGTATGTTGGCCTTCATAGCGAAAGAGTTTGAGTATAGGAACAGGGATGTCCTGCTGCAGTTGTACAGGGCCTTGGTGAGACCACACCTTGAGTACTGTGTGCAGTTTTGGTCGCCTTATCTGAGGAAGGATGTTCTTGCCATGGAAGGAGTTCAGCGAAGATTCACAAGGCTGATACCTGGGATGGCAGGAATGACATATGAGGAGAGATTGGGTCGATTGGGCTTATACTCGCTGGAGTATAGAAGAATGAGAGGGGATCTCATCGAAACATATAAAATTCTGACAGGTCTGGACAAACTAGATGCAGGAAGAATGTTCCCGATGGTCGGAGAGACCAGAACCAGGGGTCATAATCTGAGGATAAGGGGTAAACCATTTAGGACAGAAATGAGGAAGAATTTCTTCACCCAGAGAGTGGTGAACCTGTGGAATTCTCTACCACAGAAGGTAGTTGAGGCCAAGTCATTAAATATATTCAAGAATGAGTTAGATATATTTCTTAAAGCTAAAGGTATCAAGGGATATGGGGAGAAGGCAGGTACAGGGTACTGAGTTTGGATGATCAGCCATGATCTCATCGAATGGCGGAGCAGGCTCGAGGGGCCGAATGGCCTACTCCTGCTCCTATCTTCTATGTTCCTATGTTAAGTGAAGGTCGGAATAGGTGTGCCAGAGTGGGCTTGTATTCCCTTGAGTACGTTGATGCATAAATAGTCAGGAGAGCTGCTAACCTGATTTTTGTTTTTCTGGTTTTGACTGAGACAGGTGGGGGGGCAGGGGGGGGGGGTAACGTCGGTCAGGACAACATCTTGCTGGTCAAGATCTTCTTCAATAATGTCTTCCTGAGGCCTGAGTAATGTCCAAATGAAACTGACCCTGCTAGGGAGGCCTGTTCCTCTCAGTTGGGACCCTCTTGTCCAAGGTACCTTGCAGTACTTGCTGAGGGGGTGAAATTCGATTCGGCCCGAAAACGGGCGCGGGGACAGCGAAGCGCGATACGCCCTCGCCTGTTGAAAGTGGGGCTGTCAGCACGCAAAAAAATTCGTGCTGCCTGCTCATTTACATGATTGGAGCGCCGAGCTCAGCGCGCAGCTGATTGGCTCTGTGCTCGAGAGGGGGGCTAATATCAGGTGCAGTCTGCTGGCCACTAAAGTTTTGCCTAGGCTCCACTGCACTTCTTAAAGGGCAGGTGCTTTTTGCAGAAGCCCCTCACTCTCGCTCTGTATGCATCCATGGCTCGACAGGGAGGGGAAAGGGCACGGAGATTATAGAATCAGTGAAATTTACAGCACAGAAGGAGGCCATTCGGCCCATCGTGTCCGTGCCGGCTGACAAAGAGCTATCCAGCCTAATCCCACTTTCCAGCTCTTGGTCCGTAGCCCTGTAGCTTACAGCACTTAAAGCGCATATCCAAGTACCTTTTAAATGTGATGAGGGTTTCTGCCTCTACCACCCTTTCAGGCAGTGAGTTCCAGACCCCCACCACCCTCTGGGTGAAAAAAGTTCTCCTCAACTCCCCTCTAATCATTCTACCAATTACTTTAAATCTATGCCCACTGGTTATTGACCTCTCTGCTAGGGGAAATCGGTCCTTCTATCCACTCTATCTTGGCCCCTCATAATTTTATACACCTCAATAAGGTCTCCCCTCAGCCTCCTCTGTTCCAAAGAAAACAACCCCTACCTATCCAATCTTTACTCATAGCTGAAACGATATATTTTGAAGATTTTAACACTATATAAGATGATATTCTAACTAGTGCCTTGTTTGAAATATCTCAGCTCGCCGATTCAAGTCACTTGTCTGTGGAAAGGGGCTGATGCTCCTGATCTTCATCCTTCTAAGCGTCTTCCTTATTCTTCTGATCACTGGACTCGTTAAATGTAAGTAACTTTACACTTCATGTCCATGTTGGTTTTTTATAATTCATTCTCGGGATGTGGGCGTCGCGGGCAAGGGTCGGCATTTATTGCCCGTCCCTAGTTGCCCTCGAGCAGGTGGTGGTGGTGGTGAGCCGCCTTCTTCTTGACCCGCCGCAGTCCGTGCGGTGATGGTGCTCCCTCACCGGATCCAGACTCGCTAAAGTAACACCACCTTCCAGCAACAGCCTGGCCTCTGGGTCAACTTTGATGTGGCTGATTGTAACAAAGGCAAGTAGTTTATTGGGACAAGTCATTGTCCAACTGGTAGAGTTACTGCCTCTGGGACATTTTTATTCAAAACTGTGGCACCCAGGACTGCAGCGTGGGTCAAGTGTAGAAATATTCAGGATGTCGCACCTTGCTCTAATCGCAATGCCCAGCATTTTATTATTTGAAGAATGTCCTGGAATCGTTACATCTCATCTGGCTATTAGATCAGCAATCTACATGCTTTGCTTGACAGCGGACCGTTTTAAAGCACTCATGCAATTGATTGTAGAAAGCCAGAGTAAAATATCGAACCTACAAAACTTGTAGATCTACGTCGTTTCTTTCCTGATCTATCTGTATAAGGTTATATTTAGACATTGCACATCAAACCGGTGTGATACTGACAAGCTCATTTCATGCAGTGATGCAACCAGATGGTTGAGGACCTTTTCTCAACCTCCCTCATTAATCAAGTAATAAACAAGCAATATTTCTGAAAGATATGGGGTTGGTGTAGCAGGGCGGAATAGTGTCCTTTCATCCCTTGGTGCAATTCTGGCTTGCAATCAAAGGGGGAAAAATTGGGTATCGCCCAATTTTGGGGCGCTAATATCGGCCGGGCGCAAAGTTTAGCGCCCGGCGCTAATTATCGGCTCCGACTGCAAAATTCGCCTCTATCGCCCCCGGAGGTGATTTGAGCACGAAATCAGGCGCTACACTCCTCTCTTAAGGCGCAAACGTCAGGGAGTGAGGCGCTACCTCAGAACGCTACCGAAGCTCAGGCGATGTCCGTTACCATGGAAGCCAGACAGACTGGCGCCGTCCAGTTCTTAAAGGGGAGGGGCCATCTTGCTGGCCAGCCACACCTTGCTCATTGCAGCCTTGAATCTCAGCCTGGAGAGACCTCGAAAGCAATTATGTTGGAAGCACTAATGGATGGGCCCAGGGAAAGAGCTCGGCACTTAGGAACCTCAAAAGTGGTGCTGAGGGCCAAAACTCCTTAGGACAGCGTTAAATCGCCCCGGACGTCTCGCTCCCTCTCAACCTGCGTGTACCAAAAATTTTGCCGACAAGAAAAGGCAGGAAGCGCCCTCCTTTAAATAGCGCTCCCCCAGACTTGAAAACGTTCCCCTCGACCTGTCGTTCATAGCGGCAGGCGCTAAGGCAGGGGGTGCGACTCAATATCCGGTCCGGGGTGCTACTGGGGCGTTGCACGTTTGACTGACGTCACGATCTGCGGGCGCAGGAGATCGCGGCGATAGTGTTTAGTGCCGCCGCAAAACGACTGGTCAATTTCACGAGCAGTGCTAAAATCGCCGCGCCCGGGCGTGAAGTTTCTAGCGCCCCGTTAGCGCCCCCCGGAGGCGCGAACAGGAGGCGCTAACCAATCGAATTTTTCCCCCAAAGTCTCTTCTTTCTGACAGCTGCAAGAGTCCTGAGTGAAATCAGTTTAAGGTGGTCCTCAATGAGTTCAAAGTGGGCTTGTAGGTCAAAGTCAAAACTCAACACTAATTCGACCAAATTGGGCAGATTTACTCTGGGGAGATAATATTTCGGAATACCAACACTCCACAACACAGGTTAAGAGGAATACCAGAGGCAAAATACAGCGGACGCTGGATATCTGAAATATAAACAGAAAATGCTGGAAATACTCAGCAGGTCAGGCAGCATCCGTGGGGAGAGAAACAGACCTGAAGCGTTGACTCTGTGTCTGTCTCCACAGACGCTGCCTGAGTGTTTCCAGCATTTTCTGTTTCTATTACAGGGCAATAGGATGTGGGTTCATGCCATGCAATCGCCCAAAGGCTGAGTTCCCTATCTCAGTTGTGCCCCTGTGGAGAACTTCACACAGCAAACCGAGTATTGGGTTAAAAAGTCACCCGAGGCCACCCTACATTGACACAAGCCCGGGTTCTGATCACCTGTCCACCTTCAAAAGGTGGCCAAGATACATCGCATAAACCAACCCAGGACATGGGGAAAGAGAAAAAATGCATCTTTTTATAACTGTTTGGGTTGGTGGGGGCGGTTGGGGTGGATAGAGAGAAGAGAGGAGAGCGGAGCGAGGAGAGGAGGAGAGGATTAAAATATTTGAACCACAATATCAGCTCAGGTTTATGGATGATAGACATCGATAAACCATTTCTTGTCTCTCTTCAATGACCTGTTCCATTAGATGATGCCACGATCTGAGCAGGTAGCCATGGCTGAGATGGTACCTGTGACATTATTGGTGGAGCTGTCTATTTATAGCAAGGACTTAAGAAGAGTTAACAATAAAACGGAAGTCACGACGCCAAACACCAGGGGAGCATGGGAGGAAGGAATGGCTTCGATTCTAAAGTCTACCTTGCTGCCGATGAAAATTCATCGAGAACTTTAGTAAACCTTACGAAGACCTCCGTGTCATAAGACATAGAAGGAAGTGGGAGATCAACTGAGTTGCCTTTTATAAAAAATAAATCTAGTCCTTCAGACTTCGTGGTGCCCTATTCAATGTCTGCTTCGCAATTCTGAAACTTTCCCAGCAGCTTGTTCAATTTTAAAAACAGCCTGCCCGGCCCGTCCGCAGACTGGTGTTACATTTTACAGATCTGAATCTGTCGATCATTCTGATTTTTATGAAAGATCCAATCAGTGGCACAATTTGAAGGGCTTGTTGCTCGTAATTCGGGTTTGGAGAATTTACTTTAAAATCTCTCGGCTTTTTTTTTTATTCGTTCCTGGGATCTGGGCGTCGCTGGCAAGGGTCGGCATTTATTGCCCATCCCTAGTTCCCCTCGAGAAGGTGGTGGTGGTGAGCCGCCTTCTTCTTGACCCGCCGCAGTCCGTGCGGTGAAGTTGCTCCCTCACCGGATCCAGACTCGCTAAAGTAACACCACCTTCCAGCAACAGCCTGGCCTCTGGGTCAACTTTGATGTGGCTGATTGTAACAAAGGCAAGTAGTTTATTGGGACAAGTCATTGTCCAACTGGTAGAGTTACTGCCTCTGGGACATTTTTATTCAAAACTGTGGCACCCAGGACTGCAGCGTGGGTCAAGTGTAGAAATATTCAGGATGTCGCACCTTGCTCTAATCGCAATGCCCAGCATTTTATTATTTGAAGAATGTCCTGGAATCGTTACATCTCATCTGGCTATTAGATCAGCAATCTACATGCTTTGCTTGAGAGTGGACCGTTTTAAAGCACTCATGCAATTGATTGTAGAAAGCCAGAGTAAAATATCGAACCTACAAAACTTGTAGATCTACGTCGTTTCTTTACTGATCTATCTGTATAAGGTTATATTTAGACATTGCACATCAAACCGGTGTGATAATGACAAGCTCATTTCATGCAGTGATGCAACCAGATGGTTGAGGACCTTTTCTCAACCTCCCTCATTAATCAAGTAATAAACAAGCAATATTTCTGAAAGATATGGGGTTGGTGTAGCAGGGCGGAATATTGTCCTTTCATCCCTTGGTGCAATTCTGGCTTGCAATCAAAGGGGGAAAAATTGGATATCGCCCAATTTTGGGGCGCTAATATCGGCCGGGCACAAAGTTTAGCGCCCGGCGCTAATTATCGGCTCCGACTGCAAAATTCGCCTCTATCGCCCCCTGGAGGTGATTTGAGCACGAAATCAGGCGCTACACTCCTCTCTTAAGGCGCAAACGTCAGGGAGCGAGGTGCTACCTCAGAACGCTACCGAAGCTCAGGCGATGCCAGTTACCATGGAAGCCAGACAGACTGGCGCCGTCCAGTTCTTAAAGGGGAGGGGCCATCTTGCTGGCCAGCCACACCCTGCTCATTGCAGCCTTGAATCTCAGCCTGGAGAGACCTCGAAAGCAATTATGTTGGAAGCACTAATGGATAGGCCCAGGGAAAGAGCTTGGCACTTAGGAACCTCAAAAGTGGTGCTGAGGGCCAAAACTCCTTAGGACAGCGTTAAATCGCCCCGGACGTCTCGCTCCCTCTCAACCTGCGTGTACCAAAAATTTTGCCGACAAGAAAAGGCAGGAAGCGCCCGCCTTTAAATAGCGCTCCCCCAGACTTGAAAACGTTCCCCTCGACCTGTCGTTCATAGCGGCAGGCGCTAAGGCAGGGGGCGCGACTCAATATCCGGTCCGGGGCGCTACCGGAGCGTTGCACGTTCGACTGACGTCACGATCTGCGGGCGCAGGAGATCGCGGCGATAGTGTTTAGCGCCGCCGCAAAACGACTGGTCAATTTCGCGAGCAGCGCTGAAATCGCCGCGCCCGGGCGCGAAGTTCCTAGCGCCCCGTTAGCGCCCCCCGGAGACGCAAACAGGAGGCGCTAACCAATCGAATTTTTCCCCCAAAGTCTCTTCTTTCTGACAGCTGCAAGAGTTCTGAGTGAAATCAGTTTAAGGTGGTCCTCAATGAGTTCAAAGTGGGCTTGTAGGTCAAAGTCAAAACTCAACACTAATTCGACCAAATTGGGCAGATTTACTCTGGGGAGATAATATTTCGGAATACCAACACTCCACAACACAGGTTAAGAGGAATACCAGAGGCAAAATACAGCGGACGCTGGATATCTGAAATATAAACAGGAAATGCTGGAAATACTCAGCAGGTCAGGCAGCATCCGTGGGGAGAGAAACAGACCTGAAGCGTTGACTCTGTGTCTGTCTCCACAGACGCTGCCTGGCCTGCTGAGTGTTTCCAGCATTTTCTGTTTCTATTACAGGGCAATAGGATGTGGGTTCATGCCATGCAATCGCCCAAAGGCTGAGTTCCCTATCTCAGTTGTGCCCCTGTGGAGAACTTCACACAGCAAACCGAGTATTGGGTTAAAAAGTCACCCGAGGCCACCCTACATTGACACAAGCCCGGGTTCTGATCACCTGTCCCCCTTCAAAAGTTGGCCAAGATACATCGCATAAACCAACCCAGGACATGGGGAAAGAGAAAAAATGCATCTTTTTATAACTGTTTGGGTTGGTGGGGGCGGGGGGGGCGGTTGGGGTGGATAGAGAGAAGAGAGGAGAGCGGAGCGAAGAGAGGAGGAGAGGATTAAAATATTTGAACCACAATATCAGCTCAGGTTTATGGATGATAGACATCGATAAACCATTTCTTGTCTCTCTTCAATGACCTGTTCCATTAGATGATGCCACGATCTGAGCAGGTAGCCATGGCTGAGATGGTACCTGTGACATTATTGGTGGAGCTGTCTATTTATAGCAAGGACTTAAGAAGAGTTAACAATAAAACGGAAGTCACGACGCCAAACACCAGGGGAGCATGGGAGGAAGGAATGGCTTCGATTCTAAAGTCTACCTTGCTGCCGATGAAAATTCATCGAGAACTTTAGTAAACCTTACGAAGACCTCCGTGTCATAAGACATAGAAGGAAGTGGGAGATCAACTGAGTTGCCTTTTATAAAAAAAAAATCTAGTCCTTCAGACTTCGTGGTGCCCTATTCAATGTCTGCTTCGCAATTCTGAAACTTTCCCAGCAGCTTGTTCAATTTTAAAAACAGCCTGCCCGGCCCGTCCGCAGACTGGTGTTACATTTTACAGATCTGAATCTGTCGATCATTCTGATTTTTATGAAGGATCCAATCAGTGGCACAATTTGAAGGGCTTGTTGCTCGTCATTCGGGTTTGGAGAATTTACTTTAAAATCTCTCGGCTTTTTTTTTTATTCGTTCCTGGGATCTGGGCGTCGCTGGCAAGGGCCGGCATTTATTGCCCACCCCTAATCGCCCCGAGAAGGTGGTGGGTGAGCCGCCTTCTTGAATACAACTGAGTGTCTTGCTCGGCCATTTTCAGAGGGCAGTTAAGAGTCAACCACATTGCTGTGGGTCTGGTGCCACATATAGGCCAGACCGGGTAAGGACGGCAGATTTCCTTCCCTAAAGGACATTAGTGAACCAGATGGGTTTTTACGACAATCTGGTAGTTTCATGGTCACCATTACTGACAATAGCTTTTTATTACAGATTTTTTTTAAATTTAAGTAACTGAATTTAAATTCCCCAGTTGACGTGGTGGAATTCTGAACTCACATCTCCGGATCATTAGTCCAGGCCTCTGTGATTACTAGTCCAGTAACATAACCACTATGCTACCAAACTTAGCACCTAAATTCTTGTCAACTTTTAAGCTTCAGAGACCAACGAGACGGTGGAGGAGTTTCAGTCGCAAGTCCAGATGCAAGTCTCTCACGCGCTGGTTAATGGTGAGTGGACTATCATTGAATACATTGAAATCGGTCTCATTGGAGGAGCATCATCTGTACATGCCCTCGGTTCCAGAGCAAAACTCAAATCACCAGGTCATCAATCCAGTTAGCAGTTAATTATTCCGTAAATCCTTACACTATTTTTCATTTGTTCTTGGGCAACACTGACAAGGACACGTTTATTGCATTATCCCAAGAAATTTGTGGGTCTTCTAACTTGTTTTCAAACAACTGAGTCAGGCCACTTCAGAGGGCATTAACCCCATAGAGTGGGATTGGAGGGTTCCTTCCCTGAAGAGCATCAGTGAACAAACTGGATTGTTACACCTGGATTGTTATATCTTCTGGCATCAGCTCACTAATGACCAGATTTAATTGCATGATTTGTCATGGTGGGATTTGAACTCAACATCTGAGTCAAATATAGATTTGACTTTAAAACAAAATTCCCAAGTCCTGTGATTGTTATCTCACGTAATAATTGTGCATCTTTATGTCAGATTGCTTCATTGGACAGAAGATGGATGGAAACTAAACACTGGAACTAGAGGGATAGATACGATAAAGAATTAAAGATGGAGGGTGTGCAATTGGAGAGATGGGCATCCAAGGATTGGAGATGGATGGATGGACACCAAGGGTTTTAAAGTGGAGGGATAGACACCAAGGGATTGAAGATGGAGGGATAGACACTAGGGATTGGAGATGGAGGGATAGACACCAAGGGATTGGAGATGGAGGGATAGACACCAAGGGTTTTAAAGTGGAGGGATAGACACCAAGGGATTGGAGATAGAGGGATAGACACCAAGGATTTGGAGATTGAGGGATAGACACTAGGGATTGGAGATGGAAGGATAGACACCAAGGATTTGGAGATGGAGGGATAGACACTAGGGATTGGAGATGGAGGGATAGACACTAGGGATTGGAGATGGAAGGATAGACACCAAGGATTTGGAGATGGAGGGATAGACACTAGGGATTGGAGATGGAGGGATAGACACCAAGGGATTGGAGATAGAGGGATAGACACCAAGGATTTGGAGATGGAGGGATAGACACTAGGGATTGGAGATGGAAGGATAGACACCAAGGATTTGGAGATGGAGGGATAGACACTAGGGATTGGAGATGGAGGGATAGACACTAGGGATTGGAGATGGAGGGATAGACACTAGGGATTGGAGATGGAGGGATAGACACTAGGGATTGGAGATGGAGGGATAGACACTAGGGGATTGGAGATGGATGGATGGACACCAAGGATTTGGAGATGGAGGGATAGACACTAGGGATTGGAGATGGAAGGATAGACACCAAGGATTTGGAGATGGAGGGATAGACACTAGGGATTGGAGATGGAGGGATAGACACTAGGGATTGGAGATGGAGGGATAGACACTAGGGATTGGAGATGGAGGGATAGACACTAGGGATTGGAGATGGAGGGATAGACACTAGGGGATTGGAGATGGATGGATGGACACCAAGGGATTGGAGATGGAGGGATAGACACTGGGGATTGGAGATGGATGGATGGACACCAAGGGATTGGAGATGGAGGGATAGACACTAGGGATTGGAGATGGATGGATGGACACCAAGGGATTGGAGATGGAGGGATAGACACTAGGGATTGGAGATGGAAGGATAGACACTAGGGTTTGGAGATGGAGGGATAGACACTAGGGATTGGAGATGGATGGATAGACACCAAGGGATTGGAGATGGAGGGATAGACACCAAGGGATTGGAGATGGAGGGATAGACACTAGGGATTGGAGATGGAGGGATAGACACTAGGGATTGGAGATGGAGGGATAGACACCAAGGGTTTGGTGATGGAGGGATAGACACTAAGGGATTGGAGATGGAGGGATAGACACCAAGGGATTGGAGATGGAGGGATAGACACTAAGGGATTGGAGATGGAGGGATGGACACCAAAGGTTTGAAGATCGAGGGATATACCCCTACAACCCTCCGAAATCTCTGCACTCCTCCAATTCTCGCCTCTTGCACATCTCCGATTTTTATCGCTCCACCATTGACGGCCGCGTCTTCAGCTGCCGAGGCCCTAAGCTCTAGACTTGTCTCTCTAAACCTCTCCGCCTCTCTATCCTCTTTTAAGACGCTCCTTAAAACCTACCTCTTTGAACAAGCTTTTGGTCACCTGCCCTAATATCTCCTTATGTGGCTCGGTGTCAAATTTTGTTTGATAATCGCTACTGTGAAGCGCCATGGGACATTTTACTATGTTAAAGGCGCTATATAAATGCAAGTTGTTGTTGTTGACCTATGTTCTCTATACCTCTGCTCCATACTCTGCCTCTTCCTTGAGCTGTAATCAAGGTTCACCCCATCATCTTTCAGCCGAACTTATTTCATCCAGCTGCTCAAAACTGTGGGAATCATTGGCTCCCTCAGTCTCCCTTCCTCCTGCACATTGCTAATGTTTGTCAACACGGCAGTGAGTCCTCATTGTTTCTCCTCCAACTCTCTGGCATTAGTTGGTATCCTATGATGAATTGGTTAACACATTCCAAAGACGTGAAGGGGCTTCATTTCCCCCGCATTGTATCTAACGCTGCAACCATTCTGAGTTCATTTGCTAAATTCCCGCCTTGAAGTCTAAATTATTTCTCACGTGTTAGTTTCAGAGAAATCTGAGCTGAAGGACCTCGAGCTCCGCATTCGGAATGAAGTAACGCAGATGGGCGCAACAGGTGAGCGGGACATCGTTGAGACAATTGACCGGCAGCATCAGGAACACTGAGCAGGAATCAGTCACTGGGGACTGGGGAGCAGATATCGCCAACCTCACTCGGTATTAGCCGAGGATCCCATTTCCCCTTTTCCCATCCCGTGTTTCCCCTACTGGCGAGCGTGTGGACGTTAGGTGAGGACAGAGTGGGGCACCCCATGCCCGAATAGCCTGCCACCAGTCACTGTTTAGGATCACATAGTAAGAATGGCCACCTGGGGAAGCCTGCTCTCCTGACACCCGTGGAACCCAACTGGAGTCAGCGCCTTCAAGAGAGGAGGAGGAGAAATGTGTGGCGCTCAGAAAAGAATTATGTCCAATGTGACTTTTTGTTAAATTAGCAGTGAGAGCGGGGGGGGTTAATAATCGTGACCCTCCTCGTTCCGCTTTCACACATCAGCCTCCAATCTGATTGAAGTGAATTCTTGTTGAGTGCGGGTCAGAACCAAACGCCTGCAGGTGGCAGCAGCGTTCAACCCTGCTCCTTCCCGCAGTTGTGTTAGAAGGATTGACACGGCCTCTGCTGAAAGGATCCTGAACAACATTCCTTTCTTAAAAAACACCATCAGAAACAGATTGACGGCTCGATCCTCCCGCGGCGGTGTGGGATGTTTCTGACATGGGAGAGCAGCCACCCTTAATCACATTAAAAAGTCACTCATCGCCTGAAGTACTTTTGGGATATTTTGAGTGAAAAGGAAGAGAACAAATGCAAGCATTATTGATAGGATTGAGTCTGTGTGAGTAAAGGTGTGCGGGCTTGTGTGTTGTAAATGTGTCTGTGAATACTTGTGCCTATGGGTGAGTGTGAGTGAGTGCGTGTGTGTGTGTGTGTGTGAGTGAGTGTGTGTGAATGTGTGAGTGAGTGTGAGTGTGTGTCTGTGTGTAAGTCAGTATGTCTGTGAGTGTGTGTTAGTGTGAGTGTGCGAGTGAGTGTGTGTCTGTGAGTGAGTGCGTGAGTGTGAGTGTGTGTCTGTGTGAGTGTCTCTGTGAGTGTCTGTGTGTGTGACTGAGTGCGAGTGAGTGAGTGCGTGTGTATGCGAGTGTGAGTGTGAGTGAGTGTGTGTGTGTGAGTCAGTGTGTGTATGTGTGTGAGTGCGAGTGAGTGAGTGAGTGTGTCTGTGTGTGTGTGTCTGTGTGTGTGTGTGCGAGTGAGTGTGTGTGAGTGCGAGTGTGTGAGTGCGTGTGTGAGTGTCTGTGTGTCTGTGTGAGTGTCTGTGTGAGTGTGTGTGTGTGAGTGTCTGTCTGTGTGTGTGAGTGTGTGTGTGTGTGTCTGTCTGTGTGAGTGTCTGTGTGTGTGAGTGTGTGTGTGAGTGTCTGTGTGTGTGTGTGTGAGTGTGTGTGTGTGTGAGTGTGTGTGTGTGTGAATGCGAGTGAGTGTGTGTGTGTGGGTGAGTGTGTCTGTGTGTGAGTGTCTGAGTGTGAATGTGTGAGTGTGTGTCTGTGTGTGTCTGTGTGAGAGTGCGTGTGTGTGTGTGTGAGTGCGTGTGTGTGTGAGTGCGTGTGTGAGTGAGTGAGTGCGTGTGTGTGTGTGAGTGCGTGTGTGAGTGCGTGTGTGAGTGCGTGTGTGAGTGCGTGCGTGAGTGTGTGTGTGAGTGTGAATGTGAGTGTGAGTCAGTATGTCTGTGAGTGTCTGTGTGTGTGAGTGTCTGTGTGTGTGTGAGTGTCTGTGTGTGTGAGTGTGTGTGTGTGACTGAGTGCGAGTGAGTGTGAGTGTGAGTGCGTGTGTCTGCGAGTGTGAGTGCGTGTGTGTGCGAGTGTGAGTGCGTGTGTGTGTGTGAGTGTGTGTGTCTGTGTGAGTGAGTGAGTGTGTGAGTGTCTGTGTGTGTGAGTGTCTGTGTGTGTGAGTGTCTGTGTGTCAGTGTGTGTGTGTGTGCGAGTGAGTGCGAGTGTGTGTGAGTGCGAGTGTGTGTGTGAGTGTCTGTGTGTGTGTGTGTGAGTGAGTGTCTGAGTGTGTGTGTGAGTACGAGTGAGTGAGTGTCTGTGTGTCTGTGTGTGTGTGTGTGAGTGTGTGTCTGTGTGTCTGTGTCTGTGTGAGTGTCTGTCTGTGTGAGTGTCTGTCTGTGTGAGTGTCTGAGTGTGTGAGTACGAGTGAGTGAGTGTCTGTGTGTCTGTGTGTGTGTGTGTGAGTGTGTGTCTGTGTCTGTGTGAGTGTCTGTCTGTGTGAGTGTCTGTCTGTGTGAGTGTCTGTGTGTGAGTGTGTGTGTGTGTGTGCGTGTGTGAGTGTCTGTGTGTGTGTGAATGCGAGTGAGTGTGTGTGTGTGGGTGAGTGTGTGTCTGTGTGTGAGTGAGTGTGAGTGTGTGTGTGTGAGCGTATGTGTGTGAGCGTATGTGTGTGAGCGTATGTGTGTGAGCGTGTGTGTGTGTGAGCGTGTGTGTGTGTGAGCGTGTGTGTGTGAGCGAGCGTGTGTGTGAGCGAGCGTGTGTGAGTGTGTGTGAGCGTGTTTGTGTGTGAGTGTGCGTGTGAGTGTGTCTGTGTGTGTGTGTGTGTGTGTGTGAGTGTCTGTCTGTGAGTGTGAATGCGAGTGAGTGTGGGTGAGTGTGTGAGTGTCTGAGTGTGAATGTGTGTGAGTGTGAATGTGTGTGAGTGTGTGTCTGTGTGTGTGTGAGTGAGAGTCTGTGTGTGTGTGTGAGCGTATGTGTGTGTGAGCGTGTGTGTGTGTGTGTGTGTGTGAGTATGTGTGTGTTTGTGTGTGAGAGTGAGTGAGTGTGTCTGTGTGTGAGTGCGTGAGTGAGTGTGTGTGAGTGTCTGTGTGTGAGTGTCTGTGGGTGTGAATGTGAGTGAGTGTGAGTGCGTGGGTGTGTGGGTGAGTGTGTTTGAGTGTGAATGTGTGTGAGTGCGAGTGAGTGTGTGTCTGTGTGAGTGTCTGTGTGTGGGTGAATGCGAGTGTGTGTGTGTGGGTGAGTGTGAATGTGTGTGAGTGTGAATGTGTGTGAGTGTGTGTGTGTCTGTGTGTGAGTGTGTGTGTGTCTGTGTGTGAGTGAGCGTGTGTGTGTGTGAGCGTGTGTGTGTGAGCGTGTGTGTGTGAGCGTGTGTGTGTGAGCGTATGTGTTTGTGAGTGAGTGTGAGTGTGTGTGTGTGTGTGTGAGTGTCTGTGAGTGTGTGTGTGTGTGTGTGAATGCGAGTGAGTGTGGGTGAGTGTGTGTGTGTCTGTGTGTGAGTGTGTGAGTGCGAGTGAGTGTGTGTGTGGGTGAGTGTGTGTCTGTGTGTGTGAGTGTCTGTGTGTGAATGTGTGTGAGTGTGAATGTGTGTGAGAGAGTGTGTGTCTGTGTGTGTCTGTGTGAGTGTGTGTGTGTCTGTGTGTGAGTGTGTGAGTGAGAGTCTGTGATTGTGTGTCTGTGAGCGTGTGTGTGAGTGTGTGTGAGTATGTGTGTGTTTGTGTGTGTGAGTGTGTCTGTGTGAGTGCGTGAGTGAGTGTCTGTGTGTGACTGTCTGTGTGTGAGTGTGTGAGTGTCTGTGTGTGGGTGTGTGTGAATGCGAGTGAGTGTGTGTGAGTGTGTGAGTGAGTGTGTGTGTCTGTGTGAGTGCGAGTGAGTGTCTGTCTGTGTGTGTGTGAGTGTCTGTGTGTGTGTGTGGGTGAATGCGAGTGAGTGTGAGTGCGTGTGTGAGTGGGTGTGTGGGTGAGTGTGAGTGCGAGTGAGTGTCTGTCTGTGTGTGTGTGAGTGTCTGTGTGTGTGTGTGGGTGAATGCGAGTGAGTGTGAGTGCGTGTGTGAGTGGGTGTGTGGGTGAGTGTGAATGTGTGTGAGTGCGAGTGAGTGTGTGTCTGTGTGAGTGTCTGTGTGTGTGTGGGTGAATGCGAGTGAGTGTGAGTGTGTGTGTGAGTGGGTGTGGGTGAGTGTGTGTTTGAGTGTGAATGTGTGTGCGAGTGAGTGTGTGTCTGTGTGTGTGTGAGCGTATGTTGTGTGAGCGTGTGTGAGTGTGTGTGAGCGTGTGTGTGTGTGTGAGCGTATGTGTGTGTGTGAGCGTATGTGTGTGAGTGTGAGCGTATGTGTGTGTGTGAGCGTATGTGTGTGTGTGCGTGTGTGTGAGCGTGTGTGTGAGTGTGTGTGAGCGTATGTGTGAGTGTGAGCGTGTGTGTGTGTGAGCGTGTGTGTGTGTGAGCGTATGTGTTTGTGAGTGAGTGTGAGTGTGTGTGTGTGAGTGTGAGTGTCTGAGTGTGTGTGTGTGTGTGAATGCGAGTGAGTGTGGGTGAGTGTGTGTGTGTGTCTGTGTGTGAGTGTGTGAGTGCGAGTGAGTGTGTGTGTGGGTGAGTGTGTGTCTGTGTGTGTGAGTGTCTGAGTGTGAATGTGTGTGAGTGTGAATGTGTGTGAGAGAGTGTGTGTCTGTGTGTGAGTGTGTGAGTGAGAGTCTGTGTGAGTGTGTGTCTGTGAGCGTGTGTGTGAGTATGTGTGTGTTTGTGTGTGTGAGTGTGTCTGTGTGAGTGCGTGAGTGAGTGTCTGTGTGTGAGTGTCTGTGTGTGAGTGTGTGAGTGTCTGTGTGTGAGTGTGAGTGTGTGAGTGTCTGTGTGTGAGTGTGTGAGTGTCTGTGTGTGAGTGTCTGTGTGTGAGTGTGTGAGTGTCTGTGTGTGGGTGTCTGTGTGTGAGTGTCTGTGTGTGAGTGTGTGAGTGTCTGTGTGTGGGTGTGTGTGAATGCGAGTGAGTGTGTGTGTGAGCGTGTGTGTGAGCGTGTGTGTGTGAGTGTGTGTGTGAGCGTGTGTGTGAGTGTGTGTATTTACCACTCCTTCTGATCTACTCTTGATTCCCTCCTACTGTTCAGTCATGGCGGATTTGTCGAGGAAGATTGCTAACTTAATAAACATTTTCACCAGAAAATTGGAAATGCTGCCCGATCCTGGTGAGTTATCTGAAGATAATCGATTTAAATAAAGTGAGTGCCTGTCGATATATAAATGATGAGCAGTCTGATCGAGCGGATGTGGGGAAACGCGTCCACAGTGCGCAGGCTGGTCTATTACTGGCAGTTTTTCTCCCTGGTCGTCTCCTGAAGACAGATTTCCTGCTTTGGCAGCCTCATCAGGATAATTCTGGTGCGCTCCTGCGGGATTCACAAGGGGACATCAGCACAGGTGACCAATAGTTTGGCCAAAGAGGTAAGCCCGAATTTTCCGGGGTGGTAGCGGGCGCGATCGGTGGCGGGTCAGGTGGGAAAGTTGTTACTTTTGACAGAGGGTCGGGAACCCGCTGTCATCTCGCTCCCACACGCCTTTCCCCCAGGCAGCGGCGGGCGACCCAATATCAGATAGTTTACAAGCCTATTCCCCCGACATTTTAAATTTCCCTGCATGGCCACGGGATTCACGCAGCTTGGGAACCACGTCTGTCAACCTGAGGCGGGAGTTCAGTGGCCATTGCTCCAGCTGATTACTTGACAACATCAAATGTACAGTAAAAGCTCCCACCTGACAGATCATCACTTTCCTCAGGCAGAAGCTGTTGCTCAGTCCATTTCCAGCACAGATTCACCAGGCTGCAAGTCTTCCCAGCAAAGTCTTCATCCAGTCTCACCTCATTACCTCTCTCACCATTGACAGATCGCTTCTGTCATCTGTACTTCACCTGCCATCTATTCCATCAGCATGGGTGCCCTTTAAACTCTCTCACATCGGTCCTCAGAATCTGACCACGATCAGCCCCAACACCAGCAGCACCAGGCACACCATCAGCACCAACAACAACACCAACCTTCTCTGCACAGGACAGAGGGCATCAGCACCCGAGCACACTGCTGCCCAGGGGCCAGGGATGGCCTCATCATGGCCACATTTACTTAACTTTATGCTGTACGCCCTGGCTGCCACATGATGCGCCAGGTTGGCACCACCCCACACCATCACCATAAAGCATCCCTACAATGACCAAGCCGTTCCTTTCACACTCATCACCACTGCAGGGGGTACCGTTATGTCTCACCATTCACTGCAACTCACTAAGCCACTTCCAAAGGTGCACACAAATCTGTCCAAGTGTTGAAAATAAAGACTTTTATGTTTGACAGCACACTAACAGAAACTTTACATAAACATTGGATAAAACACACAAGTCCCTACCCTTGTGTGTTGTTAGTTGGTATGATTGCACTAGGATGAGGGGTGGCTAGTAAGATGGGGATGTGATAATGTAGATAGAGAGGCATGGGTGGAGGTGCAAGGTAAGTTGGTGTGAGTAAAGATGTACAGGAGTAGGGTAGGGAAGGCAGAGTGATGGGGATGTGATAAGAGGCACAGCAGGATGAGGTTGAGTGCGGTTTATTACTAACGTTTCGTGATACATGAGATCATTGAAATGTTTGCGCCACTGCACCCTGGTCCTCCTGAACACATCCCTGCTTGTGCCCTCTTGTGCAATGTGGAACCAGGCTGTTTTGGTCTCCTGGGGAGCTCTCTTCAGTCCATTGGAAGGGAAGAGGACCTCCCTGCGTGCTGTGACTCCCTCCATAAGCATATGGAGGGAGTCATTGGAGAACCTGGGTGCAGCCCTCTGCCTCTGTGCAGTCATTGTCAGTGTTGGCAGCACTCCAGTGCTGTAGAACACTGACTGCACTATGTTAGATTAAACGCCAAATCTAATGTGGCCAGGGTCCCTTTAAGGAGCCCGGATGAAAACGCGTCATGAATGACCTCACCAGACCCGCACCACCTAATTGGGCCGGGTAACGCGCTGGGCGGACTTAATAGGTCCCATTAAGGTAAGTTCATTTTCAACAGCGGGGTCGCGACCCGTCACGGACACCGGCCACACCAGACCCGCCCAGGTAGGCAACATTCCGGCCGAAGGTTTTAAGGAGTGTTTTAAAAGAGGAGAGAGAGGCGGAGGGGTTTAGGGAGGGAATTCCAGAGCTTAGGGCCCCGGCAGCTGAAGGCACGGCCGCCAAGGGTGGAGCAATAGAAAATCGGGGGATGCGCAAGAGGGAAGAATTGGAGGGAAATCATTACTTTGAAGGTTGAGGAACAAGTACATCACGGAACCCCTCTTCATCCTGACAGGTGTGGTTGGCTGAAAGTCACTTCCACCGCAATGTATTCATTTAGTGAAATGTCTGCTACTTTGTGGATTGGCAGGTGATTGTTGAATGTTTTTCAGCCTGCCAAGACCTTCAATGCCCTCGGCACTGGCTGCACTTTAATGGGAGCTGTTACTATTTTTCAACTAAACAAGCCTCGTGGAATTCGAGCAACTTGTACTGTTCCCTCCGTGGGACCCACCTCGTCGTCATTAACAGCATTAAAGAGCAGGTAAAGCTAAGCTTGCACAACGAGCGCCGTTTCGTCTCACTATTCGAGATGGGGTTGCCAACGTTTTGTAGATCCAAACCTGTCTGATTTTTGTTAGGCAAGGGTGTTAAAAGTTACGGAACCGAGATGGAGTTAAGATACAGACCAGCCATGATCTCACTGAATGGCGGAACAGGCTGGAGGGGCTGTATGGCCTCCTCCTGTTCCTATGTGTCTATGACTGTGGCAGCTAAGGAGATGAGGTAGGGATAGGGTGGCCCCAGTGAGGCAGGGCGAGGAGCAGGGTAGGAAGGGTCCTGCAGGGGGGGGTGTTGGAGGAGGGCAGGGCGGAGGGGACGTTGGAGGAGGGCAGGGTGGAGGGGATGTTGGAGGAGGGCAGGGTGGAGGGGATGTTGGAGGAGGGCAGGGCGGAGGAGGGCAGGGTGGAGGGGATGTTGGAGGAGGGCAGGGTGGAGGGGACGTTGGAGGAGGGCAGGGTGGAGGAGGGCAGGGTGGAGGGGACGTTGGAGGAGGGCAGGGCGGAGGAGGGCAGGGTGGAGGGGATGTTGGAGGAGGGCAGGGTGGAGGGGACGTTGGAGGAGGGCAGGGTGGAGGGCAGGGTGGAGGAGGGCAGGGTGGAGGGGATGTTGGAGGAGGGCAGGGTGGAGGGGATGTTGGAGGAGGGCAGGGTGGAGGAGGGCAGGGTGGAGGGGATGTTGGAGGAGGGCAGTGTGGAGGGGATGTTGGAGGAGGGCAGGGTGGAGGGGATGCTGGAGGAGGGCAGGGCGGAGGGGATGTTGGAGGAGGGCAGGGCGGAGGGGATGTTGGAGGAGGGCAGGGCGGAGGTGATGTTGGAGCAGGGCAGGGCGGAGGGGACAGGACAGAAGATGGGACCGTGGCTTGAGTACTGTGGCTTCCTGTAACGCTGATGAGAATTCATTCAGAACCCCAATAAAGATCTAATGGGACCAGTTATCCTCCTCGGTCGCCTCAGTGTGTGTTAGACACTGTGCTTTCCCCAGGTGTCCTACTTGGTCCCAGCTGAACCTGGCCGTATTTTTAATATCCAGCACTAGGTGGGACTAGCGCTTCAGAATCTGGGCTCGCCCGATAGCAGGGAGGGAATCTGCCCGCTGATTAAAGGTGAAAAGGTTTATTTGGACTGGTTGCTAGTGGGACAATATCCTGGTGATTTTTCTCCCGGGTGGGACAATATCCCGGTGATTTTTCTCCCGGGTGAGACAATATCCCGGTGATTTTTCTCCCGGGTGGGACAATATCCCGGTGATTTTTCTCCCAGGTGGGACAATGTCCCGGTGATTTTTCTCCCGGGTGGGACAATGTCCCGGTGATTTTTCTCCCGGGTGGGACAATATCCCGGTGATTTTTCTCCCGGGTGGGACAATATCCCGGTGATTTTTCTCCCGGGTGTGGGACAATATCCCGGTGATTTTTCTCCCGGGTGTGGGACAATATCCCGGTGATTTTTCTCCCGGGTGTGGGACAATATCCCGGTGATTTTTCTCCCGGGTGGGACAATATCCCGGTGATGTTTCTCCCAGGTGCGACAATATCCCGGTGATGTTTCTCCCGGGTGTGGGACAATATCCCGGTGATTTTTCTCCCGGGTGTGGGACAATATCCCGGTGATTTTTCTCCCGGGTGGGACAATATCCCGGTGATGTTTCTCCCAGGTGCGACAATATCCCGGTGATGTTTCTCCCGGGTGTGGGACAATATCCCGGTGATTTTTCTCCCGGGTGTGGGACAATATCCCGGTGATTTTTCTCCCGGGTGGGACAATATCCCGGTGATGTTTCTCCCGGGTATGGATAGCAGCAGTGCCCCCCGGAGATCCCTCTTTCGTTCCTGGAGACCCCAGAACAATCCTGGAGGGTGGGCACCCCGAGAGTTGAGCCAGCCCGAGGACCCCCCCAATTGCAGACTCTGCCGATAACGCGGCATATTAAATAATCTCCCTTTTCTTAATTACTAATGCTATTTCCATCCTTGTGCAGCATTTCGCTACGTTGGAATCTGAATCCAAGAGATTCTGGATTGGTCTGATTGATCTCAACAATGACAACAACTGGCAATGGGTGGATGGCACCGCTTACGAATCAACGCCAAAGTAAGTTCAGTCAAAGGATTCACAACGCAAGTGCCGGACACAAGGCCCTCTGAGTGAGTTACGGCACAGTCTGTATGGCTGGCTTTATTTCATCAAAAAATAGATGACTTTATGCAAAAATGCAGGTTTAGATATCGTCATTTTCAATAATGCCGCATAGTCCCACAGCTGGATACTGTGAGAAACAATTGCTATTGTGTTATAGAGACACGGAACCATTCATAGTGGTGAACAACATCTGTCTGATATGTAGTGCGATCCTGATGGTGTGATTCCCGATTCAAAAAAGCAGTTCTGATGGAGATCCTCTCTTCAAATGGTGTCTTGACTGTCTCTTTAAACAACAACAACAACTTGTGCCTTTAACGTAGTAAAACATCCCAAGGTGCTTCACAGGAGCGATTATCGAACAAAATTTGACACCTAGCCATGTAAGGAGGTATTGGCCCAGAAATTCGTCCGAATGCGGGAGAGTACGCACTGTGTACTCACCCATATTCGGTCCCGAAGTGCCGGTTTCCTGCATGCACTGCGCATGCGCGGGAAACCGGCACTTCCAATATTGCGAAGGGGGCGGTTCCTAAGTGAACCGCGTGCGCACTACAGGCTGTGCGCACGCAGCACACTTAGGTTTTTTTTTCAGGTTTAAACGCGAGGGTAAGTATGGAAGATTTTACACATGAAAAAAGGAGGCGTAAGACCCCCTTTTAACAAGGTAAGTAGTTAATTAAGTATTATTTGAAATTTTTTTCAACAGGTTTATCTTTTTTAGAGACTTTAAAGAAAGGTAAGTTTATTTTTATAACTTTTAAAAAGAATTTAAATTTTTTCAAAAATTTAAATTTTTGTTTAAAGTGGTTAATTTATTTAACTATAGTTATTTTATTAATGTGATTTTTTTTTAAATTTAATTGAGGTTTAGCTGTTCTTTTGGGGGCAAGTTGTATTCATAGTTTTGACAGCTCTTGCTGTCAAAACTATGAATGAAAGATGGTGTGCTGCCATTGGCTCTAACTGGCCCACGTGATCCCAGAGGTCGCATCGAACTAACTGCGCCTCTGGGACACGCACACACTGCGCGCTGGCACCAGGGAGTGGCCCAGGACCAGAAGTTCGTGTGGGCCCGAACCATAAAGGCAGGCGCGGTAGGTAAGATCGCGCCGGATCCTTACCCCCGCGGCAACCATCGAAGTCTAATTTCTGGGCCATTAGGACAGGCGACCAAAAGCTAGGTCAACGAGGTAGGTTTTAAGGAGCGTCTTAAAGGAGGAGAGAGAGGGGAAGAGGTTTAGGGAGGGAATTCCAGAGCTTAGGGCCCCAGGCAGCTGAAGGAACGGCCGCCAGCGGTGGAGCGATTAAAATCAGGGATGCTCAAGAGGGCAGAATTGGAGGAGCGCGGAGATCTGGGAGGGTTGTCGGGCTGGAGGCGGTTACAGAGAGAGGGAGGGTGGGGGGGGGGGGGGCGAGGCCACGGAGGGATTGGAAAACAAGGATGAGAATTTTAGATGGTGTCCTGACCGTAGGATTCGCTCCTTAATGGGAGTACTGGTTTAGCTAAGCTGTAGTGGTAAATCCCGGGGATTGGATACAGTAATAACTGGGTTTTGTTCCTCAGGTTCTGGCTGCCGGGAGAACCAAATAACCACAACGAAGGCTGTGTTCACCTGTGGGTTAATGGCATGTGGAACGATGCTCCCTGCTCAAAGAAGGATTACTTCATCTGTGAAAAAGAATCTCAGCAATGAGCATCTTGCCAAGTCGGTCGCAGCATGTTGTGGCTGTTCAACATCTGCAACATGAAAGCACCAACTATTTTGTATTTTCTTTAATCCCTTCCTTCTTTAAGGACTTCTTGCGGCTCATTACTCTCTGCGCAGCTGACAGTGTATAGCGCCTTTCACCACCTCGGGACATCCCAAAGCGCTTCACGGCCGACAAAGTACGTCTCGAAGTGTAGTCACTGCTGTGATGTGGGAAACGCGGCAGCCAATTTGCGCACAGCAAGCTCCCACAAACAGCAATGTGACAATGACCAGATCATCTGTTTTTAGTGATGTTGATTGAGGGATAAATATTGGTCCCAGGACAGCAGGGAGAACTCCCCCCCTACTCCTCTTTGAAATAGTGGCCGTGGGGTCTTTTACGTCCACCTGAGATTTTCCACTGAAGTCAGGGCAGACGATCAGGAGGACTCAGCCACTCCGCCCCGCGGAAATTCAACCAGAAAGTGCGTCAAGCTGTCAAGTTGCTTCAGGTCCTACGCCGTCGCTAACTTTATTATTCTTTCACCTGCATTGCGCCAATACCAAAGCACAATAAGGAGACATTTCCAGGGCTATGGGGAAAGAGCAGGGGGCAGTGAAACTAATTGGAGAGCTCTTTCAAAGAGCCGGCACAGACACGATGAGCCGAATGGCCTCCTTCTGTGCTGTAAGATTCTATGGGGGGGGGAAATTTCTAAGTGACCATTTTGGGCCGCTAACATCGTCCGGGCGCTAAATTTAACGCCCAGCGAAAAATAGCGCCAGCGATCGCTAACTTCAGTTTTAGCGCCCCAAGAGGGAGGTGGAGCGCTAATTTGCTCCACTTATTTCTTAGAGCGCTAAACTCAAGAGGAGCACCGGGCTGCCAGATCGCGGCACGGACCCCACGTTCAAAGAGGCAACGGGCCGCCACAATAAAGTCGGACGATTTCCCCCCCCCCCCTCCCCGCCACCTCCCCTTTACTTATCACCCCGCGAGCCTCCCGCCGCACCGTTCCCGCCCCCTGAATCGCCCGGCGCAGATTCAGGGGGCGCGTGGCAATTTTGCAGGCGGGGCGCTGCGCACGGTGATGACATCGTCATCGCCTGCGCAGCGCAGCGGAGCGGGGGCGCGACCGGTTACCGCCACCGCTAAACTCCCGCTAAAGTTAGCGGGAGCCGTTAGCGGCACCGTGCCCGGGCGAAAAGTCGTTTGCGCCCCATTAGCGAGTGGCGCAAATGCACTGAATTTCTAGCCCCGTGATCGGAAAACGCACATAAAACAGGCCAAACGGCTCAGTCCAAGTATTATCGACAGGAGCCAACAACTCAATTTAATGTGTGTGACGAAGCGTTTTTTTAAAGGCTCGCTCTTACAGTTTGTGATGTGACAATTTTGTTTAAAATAAAGCTTTGGAGCTCTCCTGTGTACCTGTCATGGAGTTATAATGTTCTAACATGTTATGCTGCGTCTGATGAAAGCTGTCCCGTTAGTTCGGAGCACCGCCTCACGTTAGGTGCGGGGGGAGTTTCCTGGCTGTTGCCCAGTGTATCATCGGTGTATAAACGGCGCAGCACATTTCTTTCGGCATGGGACTCGGGTGGAAGACCATTTTGCATCATAAGAAATAGGAGCAGGAATAGGCCATTCGGCCCCTCGAGCCTGCTCCACCATTCAATAAGATCATGGCTGATCCAATCTTGGCCTCAACTCCACTTTCCCGCCCTTGACTCCCCTGTTGCTCAAAAATCTGTTTATCTCCGCCTTGAATATATTCAATGACTCCACCTCCACAGCTCTCTGGGGTAAAGAATTTCAAAGGTTCAGGACCCTCTGAGAGAAGAAATTCCTCCTCATCTCCGTCTTAAATGGGCGACCCCTTATTCTGAAACTATGACCCCTCGTTCTAGATTCCCCCACGAGGGGAAACATCCTCTCAGCATCTACCCTGTCGAGCCCCCTCAGAATCTTATATGTTTCAATAAGATCCCCTCTCATTCTTCTAAACTCCAATGAGTATAGGCCCAACCTGCTCAACCTTTCTTCATAAGACAACCCTTCCATCCCAGGAATTAACCTCGTGAACCTTCTCTGAACTGCCTCCAATGCAAGTATATCCCTCCTTAAATAAGGAGACCAAAACTGTACGCAGTACTCCAGGTGTGGTCTCACCAATGCCCTGTACAGTTGAAGCAAGACTTCCCTACTTTTATACTCCATCCCCCTTGAAATAAGGGCCAACATTCCATTGGCCTTCCTAATTACTTGCTGTACCTGCATGCTAACTTTTTGTGTTTCATGTACGAGGACCCCCAGATCCCTCTGTACCGTTGAATTTCCCTTTCCCTTTTTGAGGTTTCCCGTGATCCGTCCGCCAAATTAATGTGCATGTTGTCAGAGTGAGGGGCCAGTGGCCCAGCATCTGCGCGTTTCCTGGGGGTTTGCACGGCTAATGCACTCGGGGTAAGTTAGACTGAGATACACGAGGATCAGCGGCTGTCGAGATCACCTGATCAAGGCGGGGAATTCCGGGTTTGGGAGCGTGAAGAGTTTGGAGAGTTTAAACATTTATTTCTGTAGCTGGGAAGCATTTCTTGTGAAACTTTTTCGGTTTGGGATTTCTGAGCACAAAAAAAAACCTGCCATTGCTTCAGACAGGGTTGGCCCACCACCATATCTTCAGAACCCCCAACCTCCCACAGTCAGGGATCCTCAGGATCAGCTATGGCATTCCCCATGGGCACGCTATTTTTTTTTTTATTCGCTTATGGGATGTGGGCGTTGCTGGTAAGGCCGGCATTTATTGCCCATCCCTAATTGCCCTTGAGAAGGTGGTGGTGAGCCGCCTTCTTGAACCGCTGCAGTCCGCGCGGTGAAGGTGCTCCCACAGTGCTGTTAGGGAGGGAGTTCCAGGATTTTGACCCAGCGACGATGAAGGAACGGCCGATGTATTTCCAAGTCAGGATGGTGTGTGACTTGGAGGGGAACTTGGAGGTGGTGGTGTTCCCAGGCGCCTGCTGCCCTTGTCCTTGTAGGTGGTAGAGGTCGCGGGTTTGGGAGGTGCTGCCGAAGAAGCCTTGGCGAGTTGCTGCAGTGCATCTTGTAGATGGTACACACTGCAGCCACGGTGCGCCGGTGGTGGAGGGAGTGAATGTTTAAGGTGGTGGATGGGGTGCCAATCAAGCGGGCTGCTTTGTCCTGGATGGTGTTGAGCTTCTTGAGTGTTGTTGCAGCTGCACTCATCCAGGCAAGTGGAGAGTATTCCATCACACTCCTGACTTGTGCCTTGTAGATGGTGGAAAGGTTTTGGGGAGTCAGGAGGTGAGACAGTCGCCACAGAATACCCAGCCTCTGACCTGCTCTTGTTGCCACAGTATTTATGTGGCTGGTCCAGTTAAGTTTCTGGTCAATGGTGACCCCCAGGATGTTGATGATGGGGGATTCGGCGATGGTAATACCGTTGAATGTCAAGGGGCGGTGGTTAGACTCTCGCTTGTTGGAGATGGTCATTGCCTGGCACTTGTGTGGCGCGAATGTTACCTGCCACTTATCAGCCCAAGCCTGAACGTCGTCCAGGCTATTGTATGCCCTTATCATGGAGGAGTATAGGATGGAGTTAAGGGGAGTCAGGTGCATGTAGGAAGAGTGGAGCCCACCAGTGGGGTCACCAACCCTCCAGGATTGCCCTGGAGTCTCCAGGAACTGACGGTTAATCTCTGGGACACGGCCGCAGACAACCCAGGAGAACAATCACAGGGGAGCATCAAAAGAAACAGCGCTTTTTAAACAATTTTCCTCAAATACTTCCATAAAAATATTGGAGATGGGAAAAAGGCTGTTTGGTTGACACCCATTTAAGAACATAAGAAATAGGAGTAGGCCATTCGGCCCTTCGAGCCTGCTCCGCCATTCAATGAGATCATGGCTGATCTTCTGCCTCAACTCCATTCACTGGCCCTATCGCCATATCCCTTGATGCCCTTACTAGTCAGGAATCTATCGACTTCTGTTTTGAATATACCCAATGACTGAGCCTCCACAACCCTCTGGGGTAGAGAATTCCAAAGATTCACCACCCTCTGTGTGAAGAAATTTCTTCTCATCTCAGTCCTGAATGGCCTACCCTTTATCCTGAGACTGTGGCCCCTGGTTCTGGACTCCCCAGCCAAGAGAAACATTCTCCCAGCATCCACCCTATCAAGCCCTGTAATCATTCTGTATGCTTCAATGAGATCCCTTCTTGTTCTTCTGAATTCAAGAGAATACAGGCCTAGTTTACTCAATCTCTTCTCATACGACAGTCCCGCCATCCCAGGAATCAATCTCGTGAACCTTCGTTGCACTCCCTCTATGGCAAGTATATCCTTCCTTAGGTAAGGAGACCAAAATTGTACACAGTACTCCAGGTGTGGTCTCACCAAGGCCCTATATAATTGGAGTAAGACTTCTTTACTCCTGTACTCAAATCCTCTTGTAATGAAGGCCAGCATACCATTTGCCTTCCTAATGGCTTGCTGCACATTCACTTTCAGTGACTCATGTACAAGGACACCCAGGTCCCTTTGAGCATCTGCATTCCCCAATCTTTCACCATTTAGGAAATACGCTGCCTTTCTGTTTTTTCTACCAAAGTGGATAACTTCACATTTATCCACATTATAATCCATCTGCCATGTTCTTGCCCACTCATTGAGCCTGTTGAGATCCCCTTGAAGCGTCTTCACATCTTCTTCGCAACTGACACTGCCACCTAGCTTTGTGTCATCAGCAAATTTGGAAATGTTACATTTAGTCCCCTCATCCAAATCATTGATATAGATTGTGAATAGCTGGGGCCCAAGCACCGATCCTTGCGGTACCCCACTAGTCACAGCCTGCCATCCTGAAAAAGACCCGTTTATCCCTACTTTTTGTTTTCTGTCTGTTAACCAATTCTCAATCCATGCTAGTATATTACCCCAATTCCATGTGCCCTAATTTTGTTCACCAACCTCTTCTGTGGGACCTTATCGAAGGCCTTATGAAAATCCCAATACACCACATCTACCGGTTCCCCTTTCTCTACTCCACTAGTTACATCCTCAAAGAACTCCAATAGGTTTGTCAAACAGGACTTCCCTTTCATAAATCCATGTTGACTCTGCCCAATCTTACTATTAGTTTCTAAGTGCCCAGTTATTGCATCCTTTATAATAGATTTAACCGCGTATCTGCCCCGCCGGCTGAACCATTTACCTATAAATAACGGTGAGCGGCGTTATCCCCACAGCAAAAACTGGCATTTGGAATTTTACATAGAATTACATAGAATCTACAGCACAGAAACAGGCCATTTGGCCCAACAGGTCCGTGCCGGTGTTTATGCTCCACACGAGCCTCCTCCCACCCCTCTTCATCTCACCCTATCAGCATATCCTTCTATTCCTTTCTCCCTCAACAACAACAACAACTTGCATTTATATAGCGCCTTTAACGTAGTAAAACGTCCCAAGGCGCTGCACAGGAGTATCATAAAACAAAATTTGACACCGAGCCACATAAGGAGATATTAGGACAGGTGACCAAAAGCTTGGTCAAAGAGGTCGGTTTTAAGGAGCGTCTTAAAGGAGGAGAGAGCGGTCGAGAGGTTTAGGGAGGGAATTCCAGAGCTTAGGGCCTCGGCAGCTGAAGGCACGGCCGCCAATGGTGGAGTGATGGAAATCAGGGATGCTCAAGAGGGCAGAATTGGAGGAGCGCAGAGATCTGGGAGGGTTGTGGGGCTGGAGGAGGTTAGAGAGATAGGGAGGGGGCGAGGGCCATGGAGGGATTTGAAGACAAGGATGAGAATTTTAAAATTGAGGCGTGTGTTTTTGTAGCTTCTCCTTAAATGCAGCTATGCCATTCACCTCAACCACTCCCTGTGGTAGCGAGTTCCACATTCTCACCACTCTCTGGGTAAATACTGTGTCCAATTTCGTTCCCCTCACTTGGTTGGGTGATATAGAGATGCTGGAAAAGGTTCAAAGGAGGACCAGTATTTCTCTCGATAAAAGTAGGCTTCAGGAAGATTTTGGTTTGAAGTCTCTGAAATAAAGAAAGGATTGGATTCAGTCCATGTGGATAGCCTAGTTGAATTAGATGGGCTAGCGAGGATCAGGGGACACGAATATAAATGACCTAAGCCTAGAACTAGGTTAGATGTCAGGAGGTATTAGCTGTCATAAAGAGTTGTTGATCTCAGGAACATGTTATCAGCACAAGCAGTGAGTGCGGAGTCACGGTAAACATTCTAAAGGGAGCTGGGAGGAGTTGCTGAGTGTGGGTGATGTAACTGCGTGTAGAGACTGGGTGCGGCATTGGGGGTTGCCTAACAATCACCGTGTCTCCTGAAACTTGTTTGATCATCTGAGGGGGGCGGAGCGGAACTTCTCAAAGTTTTCCCTCTGTTTTTGTGCCTCTAACCCTATCGGCACGGCTGATTGGTGGGGGGTGGGCGGAGGGGGTCACTAAAACAACAACTTGCATTTATATAGTACCCTTAACGTAGTAAAACGTACCCAAGGCACTTCACAGGAGCCACATGAGGAGATATTAGGGCAGGTGACCAAAAGCTTGGTCAAAGAGGTTGGTTTTAAGGAGCGTCTTAAAGGAGAAGAGAGAGGCCGAGAGGTTTAGGGAGGGAATTCCAGAGCTTAGGGCCCAGGCAGCTGAAGGCACGGCCGCCAATGGTGGAGCGATTATAATCAGGGATGCGCAAGACGCCAGAATTGGAGGAGCGCAGAGATCTCGGAGGGGGGTTGTGGGGCTGGAGGAGATTACAGAGATAGGGAGGGGGGCGAGGCCACAGAGGGACTTGAACACAAGGATGAGAATTTTAAAATCGAGGTGTTCCCTATTGCAGCTGCCGATTGATATTCTTACATTTTGAAAAATATGATTAAACCCATCTCCTTCTTCTAACTTATAAATGACTCACACATTCCCCCTGGATCTACTGAATGGAATATTCTACTGTTGGCAATAAGCCATGATGGGATTTGGGATGTTCTGACATGTCTGTGCAGTCCCATTTGCTTGCTGGCAGACTGTACAGTCATTGTACGCCAGGAGAGCTAGTCCCTAGCACTGAATCACAGACTATCATTTGAGCGGAGGTCCTGTTGCTCGGAGAATTTCAGATCCTGTACCCTCCTGTGCACTGTTGGCCTGTTATATCACTTCCTGTGTCAGCCGTGGCTCAGTGGGCAGCACTCTCGCCTCCGAGTCAAAGTCCCACTCCAGAGACGGAACACAAAATCCAGGCTGACACTTCCAGTGCAGTACTGAGGGAGTGCCGCACTGTCGGAGGGGCAGTACTGAGGGAGCGCCGCACTGTGGGAGGGGCAGTACTGAGGGAGCGCTGCACTGTCGGAGGGGCAGTACTGAGGGAGCGCCGCACTGTGGGAGGGGCAGTACTGAGGGAGCGCTGCACTGTCGGAGGGGCAGTACTGAGGGAGCGCCGCACTGTGGGAGGGGCAGTACTGAGGGAGCACTGCACTGTCGGAGGGGCAGTACTGAGGGAGCGCTGCACTGTCGGAGGGGCAGTACTGAGGGAGCGCTGCACTGTCGGAGCGCCAGTATTGAGGGAGTGCCGCACTGTCGAAAAGGCAGTACTGAGGGAGCGCCGCACTGTCGGAGGGGCAGTACTGAGGGAGCGCTGCACTGTCAGAGGGGCGGTACCGAGGGAGCACCGCACTGTCGGAGGGGCAGTACTGAGGGAGCGCTGCACTGTCGGAGGGGCAGTACTGAGGGAGTGCTGCACTGTCGGAGGGACAGTACTGAGGGAGCGCCGCACTGTCGGAGGGGCAGTACTGAGGGAGCGCTGCACTGTCGGAGGGGCAGTACTGAGGGAGTGCCGCACTGTCGGAGGTGCTGTCTTTTGGATGAGATGTTAAATCGAGGCCCCGTCTGCTCTCTCAGGTAGACGTAAAAGATCCCACGGCACTATTTTGAAGAAGAGCAGGGGAGGTCCCCCTGGTGTTGGGGCCAATATTTATCCCTCAATCAACATCACTGAAACAGATTAACTGGTCATTACCACATTGCTGTTTGTGGGAGCTTGCTGTGCACAAATTGGCTGCCGCGTTTCCTACATTACAACAGTGACTACACTTCAAAAAGTACTTCATTGGCTGTAAAGCGCTTTGGGACGTCCTGAGGTCATGACAGGCGCTGGAGAAACGCAAGTTTTTCTTTAATCAGCAACTTGGGCATCAGCTTGTGACAAATGGAGGTTTTTAAAAGCGGGAAATGAAACTTGTTTAGCCCCACACGATCGCAATCGATCAGCAATCTTTTCATTTCAGAAGCCGCCCAGCGAGTTGATTTTGTGTCAATGAAACAGTTCTGTTTCTCCTGCTGCAGATTTTCTTTGTGAAAGTTTGACACTTTGTGAAGTCGCATCTACCGAGGCTGGCAGCTCGGAAGAAAAGGTAAAAGTTTCTGGTATTTGGACTGCTTTCGGAATGAATGGCTCACAACTTGATCTCCTCTGTAAATAAAGCACAAGCACAAATGTCGTACTTGTGATTCTGAAAATGTTTTGTTGAAAAAAAAAGATTCAGAGCCAAGAAGGAAGAGAGTGGGTTAAAAAGAAGTCAGTCGCTTAAAGTGGGGGGAAGCTGGGGAAATCCCGAAACTAAGAAATGCTCCTAATGCTTACGTTCTTTTGTCATTTATTTTATTGACCTGGTTAATGCTGCCAAGTTTTATTTGATGCACCCCCCGGAATCCCGAACTTTCAGATGGACTCTCCCAAACAAAGCTGCCCTCTGACTTGAGACTCGGTGGGCTGAGCAAAGTGTGTGGGAAAGGGGGTGGGAGCTGGTGAGACGGGAGGGGGTGCCAGGGTTCCGACAGGAAGGTGCTTTAACTGCGGCTGGTGGGGCAGAGACGGTGCTGGCACTGGAAGCAAGCACTCGGATGAAGGACGAGCTGCAAGCAGCACAGTGAGTGCACGTGAACTGAAACTGAGTGATTACAGTGAAGGACTGAGGCTGTTGCTCGTTACACACTCAACACAGCTGCAGCAGAAAGACTGGATGTGTGTGTCTGTGTTTTAAAAAAAAATCTCAGTCTTATTGCAGTTGAGGGCTGGTGGAGTTTGTTCTTGTGGTTTAGGAAGGATGTGATTGCATTGGAGAGGGTGCAGAGGAGATTCACCAGGATGTTACCTGGGTTGGAGCGCTTCAGCTATGAAGAGAGACTGGACAGGCTGGGGTTGTTTTCCTTAGAGCAGAGAAGGCCGAGGGGGGGACCTGATTGAGGTGTACAAAATTATGAGGGGCATAGATAGGGTAGATAGACAGGAACTTTTCCCCTTAGTAGAGGGGTCAATAACCAGGGGGCATAGTTTCAAGGTAAGGGGCAGGAGGTTTAGAGGGGATTTGAGGAAAAACTTTTTCACCCAGAGGGTGGTTGGAATCTGGAACTCGCTGCCTGAAAGGGTGGTAGAGGCAGGAACCCTCACAACATTCAAGAAGCATTTAGATGAGCACTTGAAACGCCATAGCATACAAGGCTACGGACCAAGTGCTGGAAAATGGGATTAGAATAGACAGGGCTTGATGGCCAGCGCGGACACGATGGGCCTCTTTCTGTGCTGTATAACTCTGTGACTCTATACAATCCGAACTCTTTGTAGAGATTGTTTTATTATAATTGTAATTAAAAAGCATATGGGATCCTGGGCTTCATAATTAGAGGCATAGAGAGCAAAAGCAAGGAAGTTATGATGAACCTATATAAAACACTGGTTCGGCCACAACTGGAGTATTGTGTCCAATTCTGGGCACCGCACTTTAGGAAGGATGTGAAGGCCTTAGAGAGGGTGCAGAAAAGATTTACAAGAATGGTTCCAGGGTTGAGGGACTTCAGTTACGTGGATGGACTGGAGAAGCTGGGGTTGTTCTCCTTGGAGCAGAGAAGGTTGAGAGGAGATTTGATAGAGGTGTTCAAAATCATGAGGGGTCTGGACAGAGTAGATAGTGAGAAACTGTTCCCATTGGCGGAAGGGTCGTGGATCAGAGAACACAGATTGGTGATTGGCAGAAGAACCAAAGGCGACATGACATACGAACATACGAATTAGGAGTATGAGTAGGCCACTCGGCCCTTCGAGCCTGCTTTGCCATTCAATAAGATCATGGTTGATCTGATTACTCCATATTCCCGCCTACCCCCGATAACTTTTCACCCCCTTGCTTACCAAGAATCTATCTACCTCTGCCTTAAAAATATTCAAAGACTCTGCTTCCACCGCCCTCTGAGGAAGAGAGTTCCAAAGACTCACGACCCTCTGTGAGAAAAAATTTCTCCTCATCTCTGTCTTAAATGGGCGACCCCTTATTTTTAAACAGTGACCCCTAGTTATAGATTCTCCCACAAGAGGAAACATCCTCTCCACATCCACCCTGTCCAGACCCCTCAGGATCTTATACGTTTCAATCAAGTCACCTCTTACTCTTCTAAACTCCAGCAGATACAAGCCTAGCCTGTCCAACCTTTCCTCATAAGACAACCCGCCCATTCCAGGTATTAGTCTAGTAAACCTTCTCTGAACTGACGCAAAACTTTTTTACACAGCGAGTGGTTAGGATTTGGAATGCACGGCCTGAAAGGGTGGTGGAGGCAGACTCAATCGCGGCCTTCAAAAGGGAATTGGATAAGTACCTGAAGGAAAAAAATTTGCAGGGCTACGGGGAAAGGGCGGGGGAGTGGGACTGGCTGAAGTGCTCTTGCAGAGAGCCGGCACGGGCTCGACAGGCCGAATGGCCTCCTTCTGTGCAGTAACCATTCTATGATTCTATTCTATGTTCCTGCCCTCCAATTATTCAGTCTCACATTCTTTCTCACTCTATTTCTGTTAAAAGTCAACTTGCACACATTGAGTAAAGTTCACGACTGTTTCTTTATTTACATAATTTGTGTATTTATATAGTTCATTTAACGTAGTAAAACATCCCAAGGCGCTTCATAGAAGTGTTGTCAAACAAAACTTGGCACTGAACCACATAAGGAGATATTAGGACAGGTGACTTGGTCAAAGAGGTGGGTTTTAAGGAGTGTCTGAAAGTAGGAGAGAGAGGTAGCGAGGCGGAGAGGTTTAGGGAGGGAATTCCAGAGCTTAGGGCCCGGGCAGCTGAAGGCACGGCCGCCAATGGTGGAGTGATAGAAATCAGGGAGGCTCAAGAGGCCAGAATTGGAGGAGCGCAGAGATCTCAGAGGGTTGTAGGGTTGGAGGAGGTTACAGAGATAGAGTGGGGCAGCTATGGAAGGATTTGAAAACGAGGATGAGATTGGTGACTGGAAGAGGCTGCTTTCAGCCTGTTGACCTTCAATGTTCTCAACGTTTTTGCAGATGATCAACTCCAATTGTTGGTGTACACTCGCTTCTCTGATTGTTGCCTGTCTTGTGTCTTCTGTGACCTCTGACATCTCCTGCTACAGCGATGATGGGCAGCCTGTTGATTGGTAAGTTGGCTCCTTTGCTTTCCACATCTGTAACTTGTTCAACTAAAGACTGAGCTGGAACCATCAGGGAAATATAAGAAGTGACCTTTCTGATCAGCAAGGCACACAGGAACAGGAGGAGGCCATTCAGCCCCTCCGGCCTGTTCTACCAATTCAATTCGATCAAGGTTGATCTTAACTCCATCTAACCCGCTTGGGTAACCGTAACCCTGAGTGCCCTTGCCGAACAAGAATGAGATGTGGAATGGAACCTCCATTACTCACCACAGTGGAAGGAGCCGGCTGATCAGATGGAGGGAAGAGAGGAAGCCAGATGTATTTGTAAGTGTTGCACGGCTTCAGTTTCAAATGAGTGCTGATATATTCAGGGGGTCCCAGGGAGGGGGGTGTATATTCAGGGGGTTCCAGGGAGGGGGGGTGTATATTCAGGGAGTCCCAGGGAGGGGGGATGTATATTCAGGGGGTACCAGGGAGTGGGGGTGTATATTCAGGGGGTCCCAGGGAGGGGGGGTGTATATTCAGGGGGTCCCAGGGAGGGGGGGTGTATATTCAGGGGGTCCCAGGGAGGGGGGATGTATATTCAGGGGGTCCCAGGGAGTGGGGGTGTATATTCAGGGGGTCCCAGGGAGGGGGGGTGTATATTCAGGGGGTCCCAGGGAGGGGGGGTGTATATTCAGGGGGTCTCAGGGAGGGGGGGATGTATATTCAGGGGGTCCCAAGGAGTGGGGGTGTATATTCAGGGGGTCCCAGGGAGGGGGGGTGTATATTCAGGGGGTCCCAGGGAGGGGGGGTATATTCAGGGGGTCCCAGGGAGGGGGTGTGTATATTCAGGGGGTCCCAGGGAGGGTGTGTGTATATTCAGGGGGTCCCAGGGAGGGGGTGTGTATATTCAGGGGGTCCCAGGGAGGGGGTGTGTATATTCAGGGGGTCCCAGGGAGGGTGTGTATATTCAGGGGGTCCCAGGGAGTGGGTGTGTATATTCAGGGGGTCCCAGGGAGGGGAGTGTGTATATTCAGGGGGTCCCAGGGAGCGGGGGTGTCTATTCAGGGGGTCCCAGGGAGGGGGTTGTATATTCAGGGGGTCCCAGGGAGGGGGGGTGTATTTTCAGGGGGTCCCAGGGAGGGTCTGAATTTGCAGGGGGTCCCAGGGAGGGTGTGTGTACGTTCAGGGGTCCCAGGGAGGGGGTGTGTATATTCAGGGGGTCCCAGGGAGGGGGTGTGTATATTCAGGGGGTCCCAGGGAGGGGGTGTGTATATTCAGGGGGTCCCAGGGAGGGTGTGTATATTCAGGGGGTCCCAGGGAGGGGGTGTGTATATTCAGGGGGTCCCAGGGAGGGGGTGTGTATATTCAGGGGGTCCCAGGGAGGGTGTGTATATTCAGGGGGTCCCAGGGAGTGGGTGTGTATATTCAGGGGGTCCCAGGGAGGGGGTGTGTATATTCAGGGGGTCCCAGGGAGGGTGTGTATATTCAGGGGGTCCCCGGGAGATTGTGTGTATTTGTAGAATGGATTCCCAGAGGCTGCCAGTGCTTGCAGAGGAAGTATTTCAGTATTTCTAGATGGTTTCCCATGCAGAAAAGCATGCAAAATGTTGTCTTACAGTCTCTGCAAAAGCACTTTCCCCAGCTTTGAAGAGGAAAAAAATAAATACTTACATTTCCATCACACATTTCATGACCTCCAGATGTCCCAAAGTTAATGTCGGAAACGAGGCAGCCAATTTGCGCACAGCAAGCTCCCACAAACAGCAATGTGATAATGACCAGATAATCTGTTTTTGTGATGTTGATTGAGGGATAAATATTGGTCAGGACACCGGGAATAACTCCACCTGCTCTTCAAAATAGTGCCATGGGATCTTTTACGTCCAATTGCGAGAGCAGACGGGGCCTCAGTTTAATGTCTCATCTGAAAGACGGCACCTCCGACAGTGCAGCACTCCCTCAGCACTGCGCTGGGAGTGTCAGCGTAGATTTTTGTGCTCAAGTCTCTGGAGTGGGACTTGAACCCACAACCTTCTGACTCAGAGGCGAGTGTGCTACCCACTGAGCCACAGCTGACACAGTGACAGAGACCGAATGCCATGATTGGTCAACAACTCGTGAGGACCAGAATGCTGGAAGGCGAACTGAATGGGCTGTAGTCTTTTTTCACCGAGCAATTCCTGTGTTCTCCTAACTTTCCCCCCTCCCCTGCCCCCCCGCAGTGTTACTAGGTAAGGATATCCAGTATGTGAGATGTTTACTGAGATGCCGTTTTTTGAAGAAATCCACTGGTCTAATAAATAAACATAGTGAGAGAGGAAGTATTAAGGGGTTCAGCAGCTTTAAAAGTGGATAAATCCCCAGGCCCGGATGAAATGTATCCCAGGCTGTTAAGCGAAGCAAAAGAGGAAATAGCAGAGGCCCTGACCATCATTTTCCAATCCTCTCTGGCTTCAGGTGTGGTGCCGGGGGACTGGAGGACTGCTAATGTGGTACCCTTGTTTAAAAAGGGAGAAAAAGATAGACCGAGTAATTACAGGCCAGTCAGCCTAACCGCGGTGGTGGGAAAATTATTGGAAAGAATTCTGAAGGACAGGATAAATCTTCATTTAGAAAGACATGGATTAATCAAGGATAGTCAGCATGGATTTGTTAAGGGAAGGTCGTGTCTGACAAACATGATTGAATTTTTTGAGGAGGTAACAAGGAGGGTAGATGAGGGTAGTGCGTTTGATGTAGTGCATATGGACTTTAGCAAGGCTTTTGATAAGGTTCCACATGGCAGTCTGGTCAAGAAGTTAAAATCCCATGGGATCCAGGGCAAAGTGTCAAGTTGGATTCAAAACTGACTCAGGCAGGAAGCAGAGGTTAATGCTTGATGGGTGTTTTTTTGACTGGAAGGCTGTTTCCAGTGGGGTTCCGCAGGGCTCAGTACTAGGCCCCTTGCTTTTTGTGGTATATATCAATGATCTAGACTTGAATATAGGGGGTATGATTAAGAAGGTTGCAGATGATACTAAAATCGGCTGTGTGGTTGATGCTGAAGAAAGAAGCTGGAGACTGCAGGAAGATATCAATAAATTGGTCAGGTGGGCAGAACAGTGGCAAATGGAATTCAATCCGGAGAAGTGAGGGGTAATGCATTTGGGGAGGGCTAACAAGGAAAGGGAATACACATTAAATGGTAGGGCACTGAGTAGTGTAGAGGAACAAAGGGACCTTAGAATGCATGTCCACAGGTCCCTGAAGGTAGCAGGCCAGGTAGATAAGGTGGTTAAGAAGGCATACGGAATGCTTGTCTTTATTAGCCGTGGCATAGAATACAAGAGCAGTGGGGTTATGCTTCAACTGTATAAAACACTAGTTAGGCCTCAGCTAGAGTACTGCATGCAGTTCTGGTCACCACATTACAGAAAAGATGTGATTGCACTAGAGAGGGTACAGAGGAGATTTACAAGGATGTTGCCGGGAGTAGAGAATCTTAGCTATGAGGAAAGACTGGATAGGCTGGGTCTGTTTTCCTTGGAACAGAGGAGGCTGAGGGGAGACTTTATTGAGGTGTATAAAATTATGAGGGGCCGAGATAAAGTGGATAGAAAGTACCTATGTCCCTTAGCAGAGAGGTCAAAAACCAGGGGGCACAGATTTAAAGTAATTGGGGGAAGGTTTAGAGAGGATTTGAGGGGAAATGTCTTCACCCAGAGGGTTGTGGGGGTCTGAAACTCACTGCCTGAAAGGGTGGTAGAGACAGGAACCCTAACCACATTTAAAAAGTACTTGCATGTGCACTTGGGATGCTCTAACCTGCAGGGCTACGGACCAAGAGCTGGGAAGTGGGATTAGGCTGGATAGCTCTTTGTTGGCCGGCGCGGACACGATGGGCCGAAATGGCCTCCTTCCGTGCTGTAACTTTCTATGATTCTATGGTCTGATGAAACAACGCAACTGTTTTCCGAGTGGGAAAAAGTTACAAAATCAAACTGCCTGAGTGACATTGACACAAGGCAAAAAGCAGAAGTTAGACATCAAACCTCTCTTCCTGTTTACTGCGTGACTGCTGCTCTTCTTAGACCTGTGATCTGTGTCAGTTGCCCCCCCCTCTTCCTACATTCTCATTGAGGTTTGCGGCTTTGAGCAATGCCAGCACCACATTCACCCATGTGATCATTTAACCCGGTAATTCACCAGCGAAATCTAGTTTCCTCATTTGGTGCAGGGATGTTTTCTAGTGGCCCCGCAAAGAAATATTTTCGCTTGTGTCAGTAACTCAGAATAGCCCCTCAGAACCATGGCCAGGAAAGGTTATGTAGTGCCGGGCGCTGTACGTGCTGTAGCATGAACTGTCCTAGCCAGCTGTGTAACGACTCAGACATACTGATAGTTTTATTCAATTAATTTTACACTCCTCAAAGGGTGCGTCTCTGTAGCACCCAAAGGGGGTAACTTTGACTTCGTGCAATCGCCAAGGCAGCCCGTTTTACATCTCTCACGATGTTTATTTCCATTTGAAATCAATCGGGAAAGTACAAAACGATCTGCCAACTGGCTGTCACTCGTTTTACACTATCGCACAAAGTCAGTGTTACCCCGCAATCGCTTTCATTTCTCGGCCTGTTATTGGTGTTGATCATTAATGGGTCAGCTGCAACACAGATCTGTCGCAACGCAAATACACCAACCCAACCTCAGAAAGCAGCTCGACTGCACTGGTGCAATTTGTTTCTGTTCCCAACTTTGGGAATTATTTTCTCTTGTGCAGAATGTAACTGTCTTTCTACCAGGGTCGTAAGTGTGCTGTTTATAATGTAACTCTGTGTATAAAGAAAGAAAGACTTGCATTTATATAGCGCCTTTCACGATCACCGGACGTCTCAAAGCGCTTTACAGCCAATGAAGTGCAGTAATAGTAGGAAACGCGGCAGCCAATTTGCACACAGCAAGCTCCCACAAACAACAATGTGATAATAACCAGATAATCTGTTTTAGTGATGTTGATTGAGGGATAAATATTGGCCAGGACACTGATGAACTCCCCTGCTCTTCTTCGAAATAGTGCCATGGGTCTGTTACATCCACCTGAGAGAGCAGACGGGGCCTCCCTTTAACGTCTTAACTGAAAGACGGCACCTCCGACCGTGCGGCACTCCCTCAGCACTGCACTGGGAGCGTCAGCGTAGATTTTTGTGCTCAAGTCTCTGGAGTGGGACTTGAACCCACAACCTTCTGACTCAGAGGCGAGTGTGCTACCCACTGAGCCACAGCTGACACTGTGACAGAGACCGAATGCCATGATTGGTCAACAACTCGTGACGACCAGAATGGTCGAAGGCGAACTGGATGGGCTGTAGTCTTTTTTCACCGAGCAATTCCTGTGTTCTCCTAACTTTCCCCCCTCCCCTGCCCCCCGCAGTGTTACTAGGTAAGGATATCCAGTATGTGAGATGTTTACTGAGATGCCGTTTTTTGAAGAAATCCACTGGTCTGATGAAACAACGCAACTGTTTTCCGAGTGGGAAAGAGTTACAAAATCAAACCGCCTGAGTGACATTGACACAAGGCAAAAAGCAGAAGTTAGACATCAAACCTCTCTTCCTGTTTACTGCGTGACTGCTGCTCTTCTTAGACCTGTGATCTGTGTCAGTTGCCCCCCCCTCTTCCTACATTCTCATTGAGGTTTGCGGCTTTGAGCAATGCCAGCACCACATTCACCCATGTGATCATTTAACCCGGTAATTCACCGGTGAAATCTAGTTTCCTCATTTGGTGCAGGGATGTTTTCTAGCGGCCCCGCAAAGAACTATTTTGGCTTGTGTCAGCAACTCAGAATAGCCCCTCAGAACTGGGAGTGTCAGCCTAGATTTTTGTGCTCAAGTCTCCAGAGTGGGGACTTGAACCCACAACCTTCTGACTCAGAAGGCGAGAGTGCTACCCACTGAGCCACAGCTGACACCAGACAGCATACTTACGATTCTGATGCACAATGTAACTGTTTTTTAAACGCCACACTCACGATTCAGGAGCAAATCACACTGGCAAAACCTTGCCCCTCTGAATAAGAGTGGTGATTACGACTGAATGGGAGGGGAGATACTGTGATGTGGGCTGGTGCCCACCAGGAGTGGTGGATTGCAACTATCCAAGACCGGGTTATGTGGGCAGCGTTGCCTTTATCAGGCGCACTTGCCTTTGCTGTTAACTGTTTTCTCCTCCCACCTTTGCTTTCAGGTTTATTGTTTACAAGTTGCCCAAAGACGTGAGTGGAAGTGGTTTAACGTATATGTACATGGACACCAACACGACTGCTGGCTGGAGAACTGGGAAATACAAAATAAATCAGACTGGCGGAGCTGTGGGAGGAACTTTGCAGCAACTCTACGGAAGAGCCAAAACTCGGGTAACTGAAGTGGGTGCTTCTGTCACTGAGCTGTATGGGGGGGGGCGGTCACAAGTACTGCCATACAGGGAACAATCACATGCTTCTCGTCACTTTCAGTATCGAGACTGTTGAGAGTATTAGCCAGCAGAGTGGAGTGCAGTCTGACATTCACCTCCTTGGATTTGAGAATGAACTTGCATTTCTCCAGCGCCTTTCACAGCCTCAGGACGTCCCAAAGCGCTTTACAGCCAATGAGGTACTTTTTGAAGTGTAGTCACTGTTGTAAAGTAGGAAACGCGGCAGCCAATTTGCGCACAGCAAGCTCCCACAAACAGCAATGAGATAAATGACCAGATAATCTGTTTTTTAGTGATGTTGATTGAGCGATAAATATTGGCCCCAGGACACCGGGGGGAACTCCCCTGCTCTTCTTCCAATAATGCCATGGGATTTTTTTTTACGTCCACCCGAGAGGGCAGAATACATCATGATTTGCAGAAACATACAATTATATTTTGAGGTGCTTGTTTGACCGTGTGGTGCGTTCTTGAAGGACATTTCAATATCCCGGACTGGTGTAGTGTCGCACCCCCTATGGCTGCCCCATAAATGATCTAATTGCCCCTGATGTTCTTTTCCCTCCCATCCAAATTTTTCCTATGTGGCCGTATCTTTTTTTCTTAAAAAGAAAATTTGCAGGGCTATGGGGGAAAGAGCAGGGGGGAGTGGGACTAATTGGAGAGCTCTTTCAAAGAGCCGGCACAGGCACGATGGGCCAAATGGCCTCCCTCCGTGCTGTATCACTCTATGATTCGGTAATCCCAACAGTAGCTGAGAGACAGGGAGCTGGGCTGGGTCTTGTGCGAGGTGGGCCATGGGAGCCGTCTTATGGGGGCTGAAACCCTGGGGGGCTCCTGGAGTTTGGTGTGGTTGACCCACCGCCTCTTCAGCATATCGGGTTGGTCTGATTGGTAGAGGGGTTGCCTGAGGAACTTGTGCCTCCCACCCCGCCCCCACCTCCACCCAAGAATTGGGAGCAGTGAGCTGCTGGACAGTGGCTCCACGCTCTGTAATACTTATTTGGTTTTGCAAACCTCCAGATAGATTTCTTCCAAACCACCAGAGAAATCTGTAAACTCCTGCAAGTTACACTGATATCTCAGCCAGCGGTTGGACGGCTCACTGACTGGATCCTGGTTTTCCAGCCTTCACGAGGTCACTTCTAAATTATTTCCTTCCCCCATCACCTCACTAGACCAGGGAAGCTGAGGCCAGTTTAGGGTCTGTAGGGCTCAGTTGAACTCCGAGGGGGAACCCCCTCATCTTAATAAGCGCAGTGTTCACCATTGAACCATTTCCAAATCCTGTTCCATCAATGAATGCCCACTTTGGCCTCACCCTTCTCTGCTCCATATCAATCGCCGTTGGAAAACACCATTCAGGGGCCCACTTACAACTGCTGAACAACAAGTACACCAACATCAGTCTGCAACAGCCAGTGTTTCTTTTTCTAGTTGTTCTTCGACTGTGGAGAATGTTGTACATCCTTTGCCACCCTTGATGGTATTAAGCCAATTCAGGTTTGCTACTCGCCACGGTGGGATTTGCACTCAACCTGTGGGTGAGGAACTTAGGAAGAGGAGGAGGCCATTCAGCCCCTCCAGCCTGTTCCACCATTCAGTTAGATCTCGTGGCTGATCTGTATCTTAACTCCATTCAACTGCCTTGGTTCTGTAACCCTGAATACCCTTGCCTTAACAAAATTCTATCAATCTTAGTTTTGAATTTTTCAATTGCCCCACCCCGCCCCCAGTCTTCACAGCTTTTTGAGGGAGAGCGTTCCAGATTTCCACTATCCTTTGTGTGAAGAAGTGCTTCCTGAAATCAACCCCTGAACAGCCTGGCTCTAATTTTAAGATTACGCCCCCTTTGTTCTGGACTCCCCTCCCCCACCAGTGGAAATAGTTTCTCTCGATCCACCCTGTCGAATCCTTTAATCATCTTAAACACCTCAATTAGATCAGCTCTTAATCTTCACTATTCAAGGGAATATGAGCCTAATCTGTGCAACCTGTCCTCGTAATTGAACCCTATTCGCTCCGGTTTCGCTCTGTTTGGACAGACGGGCACAATGGGATACTGTGGGATACTGTGACAATCATGTTCTCGTGTGGCTGGGTTGGGCGGGGAATACTCTTGTGTTGATGAACACAAGCTGATGCCGAATTGCCAGAGGGGCTGGATAGCAGGAAGGAGAACCTCTTGACTATGGATGCCTGGAGTTAACGGGTTGCTTAGGGGCAGTAAGAAGCGGTTGGAAGGATTTCTGCATTCATTCCTGTATTTTGTTTTTCTAGAGTGACGATGTGGCATATGTGCTCTACAATGACCAGAGCAGTGTCTCTGGTTCTTACGGTGGCCATACTAAAGGTGATGAGCAAAGACTGTGCTGTGATGTTTCCTCTCGTGCTCCAAGCCATAAGACTCTCCACAAGCAACACTCTGATAGTCCAGCAAGCTTGGCTAAAATGGGCTGGGTTACAGGGCTATTTTTCCCCCCACCTTCCTCTGTTTGTCTTGTGTCGCTACACATGTGCCTGATAAATGTGATTGTTTAATGGATTATTGTAAAAGTGCTCCTCGGTGTGTTAGGTGTCAGCTGTGGCTCAGTGGGTAGCGCTCTCACCTCTGAGTCAGAAGGTTGTGGGTTCAAGTCCCACTCCACAGACTTGAGCACAAAAATCCAGGCTGACACTCCCAGTGCAATACTGAAGGAGCGCTGCACTGTCAGAGGGGCAGTACTGAGGGAGCGCTGCACTGTCAGAGGGTCAATACTGAGGGAGCGCCGCACTGTCGGAGGGGCAGTACTGAGGGAGTGCCGCACTGTCGGAGGGGCAGTACTGAGGGAGCGCTGCACTGTCGGAGGGGCAGTACTGAGGGAGCGTCGCACTGTCGGAGGGGCAGTACTGAGGGAGCGCTGCACTGTCAGAGGGTCAATACTGAGGGAGCGCCGCACTGTCGGAGGGGCAGTACTGAGGGAGCGTCGCACTGTCGGAGGGGCAGTACTGAGGGAGCGCAGCACTGTCGGAGGGGCAGTACTGAGGGAGCGCCGCACTGTCGGAGGGGCAGTACTGAGGGAGCGTCGCACTGTCGGAGGGGCAGTACTGAGGGAGCGCAGCACTGTCGGAGGGGCAGTACTGAGGGAGCGCCGCACTGTCGGAGGGGCAGTACTGAGGGAGCGTCGCACTGTCGGAGGGGCAGTACTGAGGTAGCGCCGCACTGTCGGAGGGGCAGTACTGAGGGAGCGCCGCACTGTCGGAGGGGCGGTACTGAGGGAGCGCCGCACTGTCGGAGGGGCGGTACTGAGGGAGCGCCGCACTGTCGGAGGTGCCTTGGGACGTTTTACTACGTTAAAGTTGCTATATAAATACAAGTTGTTGTTGTATTCCATATGTTGCAGATTACACCCTTCAGTGTCCCATTGAGTCCCAAATTCAAACCCATTACCGACAGGATGTGAAGCCTTTCTGTTGCCTCTGCCACTAGATTAGAGTATCTCAGTTATGGATATTTATTTACTGTGCCAGTTGGAATATATAGACTCTGGATTATTGATCAGTGTTTGTTTTCTTCCTAAAACCAGGAGTTGTACTTTTGGATCAGAAACAAGGCTTCTGGTTAGTGCACAGCACTCCCCACTTCCCACCAAGCACTAACCGAAGCTTTGCGTGGCCTCACAGTGGAATGCGAAATGGACAATCGTTCCTCTGTGTTACCTACCCATACTCCCAGTTCAAGGAAATTGGTAAGGAGTCTGCGCAGCAAGTGCTCTGTGTTTCATTTCTCCTTAAAACAATGCAAAGCTCCTGCAGTGGTTCAGCTGGTAAATGTACTGACAAGGAATTTCCCAGGTTAGGTCCTTGATTACATAGGACATACGGCACAGAAACCGGCCATTCGGCCCAACCAGTCCATACCGGTGTTTATGCTCCACACGAGCCTCCTCCCATCGTTCCTCATAGAGTCATAACGGCACAGAAGGAGGCCATTTGGCCCATCGAGTCCGTGCCGGCTCTCTGTAGAGCAATCCAGTCAGTCCCACTCCCCCCGCTCTATCCCCGTAGCCCTGCGAGTTTATTTCCCTCAAGTGCCTATCCAGCCTCCCCTTGAAAACATTGAGTGTCTCCGCTTCCACCACTTCCGTCGGCAGCGAGTTCCAGGTCCTCACCACTCGCTGTGTAAAATAATTTTTCCTCACATCCCCCCTGTATCCCTTGCCAAAAACCTTAAATCTGTGTCCCCTAGTCCTTGTACCATCAACTAGTGGGAACAGCCTTTCCCCGTCTAGCCTATCCAAACCCGTCATAATCTTGTACACCTCTATCAAATCACCCCTCAACCTCCTTTGCTCCAATGAAAACAAATCCAGCTTCTCCAACCTGTCCTTGTAGCTAAGATCCCCCATCCCCGGAACCATTCTGGTAAATCTCCTTTGCACCCTCTCAAGGGCCTTCACATCCTTCCTAAAGTGTGGTGACCAGAACTGGACGCAATACTCCAGTTGTGGCCTAACCAGCACTTTATAAAGGTTTAACTCTATCAGCATAACCCTCTGTTCCTTTCTCCCTCATATGTTTATCGAGCTTCCCCTTAAATGCATCTATACTATTCGCCTCAACTACTCCCTGTGGTAGCGAGTTCCACATTCTCAACACTCTCTGGGTAAAGAAGTTTCTCCTGAATGCTGATCTGTGTGTTAGCTGATCTTAGCTGGGATGGTGCTGGGATGGTACTGCACTGGAATCAAGTCTCCAAACTCCTGGGCTAGGGAGAGGGGGGGGGGAATAAAAAGAATCAGCCCGGATTCCTACTCTCCATCAATATTCATTGGAGGTCTGCAGAGCTAGCTGATCTTATGACCCCTGTGGCGGAATAGCCTGCTGATGCTTCGTGCCCAGGGAGATCGGGGAATACTTTGGGAAAACCTCTTTACCCAGAGAGCGGTGAGAATGTGGAACTCGCTACCACAGGGAGTGGTTGAGGCTAATAGCACAGATGCCTTTAAGGGGAAGCTCGATAAGTTCATGCGGGAGGAAGGAATCGAAGGATATGCTGATAGGCTGAGATGAATTAGGGTGGGAGGAGGCTCGAGTGGAGCAGAAACACCGGCACGGACCCATTGGGCCGAATGGCCTGTTTCTGTGCTGGAGGTTCTATGGAAAGTACCTGACACCTGGGCAGCTCCAACCTGTGTCTCTCGCTTTCTGAATTGGCCTTTACTTTCTTTTATTTATTCATGAAAGGTATTGCGCTGTTGTGAAAGTTTCCTGACACGTCTAACTCCCCCCTGAACGTTGCCCCTTTTTTTTTGCAGGTACGCAGTTGTTGTACAACAACCCTCACGTCTACGATCATTCGGTCCCGCCTGCTTTTGCCGAAGATCTTGTGAACCTCAAGAAGGCAGCGGATGGCAAACACCCGATGAACCCTCCCTGGAAGCGAGCGGTCATCCTCTCATCGGCAGCAGGGAAAAAATTCACCAGTTTTGCAAAATACAGGAAGTTTGGAGATGGTAATGTACTTTCTCCATCGGCGCTGTAGCTGCCTTCTCACCCTCTCTCTCGGTCCGACTCTTGACTCTGCTCTCTCCAAACCGTTCCGGCATACAGGCGCTTTCAACACTCCTCAGTTTAAATGTGTTCCGTTCAAGTGGAAGCAGATTCAATAGTAACTTTCAAAAGGGATTTGGATATATGCTTATAGAAAACAATCTTACAGCACAGAAGGAGGCCATTTGGCCCATCCTGCCTGTGCCGGCTCTTTGAAAGAGCTCTCCAATTAGTCCCACTCTCCTGCTCTTTCCCCACAGCCCTGAAATTTTTCATTTTCAAGCATTTATCCAATTCCCTTTTTGAATGTTACTCTCGAATCAGCTTCCACCGCCCTTTCAGGCAGCGCATTCCAGATCACAACAACCTCGCTGCGTAAAAAAAATTCTCCTCCTCACCCCTCTGGTTCTTTTGCAAATCACCTTCAATCTGTGTCCTCTGGTTACCGACCCTCCTGCCACTGGAAACAGTTTCTCCCGATCTACTCCATCAAAACCTCTTGAACGCCTCTCTTAAATCTCCCTTTAACCTTCTCCGCTCTAAGGGGAATAATCCCAGATTCTCCAGTCTCTTCACACCACTGAATGTATGTGACGAATATTTCTGCAGTTTTGACACTTCAGCTATTTTAATTCTAGCCCCCCTTTACACTTTTGGGGTTCTAACACTAAGTCTAAACCTATCATTAGGGAATGGAAAGAAATATTACATAGAATTTACAGCACAGAAACAGGCCATTTGGCCCAACTGGTCCGTGCCGCTGTTTATGCTCCACACGAGCCTCCTCCCACCTTAATTCATCTCACCCTATCAGCATGTCCTTCTGTTCCTTTCTCGCTCGTGTACTTATCTGGCTTCCCCTTAAATGCATCTATGCTATCCGCTTGAACCATTCCTTCACATGTCAGCCGTGGCTCAGTGGGCAGCACCCTCGCCTCTGAGTCGGAAGGTTGTGGGTTCAAATCCCACTTCAGAGACTTGAACACAAAAATCTAGGCTGACACTCCCAGTGCAGTGCTGAGGGAGTGCCACACTGTCGGAGGGGCAGTACGGAGGGAGCGCTGCACTGTCGGAGGTGCCGTCTTTCGGATGAGGCGTTAAACTGAGGCCCCGTCTGCTCTCTTAGGTGGACGTAAAAGATCCCATGGCACTATTTCGAAGAAGAGCAGGGGGAGTTATCCCCGGTGTCCTGGGGCCAATATTTATCCCTCAACCAACATCACTAAAAAACAGATTATCTGGTCATAATTGCTGTTTGTGGGAGCTTGCTGTGCGCAAATTGGCTGCAGTGTTTCCTACATTACAGCAGTGACTCCACTTCAAAAAGTATTTCATTGGCTGTAAAGCGCTTTGGGACGTCCGATGGTCGTGAAAGGCGCTATATAAATGCAAGTCTTTCTTTCTTTGTGGTAGTGAGTTCCACATTCTAACCACTCTCTGGGTAAAGACGTTGCTCCTGAATTTCCTATTAGAATTATTACTGACTATCTTATATTGATGGGCCTGAGTTTTGGATGGAACGTGCAGAGTTCCCATTGATCGCTGCCACATCACCATTTTCTTGCACATTGCAGATTTGTATTCCGGCTGGGTGGCGGGCTTCTTTCAGAGTGACCTGTTGGTTGAGACGTGGCCGAATTCTCCGCACATTCTCCCGTCCAACTGCACCATGACGTACGCCGTGTACAACGTGAACAGAATTAAATTCAGCGCGGACATCAGCTTCAAGAACCACGTGGATCACTCGAAATGGTGCGTGACAAAATCAGACGGAGACGTCAAGTGGACTTGCATCGGGGATATCAACCGAGACCAGGCACAGGAGCACAGAGGAGGCGGGACTGTCTGCACCGATGACCCAGTTGTCTGGGATGCTTTCTCCAGCCTGGTTGCATCCTGTGAGATCTGCAAGTGTTCTTGCAGTGAGGAGCAAAGAAGGAATGTCTGAGCTGGGGCTTGGATGGCGGAGTCGGGGTAAATGTGCAGCGGTTAGCTTTCCTTTTGCTTTTGCGAGTCCAGGTTTAACAAGTTTGTTCGTATATTAATACCCAGAGAGCATCCCGAATACCGGTAGCATGTTGGAATCCCATCCAGCGAGCTCCAGATCGTGTCCAGTCTTGGCCGGGATTTGGCCTCTGATGGACAATGGTCGTGAGATTTTCTATGAGATCCATCTTTCAGATGAGACGTTAAACCGAGGTCCCGTCTGCCCTCTCGGGTGGACATAAAAGATCCCACGGCCACTATTTTGAAGAAGAGCAGGGGAGTTCTCTCCTTGGTGTCCTGGGCAGTATTTATCCCTCAATCAACATCACTAAAACAGATTATCTGGTCATTGCTGTTTGTGGGATCATGCTGTGCGCACATTGGCTGCCGCGTTTCCTACATTACAACAGTGACTACCCTTTAACAGAAGTTCATTGGCTGTAAAGCGCTTTGGGACGTCCTGAGGTGGTGAAAGGCGCTGGAGAAATGCAAGCCCTTTCTTTTTTTGACGATCCGATCTCCATTAGTTTTCCCTGGCTCCTTCCCCCCGGATATTGGGCTTTGAAGTGAAACACAAAGACCGTGTCGAAAGGATCCCACAGCCTCACGTCACTGCGGCATGTCTGCTCACCATGTTGGTCTTTCCGGGGAGCGGCGGGGGGGAGGACCCGGGTGGATCCCAGTTGTACTCTGTTACCGTGCTGCCTATGGTCATCAGAACTCGGGCCGTTTTTACCAAATAGTATTCTTCTCCAACAAAAAGGTGGGGCAGGGCAGCCCACTCTTTCCCCCCCCCCCCCCCCACCCCCGCCACAGAGCTTCCGAGTCAATCAGTAGCAGGCGCTCGAGTGCCTCACTGCTGTCGTCCCTTGCGTCTCTGCGTGCTGAGATTGCGGTGGTTTTCTTGTCGCAGTGCACTGCTGCTCCAGGTCGCTGCATAACTTTACCTGAAGAAGGGGCGATCGATAGCTCCGAAAGCTTGTAATTTTAAATAAATCTGTTGGACTATAACCTGGTGTTGTGCGACTTCTCATTTTTGCCAATTCCTGACCACAGTCCGCTCACAAATGCGTCGTTTCATTGGTAGCGCCGGATGTCCTCGCCTGAATCATCGCTAAATTGTAACCCGTGCGGTGCTGTGTAACAGCAATAAATCAATCCCGTTTTTAACCTGGGAACTGACCTGCTCTGTCGTGTTTGTTCTGGTTTTACTTGGTTTAACTTGCCATAAATTAAATTGCAAATATTCTAAAGCGTCAATCCATGAACCGTGTGAACGCCGTATCAAGGAAATTATAGAGTCGTACAGCACAGAAGGAGGCCATTCGGCCCATCATGTCTGTGCCGGTCTTTGAAGGAGCTGCCCAATTAGTCCCACTCCCCCCCTGCTCATTCCCCGCAGCCCTGAACATTTCTCCTTTTCAAATATTTATCCAATTCCCTTTTATAAAGTTACTATTGAATCTGCTTCCACCGCCCTTTCAGGCAGCGTGTTCCAGATCATAACAACTCGCTGAGTAAAAAAATTGTCCTCATCTCTTTTGCCAATTACCTTCAATCTGTGTCCTCTGGTTACCGACCCTCCTGCCATTGGAAACAGTTTCTCCCTGTCTACTCTACCAAAACCACCTCATAATTTTGAACACCTCTATTAAATCTCTCCTTCATCTTCTCTGCTCTAAGAAGAACAATCCCAGCTTCTCTACTCTCTCCACGTGACTGAAGTCCTTCATTCCTGGTACCATTCCAGTCGGACAACATTCCACATCAATAAGCAGCGAGGAATTCTTCAGTACAAGGCACATAGTTCAACAGGAATATCGGAGATAAATAAAATGTTCTGAGAAATTGATTTGTGTTAAACTTTGTACTTTTAGGGATTTGCTGGAAATTGTGGCACTCGATGTGGTAATGTGACTGACAGACTCGAAAGTCGAGGTTGGAACCCTGGTCTCCCCCTGAGAGATGAGCTATATTCACGACTTTCCGTTTCCACTCTATCTGAGCTGTAGAGCTCAAAGCTGTGACCCTCGCTCCTCAAATCTTATCACATCTTAACTCATTGTATCCCAGCATCTTAAAACTGGACCTCCTTACTTCCCTCAGTCTTTCCTTCCACCAATATGTTCAGTCTTTTGAAACCCAAGCTTGATAACCCGAGCTTCTTCCTGATTTACCAACAGGCGGAGGCCCATTCAGCCCCTCGAGCCTATTCAGTTAGATCACGGCTGACATGTATCTTAACTCCATCGACCTGCCTCGGTTCCATATCCCTGAATAGCCTGACCTAACAAAAATCTATCAATCCCAGTTTTGAATTTTTCAATTGACCCCCCCAGCCTCAACAGCTTTTTGGGGAAGGGAGTTCCAGATTTCCACTAACCCTTAGTGTGAAGAAGTGCTTCCTGACATCACCCCTGAACGGCCTGGCTCTAATTTCAAGGTTATGCCCCCTTGTTCTGGACTCCCCCCACCAGAGGAAATAGTTTCTCTTTATCTACCCTAGCAAATCTTTTAATCATCATAAACACCTCAATTAGATCACCTCTTAATCTTCTATACTCAAGGAAATACAAGCCTAGTCTGTGCAACCTGTCCTCAAAATTGAACCCTTCCAGTCCTGGTATCATTCTGGTCAATCTGTGCTGCACCCACTCCCGAGGTGCGGTGCCCAGAACAGAATGTAGTAGTTGGGCAGGAAATCAGTCGTGGTTGGACTATTTTACCGGACAGAATATCGTACCTGAAATTTCCAGATGTGCTCCCGCGTGGGTAGAACTGTGTATTGCCAGTCAATTTTCCCTCCTCTTGTGCGTTCGAAGGAGAGAATGTCAGGGACTGTTGCTTCACAAAATATCAGCGGCAACGAGCGGTTTATTTTTCCATTAGTCCTCGCTTTGAGTCTATATTAAAAATAAAAATAAACTTCAGATGGCTTAAATTACTTTTTTTGCTTGAGTTCTGCAAATTGTGGCCAGCTTTACTTGTGCGGGTTTAGTACAGGTTTCAGAGTGATGTGCATGTGGAGTCATTCAAAATTTGTAAATAAATAAATAAATAAGGAGAATCAAACTCTTTCAGGTGAATTTTGTACTCGACAAGGTGAGTGATGGCAGTGCTGAGCAAGCGAGTACTTTGCTATTCAGTACACCGTGTCTGCAGCAAGCATTTCCAGATTAGAGGACAGTAAAGCTTCTTTTTCCCCACCTGACAATGTGCCTCAGCGCCAATCTCCTTTGCACCAGTGTGTCAATGTTGTGCTTTTAAAATGAGGTGGTGGTGGGATGATAATTGCAATCAACAGTGGAATCTCCCTCTGTAGCTTAACGGTGTTGGGACCAATTGTAGCGCCCACACTTGTTACAAATGGCCTCTTACTGAGCTCCATTTTAGTCACTTTTGGCCATGGCCTCTATCACTACATCTGCTCATGACTAACAATTCCTGTTCCATCACCGAACACCCTCTTTGGCACAACTCCTTCTCTGCCCCATATTAATTGCCGTTGGAAAACACCATTGAGGTCCCCATTTACCACTGTTGAACAGCAAGTACACCAACATCGAGGGTATTTGATGTACAACAGCCTTTGTTCTATTTTTCTAGTTGTTCTTGGGCTGTGGAGAACATTGTGCTTCCTTCGCTGCCCTTGAGGGTATGAAGAGTCAATTCAGTTTTGCTACTCGCCACGGTGGGAATTGAACTCAACCTGTGGGTGAAGAACTAGAATTAGGAGCAGGAGTCGGCCATACGGCCCCTCGAGCCTGCTCCGCCATTCAATAAGATCATGGCTGATCTTCGACCTTAACTCCACTTTCCTGCCTGATCTCCATATCCCTTGATTCCCCTAGAGTCCAAAAATCTATCGATCTCTGTCTTGAATATACTCAAAGACTCAGGGCTGGATTTTGTCTTGGGGTCGTGTCATCCGCATTTCGTGTTTCCCCCCCGACTCCAGATTAATGTGGATGAATGATGCAATTTTCACTTAATTGGGCAATTGAGTTCCAGCATGTGTGAACCCATGAACTAATTAGTGGTTTCAGTCTGAAAGTCGCCTCTGATGATGTCATCATTCCTGCTGCATTGCAGGTGAGAGACTGTCTGCCTGGTCTCAGAGACTGTCTGGCTGTTGCTCAGAGAGGACCTGCCTGGCTTTTGAAGTGATAGGACCTGGATGCAAAATTGATATCAGAGAGAGAGAGAGAGAGAGAGAGACTGACTCACAGCAAAGGCCAGGCAGTCTCTGAAGACATTCAATGCAGCAGCATCAGAGGCGACTTTCAGACCTAATACTACTACTATCTTCATCACATCTCCGTTGTAATAGTGGACCTGCAGCTCATAGTCAGCTATCCACTTGTGCTCCCGCCAGGTTTCACTGGAGTGTTTCACACCAGGCGTACTTCACGTCAGAAAAGGGTTAAACTAGCTAAAACGTTTCAAAATGGCATTACAGAACCAATTTAGGGCTTGTTAAGGGCTTTAATGGCCTCTCCCGCCTCCAAGAGGCGGGACGGAGTCGGGAACCCCGCGACTGATTTTGTCAAAATTGCGTGGAGGCGGGATGGAGTCGGGATGGGGTCGGAAACCCCGACCCCGCAAATTTAACCCCCCACACGCCTCCAAACCCGACTCCATGGGTCATTCAAAATCCAGCCCTCAGCATACACGGCCCTTTGAGGCAGAGAATTCCAAAGATTCACAACCCTCTGAGTGAAGAAATTCCTCCTCATCTCAGTCTTAAATGGCCGACCCCTTACCCTGAGACTATGCCCCCTAGTTCGAGACTCTCCAGCCAGGGGAAACAACCTCTCGGCATCCACCCTGTCAATCCCCCTCAGAATTTTATATGTTTCAATGAGATCACCTCTCATTCTTCTAAACTCCAGAGAGTATAGGCCCAATCTACTCAATCTCTCCTCATAGGCTAATCCTCTTATCCCAGGGATCAATCTAGTGAACCTTTGTTGCACCCCCTCTAAGGCAAGTATGTCCTTCCTCAGATAAGGAGACCAAAACTGTGCCCAGTACTCCAGATGCAGTCACACCAAACATAGGAACAGGCCGAGGCCATTCGGCCCCTCGAGCCTGTTCCGCCATTCAATTAGATCTTGTTGCTGATCTGTATCTTAACTCCATCTACCCGGCTTGGTTCCGTAACCCTTAATACCCTTACCCAACATAAATCTATCAATCTCAGATTTGATATTTTCAAGTGACCCCCAGCCTCAATAGCATTTTGAGGGAGAGATTTCCAGATTTCCACTATCCTTTGTGTGAAGAAGTGCTTCCTGACATCACCCCTGAACGGCCTGGCTCTAATTTTAAGGTTCTGCCCCCTTGTTCTGGACTCCCCCCACCAGAGGAAATATTTTCTCTCTATCCACCTTATCAACTCCTTTTAATCATCTTAAACACCTCGATTAGATCACCCCTTAATCTTCTATGCTAAAGGGAATACAGGCCTAGTGTCTCCTGACATCACCCCTGAACAGCCTAGCTCTGATTTTAAGGGTTGCTAGTCCAGTACCATAAACATTGGGACTTAAGTTTCACAGCCTTCTTTACCTTTGGCATATGTGCCTCTTGCACACTTTAAATTGGTCCCTTAGTGTCAGCCATGGCTCAGTGGGTAACTCGTGCCTCTGAGTCAAAAGGTTGCAGGTTCGCGTCCCGCCCAGAGACTTGAGCACAAAAATCTAGGCTGACACTCCAGTGCAGTACTGAGGGAGTGCTGCACTGTCGGAGGGGCAGTACTGAGGGAGTGCTGCACTGTCGGAGGGGCAGTACTGAGGGAGTGCTGCACTGTCGGAGGTGCCGTCTTTCAGATGAGACGTTAAACCGAGGCCCCGTCTGCTGTCTGAGGTGGACATAAAAGATCCCATGGCACTATTTCGAAGAAGAGCAGGGGGAGTTCTTCCCGGTGTCCTGGGGCCAATATTTCTCCCTCAATCAACATCACTAAAACAGATTATCTTGTTATTATCACATTGCTGTTTGTGCACAAATTGCCTGCTGTTTTTCCTATATTGCAACAGTGACTACACTTCAAAAAAGTAGTTCATTGGCTGTAAAGCGCTTTGGGACGCCCTGAGGTTGTGAAAGGTGCTGTAGAAATGCAGGTTCTTTATTTCTTTCCTTCTTGCTTCCTTATAGAATCATAGAATGGTTACAGCACAGAAGGAGGCCATTCGGCCCGTCGAGCCCGTGCCGGCTCTCTGCAAGAGCATTTCAGCTAGTCCCACTCCCCCGCCCTTTTCCCCCTAGCCCTGCAAATTTTTTTCCTTCAGGTACTTATCCAATTCCCTTTTGAAAGCCACGATTGAATCTGCCTCCACCACCTTTTCAGGCAGTGCATTCCAGATCATAACCACTCGCTGCGAAAAAAAGTTTTTCCTCATGTCGCCTTTGGTTCTTTTGCCAATCACCTTAAATCGGTGTCTTCTGGTTCTCAACCCTTCCGCCAATGGGAACAGTTTCTCTCTATCTACTCTGTCCAGACCCCTCATGATTTTGAACACCTCTATCAAATCTCCTCTCAACCTTCTCTGCTCTCAGAAGAACAACCCCAGCTTCTCCAGTCTATCCACGTAACTGAAGTCCCTCATCTCTGGAACGATTCTTGTAAATCTTTTCTGCACCGTCTCTAAGGCCTTCAGATCCTTCCCATTGTGCCCAGAATTGGACATAATACTCCAGTTGAGGCCGAACCAGTGTTTTATATAGGTTCATCATAACTTCCTTAACTTCCTCATTCTTTCTCATGCATTAACTGGGTGTTGTTTGATGAGCAGGAAACCAATCCCCAGGCTAATCCAAGTACTGAGAAACCTACCCAGGTAGCTACGGAAATAAGTGCTTCCTTGTCTATAAAGCGCTTTGGGACGTCCGGTGGACGTGAAAGGCGCTATAGAAATACAAAATAACCAACAGAAAACACTCAGCAGGTCAGGCAGCATCCGTGAAGAGAGAAACAGAGTTAACATTTCAGGTCTACATAAGAATTAGGAGCAGGAATAGGCCACACGGCCCCTCGAGCCTGCTCCGCCATTCAATAAGATCATGGCTGATCATCAACCTCAACTCCACTTTCCCGCCCGAGCCCCATATCCCTTGATTGGCTATGATAAATTGACCCTTAGTGTTAGAGGGGGATTAAATATGTGGGGTTATGGGGATAGGATGGGATATGTTAGGGGGAATTAAATACGTGGGGTTACGGAGGTCGGGTGGGATATGTGTACTGTGGGGATTAAAGCAGGGACAGGGTACTGGATTTGAATGATCAGCCATGATCGTATTGAATGGTGGTGCAGGCTCGATGGGCCGAATGGCCTACTCCTGCTCCTAGATTCTATGTTTCTATCACCTCTCATTCTTCTAAACTCCAGAGAATATAGGCCCATTCTACACAACCTCTCATCATAGGACGGCCCTCTCATACCAGGAATCAATCCAGTGAACCTTTGTTGCACCGTCACCAAGGCAAGTATATCCTTCCTTAAATAAGGAGACCAAAACTGCAACTTTGTCAAAAATACAAGTTACTTCTTTCTTTTTATATATACACACACACACACATATATTTTTGTGCTCAAGTCTCTGGAGTGGAGCTTGAACCCACAACCTTCAGACTCAGAGGGAGCTGCCCACAGATTCATTGCATAAAAAGCATTTTGAGCTGGACTGGTTGATGGAAAGTGCTTTGATTATAAGGAGAGTTTTTTTTAATTTGTTTATGGGATCGTGGGTGTTGCTGGCAAGGCCAGCATTTATTGCCCATTCCTAATCGCCCTTGAGAAGGTGGTGGTGAGCCGCCTTCTTGAACCGCTGCAGTCCGTGTGGTGAAGGTGCTCCCACAGTGCTGTTAGGGAGGGAGTTCCAAGATTTTGACCCAGCGACGATGAAGGATCGGCGATATACTTCTAAGTCAGGATGGTGTGTGACTTGGAGGGGAACTTGGAGGTGGTGGTGTTCCCATGTGCCTGCTGCCCTTGTCCTTCTAGGTGGAAGAGGTCACGGGTTTGGGAGGTGCTGCCGAAGAAGCCTTGGCGAGTTGCTACGGTGCATCTTGTAGATGGTACACACTGCAGCCACGGTGCGCCGGTGGTGGAGGGAGTGAATGTTTAAGGTGGTGGATGGGGTGCCAATCAAGCGGGCTGCTTTGTCCTGGGTGGTGTTGAGCTTCTTGAGTGTTGTTGGAGCTGCACTCATCCAGGCAAGTGGAGAGTGTTCCATCACACTCCTGACTTGTGCCTTGTTGATGGTGGAAAGGCTTTGGGGAGTCAGGAGGTGAGGCACTCGTCGCAGAATACCCAGCCTCTGACCTGCTCTTGTAGCCACAGTATTTATGTGGCTGGTCCAGTTAAGTTTCTGGTCAATGGTGACCCCCAGGATGTTGATGGTGGGGGATTCGGCGATGGTAATGCCGTTGAATGTCTAGGGGCTGTGGTTAGACTCGCGCTTGTTGGAGATAGTCATTGCCTGGCACTTGTGTGGCACGAATGTTACCTGCCACTTATCAGCCCAAGCCTGAACGTCGTCCAGGTCTTGTTGCACGGAGTGATGATAAGGGATGTGAGAGTTTATTGCCCCAGTCAGTCACTGGGGGAAAGCTTGGCCACCAACCTTATTCCTGTCTTTCCGTTCAGTTGCTGTTTGCCGCCTGGCCCTGCAGGGGGCGCAGCCAGGTGTGCGCGACCTCTCCACCTAACTCGCTGCGGGCAAAAAAAACCTTGATTGACGCGGAGACTGACTAATGGCGAGCCGGGCCGGGGCGAGCAGTAGCCAATGGGGAAGGGAGAGGCAGGTCGGGGGGCGGGAGCAGTGGGCCCAGCAAGGTGGGTTACGCCGGGGGTTGGGGAGGCGGGAGGAAGAAAATGGCGCCGGGCTGGAGCAAGCGCCCGAGCGGGAGGAAGAAAAGCAGCGTGCTGAGGAGTTTACACCGCCTGAAGGTACTGCCCTGGCCCCGCTTAACCTCCCCCAACACTAAAATACTCACTTACACAAAAAAATCCCCATCATCCCCAAATAAAGCTGGGGCTGGGGGAGGGTCAGCTCAGCTTCCCCCAGTGACTGACTGGAGCAACAAACTCTCACATCCCTTATCATTACTCTCCTTATAATCACAGCACTTTCCAGCAACCAGTCCAGCTCAAAAGGCTTGTTCTGCAGTAAATCTGTGGCTCAGTGGGCAGCTCCCTCTGAGTCAGAAGGTTGTGGGTTCAAGCTCCATTCCAGATACCTGAGCACAAAAATATATGAGTGTGTGTAAATATATATGTGTATGCGTGTGTAAAAATATGTGTATGCGTGTGTAAAAATATGTGTATGCGTGTGTGAAAATATATATATGTGTGTGTAAAAATATATATATATGCATGTGTAAATATATATATGTATGTGTGTGTATATATATGCATGCGCGTGTATATATATATATGTATGTGTGTGTATATATATATATGCATGCGTGTGTATATATATATATATGCGTGTGTGTGTGTGTATATATATGCATGCGCGTGTATATATATATGTATGTGTGTGTATATATATATATGCATGCGTGTGTATATATATATATATGCGTGTGTGTGTGTATATATATGCATGCGTGTGTGTATATATATATGTATGTGTGTGTATATATATATATGCATGCGCGTGTATATATATATATGCATGCGTGTGTATATATATATATGCATGCGTGTGTATATATATATATATGCGTGTGTGTGTGTATATATATGCATGCGTGTGTGTATATATATATATGCGCGTGTGTGTATATATATATATGCATGTGTGTGTGTATATATATATGCGTGTGTGTGTATATATATATGCGTGTGTGTGTATATATATATATGCGTGTGTGTGTATATATATATGCGTGTGTATGTATATATATATGCGTGTGTATGTATGTATATATATATGCGTGTGTATGTATATATATGTGTGTGTATGTATATATATATATATATGCGTGTGTATGTGTATATATATGTGTGTGTATGTATATATATGTGTGTATGTATATATATGCGTGTGTATGTATATATATGCGTGTATGTATATATATGCGTGTGTGTATATATATATGCGTGTGTATGTATATATATATATGCATGCGTGTGTGTGTGTATATATATATATGCATGCGTGTGTGTGTGTATATATATATGCGTGTGTGTGTATATATATATGCGTGTGTGTGTATATATATGCATGTGTGTGTGTATATATATATGCGTGTGTGTGTATATATATATATGCGTGTGTGTGTTTGTATATATATATATGCATGCGTGTGTGTGTATATATATATGCATGCGTGTGTGTATATATATATATGCATGCGTGTGTGTATATATATATATGCATGCGTGTGTGTATATATATATATGCATGCGTGTGTGTATATATATATGCATGCGTGTGTGTATATATATATATGCATGCGTGTGTGTATATATATATATGCATGCGTGTGTGTGTATATATATATATGCATGCGTGTGTGTATATATATATATGCATGCGTGTGTGTATATATATATATGCGTGTGTGTGTGTATATATATATATGCGTGTGTGTGTGTGTATATATATATATGCGTGTGTGTGTGTGTATATATATATATGCGTGTGTGTGTGTGTATATATATGCGTGTGTGTGTGTGTGTATATATATGCGTGTGTGTGTGTGTATATATATGCATGTGTGTGTGTGTGTATATATATGCATGTGTGTGTGTGTGTATATATATATGCATGTGTGTGTGTGTGTGTATATATATGCGTGTGTGTGTGTATATATATATATGCGTGTGTGTGTGTGTGTATATATATATGCGTGTGTGTGTGTGTATATATATGCGTGTGTGTGTGTATATATATGCATGTGTGTGTGTGTGTATATATATGCATGCGTGTGTGTGTGTGTGTATATATATGCATGCGTGTGTGTGTGTACATATATATGCATGCGTGTGTGTGTGTATATATATATGCATGCGTGTGTGTGTGTATATATATATGCATGTGTGTGTGTGTATATATATGCATGCGTGTGTGTGTATATATATGCATGCGTGTGTGTGTGTATATATATGCATGCGTGTGTGTGTGTATATATATATGTGCATGCGTGTGTGTGTGTATATATATGTGCATGCGTGTGTATGTATATATATATATGCATGCGTGTGTATATATATATGCATGCGTGTGTATATATATGTGCATGCGTGTGTATATATATATGCATGCGTGTGTATATATATATGTGCATGCGTGTGTATGTATATATATCTGCATGCGTGTGTATGTATATATATATATATATGCATGCGTGTGTGTATATATATGCATGCGTGTGTGTATATATATATATGCATGCGTGTGTGTATATATATATGCATGCGTGTGTGTATATATATATGCATGCGTGTGTATATATATATATGCATGCGTGTGTGTGTATATATATATGCATGCGTGTGTGTGTGTATATATATATATGCATGCGTGTGTGTGTGTATATATATATATATGCATGCGTGTGTGTGTGTGTATATATATATGCATGCGCGTGTGTGTGTATATATATGCATGCGTGTGTGTGTGTATATATATGCATGCGCGTGTGTGTGTATATATATATGCATGCGCGTGTGTGTATATATATATGCATGCGCGTGTGTGTATATATATATGCATGCGCGCGTGTGTATATATATATGCATGCGCGTGTGTGTGTATATATATGCATGCGCGCGTGTGTGTATATATATATGCATGCGCGCGTGTGTGTGTATATATATATGCATGCGCGCGTGTGTGTGTATATATATGCATGCGCGCGTGTGTGTATATATATATATGCGCGCGTGTGTGTATATATATATGCATGCGCGTGTGTGTGTGTATATATATGCATGCGCGTGTGTGTGTATATATATATGCATGCGCGCGTGTGTGTGTATATATATGCATGCGCGTGTGTATATATATATGCGCATGTGTGTGTATATATATATATGCGCGTGTGTGTATATATATATGCATGCGTGTGTGTGTGTATATATATATGCATGCGTGTGTGTGTGTATATATATATGCATGCGTGTGTGTATATATATGCATGCGTGTGTGTATATATATGCATGCGTGTGTGTGTATATATATGCATGCGTGTGTATATATATGCATGCGTGTGTGTATATATATGTGCATGCGTGTGTGTGTATATATATATATGCGTGTGTGTATATATATAAATGCGTGTGTGTGTATATATATGCGTGCGTGTGTGTATATATATATGCGTGTGTGTGTATATATATATATGCGTGTGTGTGTATATATATATATGCATGCGTGTGTGTATATATATGCATGCGTGTGTGTATATATATATGCATGCGTGTGTGTATATATATGCATGTGTGTATATATATGCATGCGTGTGTATATATATATGCATGCGTGTGTGTATATATATGCATGTGTGTGTATATATATGCATGCGTGTGTGTGTATATATATGCATGCGTGTGTATATATATGCATGCGTGTGTGTGTATATATACATGCGTGTGTGTGTATATATATGCATGCGTGTGTGTGTGTATATATATGCATGCGTGTGTGTGTGTATATATATGCATGCGTGTGTGTGTGTACATATATGCATGCGTGTGTGTGTGTATATATATATATATGCATGCGTGTGTGTGTGTATATATATATATGCGTGTGTGTGTATATATATATATGCATGCCTGTGTGTGTGTGTATATATATATATATGCATGCGTGTGTGTGTGTATATATATATATATATATATATATGCATGCATGCGTGTGTGTATATATATATATGCATGCGTGTGTGTGTGTATATATATGCATGCGTGTGTGTATATATATATGCATGCGTGTGTGTGTATATATGCATGCGTGTGCGTGTGTATATATATGCGTGCGTGTGCGTGTGTATATATATGCATGCGTGTGCGTGTATATATGCATGCGTGTGCGTGTATATATATATGCATGCGTGTGCGTGTATATATATATGCATGCGTGTGCGTGTATATATATATGCATGCGTGTGTGTGTGTATATATATGCATGTGTATATATATGCATGCGTATATATATGCATGCGTGTGTGTGTGTATATATATGCATGCGTGTGTGTATATATATATGCATGCGTGTGTGTGTATATATATATATGCATGTGTGTGTGTGTATATATATGCATGCATGCGTGTGTATATATATATGCATGCGTGTGTATATATATATGCATGTGTGTGTGTATATATATATATATATGCATGTGTGTGTGTATATATATGTGTGTGTGTATATATATGTGTGTGTATATATATGCATGTGTGTGTGTGTATATATATATGTGCATGTGTGTATATATATATATGCATGTGTGTGTGTATATATATATATGCATGTGTGTGTGTATATATATATATATGCATGTGTGTGTGTATATATATATATATGCATGTGTGTGTGTATATATATATATATATGCATGTGTGTGTGTATATATATATATGCATGTGTGTGTATATATATATGCATGCGTGTGTGTGTGTATATATATGCGTGTGTGTATATATATGCATGCGTGTGTGTATATATGCATGCGTGTGTGTATATATGCATGCGTGTGTGTGTATATGCATGCGTGTGTGTGTATATGCATGCGTGTGTATATATATATGCATGCGTGTGTATATATATGCATGTGTGTGCATATATATATGCGTGTGTGCGTATATATATGCGTGTGTGTGTGTATATATGCGTGCGTGTGTGTATATATATGCGTGCGTGTGTATGTGTATATATGCGTGCATGTGTGTATATATATGCGTGCGTGTGTATGTGTATATATATGCGTGTGTGTATATATATGCGTGTGTGTATATATATGCGTGTGTGTGTATATATATATATGCGTGTGTGTATATATATGCGTGTGTGTGTATATATATATATATGCGTGTGTATATATATATATGCGTGTGTGTGTATATATATATGCGTGTGTGTGTATATATATATGCGTGTGTGTGTGTATATATATGCGTGTGTGTGTATATATATATGCGTGTGTGTGTATATATATATGCGTGTGTGTGTGTATATATATATATATGCGTGTGTGTATATATATATGCGTGTGTGTGTATATATATATGCGTGTGTGTATATATATATGCGTGTGTGTATATATATATGCGTGTGTGTATATATATATGCGTGTGTGTGTATATATATGCGTGTGTGTGTATATATATGCGTGTGTGTATATATATATATGCATGCGCGTGTGTGTGTATATATATATGCATGCGTGTGTATATATGCATGCGTGTGTGTATATATGCATGCGTGTGTGTGTATATATGTGTGTGTATGCATGCGTGTGTGTATATATATATGCATGCGTGTGTATATATATGCATGAGTGTGTGTGTATATATATGCATGCGTGTGTGTGTATATATGCATGCGTGTGTGTATATATATGCATGCGTGTGTATATATATATGCATGTGTGTGTGTATATATATGCATGCGTGTGTGTGTGTGTGTATATGCATGCGTGTGTGTGTGTATATATATGCATGCGTGTGTGTGTATATATATATGCATGCGTGTGTGTGTATATATATATGCATGCGTGTGTGTGTATATATATATGCATGCGTGTGTATATATATATATGCATGCGTGTGTGTGTATATATATATGCGTGTGTGTATATATATATGCATGCGTGTGTGTGTGTATATATATATATGCATGCGTGTGTGTGTGTATATATATATGCATGTGTGTGTGTATATATATATGCATGTGTGTGTAAATATATATGCGTGTGTGTGTGTGTGTATATATATATGCATGCGTGTGTGTGTGTATATGCATGCGTGTGTGTGTATATATGTATGTGTGTATATATGCATGCGTGTGTGTGTATATATGCATGCGTGTGTGTGTATATATGCGTGTGTGTGTGTGTATATATATATGCATGCGTGTGTGTGTGTGTATATATATGCATGCGTGTGTGTATGTATATATGTATGTGTGCGTAAATATATATATATGTGTGTGTATGCGTGTGTAAATATATATGTGTATGCGCGTGTAAATACAGGAAACTCTTTGGTATCCGGGACCGGCGTGGTGCCGGTTGAATAAAAATTCCAGATGACGGAGAGGGTTATCTACCGAGGCTATTTTTAACGAACAAAAATTAAAAAATCAAGAAATGTGCAGTATACAGTAATTGGGTACTCACCTACAGAATGTTGTGTTAAATGGATGGTGGAAGATGCTAAATTAAGTACAGTACTGCCAGTTGAGGGTAATCCATAACTCTTTAATTACTTAACAGTAAAACAAAACTTATAAACGACTGTATACAGTACTGTAGTTGACTGTACACTTATTCCAAGTCAGCTGGTTCATCAGGAATATCCATGCCAGCTGGGTCATCAGGATCATGCACTTCCACAGATTCTTCAGCCACTTCCGCTGCTTCAACTCTTTTGGAAGCTTTCTTAAACATGTCCCGGATGTCGGTTTGCTTAGTGGACTCTTGCCTTTTCTGTAGAAAGGTGGAATGCAGAATATGGAGGTGCATAACTTCTTGGGCAGAGTAGCAAGGCTGCCTTTCAGCAAATTGGAGGATTGAAGCAAATTCTTCTGCAGCTTTAGCCCAAGAAATCTTCTTCTCTTCAGAAATCTCATCCTCTTCACTTTCCATCTCACTTTCCTTTTCTTTCTTTGGATTCAAAACATTCTCAATTATTTCATCATCACTTAGCATATGCACAACACCAACTTCTCTATCTGCATCAACCCACTGCTCGATATCACTTTCACTGAGGTGACGTAGAGGGTTTGCTGGGCCTACATTTTTCAGCCATTTCCATTATTGTACTCTTCTTGGGACGAACATTGAACCCATGAAATTCCTCCTCTGAAGAAGAAGCTTCAGCAAACATTACAGAAGGCCACAATTTGCGCCAGGCTTGCCTCAGAGTGTGACCTTTCACCAAGTTCCAGGAACATGCAACATTATAGATGGCATCTTTAAGATTGTATTCCTTCTGAAATGCGTGAATATTGTCATCTTGGTTTATCAGTTGACGTAGGAAGTCTTTCTTGTAATGACACTTCAGATTTTGGATAATGCCCTGGTCCATGGGTTGTATGAGAGAAGTTACATTTGGTGGCAAATAAATGGTGAAAATATTTCCCGAAACCAACTCGGATTCATGCGGATGGGCTCTACAATTATCAAGCAATAAAATGCATTTGCTATCTTCAGGTTTCCCTATTTTACGGAAATGTTCCTTCACAGATGGAACAAAAATATGATGGAACCAATACGAAAAGATTTCCTTATCCATCCAAGCATTTTTTTGAGCTTTGTACTCAACAGGTAAGTGCCTCACATTTTTAAATGCACGGGGATTTTTATACTTCCCAATAACAAGAACTTTAACCCGGTGTGATCCAGCAGCGTTCGCACATGTTAGCACGGTTACACGATCTTTATTTTTCTTGTAACCTGAAGCATTAGCCTCACTAGCCCCAGCAAGCGTTGATTCTGGCAAAAACCTCCAAAACAAGCCAGTTTCATCGGCATTATATATCTGTGCTGGCGACAAATCATGTTGCTGCACAATCCGATTGAAATAATCGCAGTATTCTTCTGCGGCGTCGTGATCAGCTGATTTCTTCTCCCCGGAAATATCGAGTCGTCGTATCCCGTGCCGTAACTTGAAGCACGTTAGCCATCCCTCGGAGAAAGCACACTTGTCAGTGAGCGCCATCCTTACGTAGAAATCCTTCGCTTTCTCGATTAGCATGGGTCCGGAAAGTGGAACACCCTCTGAACGCTTAAGAGAAAACCACTCATAAAGCACGGTATCCAGCTCTTCAAGCTTTGGCTTACGAAGCGTACTCCGTTTCTCTACACTCTTAGATGTCTCCGAGCTTGAATAAAACTTGAGCAGCTTATCCTTCTGCGATTTGATGTTGTAGATTGTTGACGAACCGATTTTGAATTCATTCATAATGTTGATAAGCTTCTCTCCCCTTTCTAGTCGTTGGCATATCTCCCCTTTCTAGTCGTTGGCATATCTCGATTTTCTGTTTTAAAGTTAACACCACTCTCTTCCTTTTGCTTGGACCAACTTTTGGGAATTCCATAATGCAAGATGGGGGAGATAATTCACGATAAAGATGGAGAGACACACAGAAAAATGGTGGATCGGAAGAGACTACCAGCAGCGCGGGAGAATCAGACTCCTGTTATTGCGGTGTTCGGACTTCCGACAGCGCCAGGAAGCCGAGTAGTGGCACTTTGGAGAACTACCCCCACTGACTAACTCGGCGTTGCCAGGAGACTCGGACTCGGCAACATTGCCAGTTATTGAGAGTTGTTTTCAGAGTATTAATTTTGCCGGTTAATAGAGAATTCCGGATATTTAGGTGCCGTTTAAATGAGAGTTTCCTGTATATCTGTGTGCGCGTGTAAATATATATATATATGTGTGTGCGTGTAAATATATATATATGTGTGTGCGTGTGTAAAATATATATGTGTGCGCGTGTAAATATATATGTGTGCGCGTGTAAATATATATGTGCGCGAGTAAATATATATGTGTGCGTGTGTGTATATATATATATGTGTGTAAATATATATATGTATTCGTGTAATTGTGTGTATGCGTGTGTAAATATATATATGTATGCGTGTGTGTATATATGTGTATGTGTAAATATATATATATATGTATCTGTAAATGTGTATGCGTGTAAAAATGTATGCGTGTGTAAATATGTCTATGCATGTGTAAATATATGTGTGCGTGTAAATGTGTATGCGTGTGTATATATGTGTAAATATGTGCGTGTGTAAATATATGCGTGTGTATGCGCGTGTAAATATGTGTATGTGCGTGTAAATATGTGTATGCGCGTGTAAATGTGTATGCGCGTGTAAATATATATGTATGCGCGTGTAAATATGTGCATGTAAATGTGTGTATGCGCATGTAAATATGTGCGTGTAAATATATGTGCGTGTAAATAAGTGTGCGCGTGTAAATATATGTGTGCGCGTGTAAATATATATGTGCGCGTGTAAATATATATATGTATGCGTGTGTGTGTGTGTATATATATGTATGTGTAAATATATATATGTATCCGTGTGTAAATGTGTATGCGTGTAAATATGTATGCGTGTGTAAATATGTCTATGCATGTGTAAATATATGTGCGTGTAAATATATGTATGCGTGTGTAAATGTGTATGCGCGTGTTAATATATATATATGTATGCGCGTGTTAATATATGTATGCGCGTGTTAATATATATATGTATGCGCGTGTTAATATATATATGTATGCGCGTGTTAATATATATATGTATGCGCGTGTTAATATATATGTATGCGCGTGTTTATATATATATATGCGCGTGTTAATATATATATGTATGCTCGTGTTAATATATATGTATGCGCGTGTTAATATATGTATGCGCGTGTTAATATATGTATGCGCGTGTTAATATGTATATGTATGCGCGTGTTAATATATATGTGTATGCGCGTTAATATATATGTGTATGCGCGTGTTAATATATGTATGTATGCACGTGTTAATATATATATGTATGCGCGTGTTAATATATATATATGTATGCGCGTGTTAATATATATATGTATGCGCGTGTTAATATATATGTGTATGCGCGTGTTAATATATATATGTATGCGCGTGTAAATATATATGTGTGCGCGTGTAAATATATATGTGTGCGCGTGTAAATATATATGTGTGAGCGTGTAAATATATATATGTATGCGTGTTAATATATATATGTATGCGCGTGTTAATATATATATATGTATGCGCGTGTGTGTGTAAATATGTGTGTATGCGTGTGTGTAAATATGTGTATGCGTGTGTGTGTAAATATGTGTGTATGCGTGTGTGTGTGTGTGTAAAAAGAAAGACTTGCATTTCTATAGCGCCTTTCACGTCCATCTGACGTCCCAAAGCGCTTCACAGCCAATGAAGTACTTTTTATTTTGAAGTGTAGTCACTGTTGTGATGTAGGAAATGCAGCAGCCAATTTGCGCACAGCAAGCTCCCACAAACAGCAATGTGATAATGACCTGATCATCTGTTTTTTTTAGTGATGTTGTTTGAGGGATAAATATTTGGCCCAGGACACCGGGGATGACTCCCCTGCTCTTCTTCGAAATAGTGGCCGTGGGATCTTTTACGTCCAGCTGAGGGAGCAGACGGGGCCTCGGTTTAACATCTCATCCAAAAGATAATTACAGGGTGGTGCAATTCATAGATATATATATGATTAAAGGATGGTGCAGTTCTGACGAAAGGACATCGACCTGAAACGTTAACTCTGTTTCTCTCTCCACAGATGTTGCCTGACCTGCATTTTTTGTTTCTATTGCACAAATATGTCTTATCAAAACACTTTCCATTAACCAGTCCAACTTAACATGCTTTTTATGAAATAAATCTGTGGCTCAGTGGGCAGCTCCCTCTGAGTCAGAAGGTTGTGGGTTCGAGTCCCACTCCAGAGACTTGAACACAAAATCTAGGCTGACAGGGAGTGCTGCACTGTCGGAGGTGTCGTCTTTCGGATTTGACATTAAACCCGAGGCCCCGTCTGCTCTCTCAGGTGGCCGTAAAAGGTTCCCTGGCCGCTATTTCGAAGAAGAGTCGCCCCCGGTGTCCTGGCCAATATTTATCCCTCAAACAACATCGCGAAAACAGATTATCCGGTTATTATTGCATTGTTGTTTGTGGGAGCTTGCTGTGCGCAAATTGGCTGCCGCGTTTTCCTATATTACAACAGTGACTACACTTCAAAAAGTACTTAATTGGCTGTAAAGTGCTTTGGGACATCCTGAGGTTGTAAAAATGCAAGTCTTTCTTTCATGGTTCTCGACCCTTCCGCCAATGGGAACAGTTTCTCTCTGTCTAGACCCCTCTATATTATATATAAGGATGATGCAATTCATGCATGCATATATGACGGTGCAATTCATTTGAATTGCCACATCAATCTTAAAATGCTGTACAAAAGGAAAGATTATCTGTTACACCTGCTTTCAGCATTCTCTTTAATGTGTGTGTGTTTTAAACTTGCTCAGATGCAGCCTGGGATTTGGGGGTCTGGATTGAGATGACACTAATATCAGCAACAAATGTGTTTGCAGGAAATTCCTTTGTCTGCTACTTTAGCGTTGGTGTTTCCCCATTGATCTTAAAAAGGATTAATGCCCAATAACGGACAGAGGAATTTTCATCCCTCAGCAGAGAGGTCAATAACCAGGGGGCACAGATTTAAAGTATTTGGTAAAATGATTAGAGGGGAGTTGAGGAGAACTTTTTTCACCCAGAGGGTGGTGGGGGTCTGGAACTCACTGCCTGAAAGGGTGGGAGAGGCAGAAACCCACCATCACATTTAAAAGGTACTTGGATCTGCCCTTGAAGTGCTGTAACCTGCAGGGCTACGAACCGAGAGCTGGAAAGTGGGATTAGGCTGGATAGCTCTTTTTCGGCCAGCACAGACACGATGGGCCGAATGGCCTCCTTCTGTGCCATAAATTTCTATGATTTCTATGTGATAGCAAATTGGCTGCCGCGTTTCCTACATTACAACAGTGACTACACTTCAAAAAGTACTTCATTGGCTGTGAAGTGCTTTGGGACGTCCTGCAGTTGTGACAGGCGCTGTAGAAATGCAAGTCTTTTTCTTTTATTTCCCCTTCCTCTGACTTGGCTGGGTCAGTGACGTGCTCGCGACTCTCCCAATTTAAGTTGTCACCCTTTTAATATGTATAGAATTTTCAGCTTTTTGATAAGCGAGTCAGTAAAAATTTAGCAAACCTCTCCAGACATATTTGAGCCGTCGATGATTGAGGTGCCATTCATGGATTGGGAGGCGACTCACTTTCTCATATTCTGATAAATTTGTCACGGGCTTGTAGTGATTCCTAATCCAGGTTTTAATTGGCAGAGCAAGTTAAGAAGGAACCTGTTTAACAACCGGGAATTGTATATTGTGACACCAGCTTTGCATCAGGGAATGGTTCTTGACATTAAAGGGATCCTCGAGGGGCCCTTACTCGCACTAATTAAATTCATTCATTAAAAGCCGAGCTTAAAAGTTGTCTCTGTTCAGTCAAGCCTGTCGGGATATTTCCAGGCATTGCTGTTTTCTCGTGCTTGTTCTGGAACAGGAGGGGTGTTCCGCTGAGGAGTGGGTGGACAGTGGGTTCCTAGTCCCCAACTTCAGCACTCGGCTGACTGGTGAGGCAAGTTTCCCATTCTAGCAGCTCTCTTTCCGCAGTTTGTCGTTACACAGTTGGGTCAGGTGATGGGCTGTGTAAGATTATGGGCGATGTAAAGTATCAAACCATTTCAACCCAGTTCTTGCCCAATTGATTACCCATTGTCCCGTGGTTCTTATTTTCTTACGGTTACGAACGGATGTTAGGTTTTCCTTTTTTTTTTTACAGATAACTGGCCAGTTCTCTCACCGAATGTTCCAGAATCTGCCTCCCATTCTTTGTGTCCCCCTGAAGAACATTGTGGATGATGATTTCTTACTAGCTGGGTACGTACCATTTCCTGAGTCAACAATCGTTTTGATGACCTCTATTCTAAGCCTTTATGCACAAAGAGTTTGGTTCATTCATTGATTTAACTTCAGAATGTTCGGCCCCAAGCTCTTGCCATTATTCTGTGGGATACTAATGTATTTGTCTGCAACAGCACTTACCTACGGAGGCATTAACCCTTAATCTTAAGCAGGCTCATGTCAGTGCTAAAATAGCGGAGAGAGGATTTTTCCGACAAATGCATTCATTGTTTGTGTCCCAAGAGTCCCACAGCATAATATATGGACCCAGACAACTTGTATTTAGTATCCTGGAGTCTCCAGTATTTAGCTCTTAACGTCAGATTAATTGTTATTGTTCTATCTACCTGGTACAAAAGCTTCTGAATTGAGTGTCTTCCACTTGGAGTGGGCCCATTGAAATAGCAGACTGCTTTATAAAGGTAATGTGCAATGCTGCCATTTCCAGATTTCCTCTGGATTTTACCCAATGTCAGTTAATGAGAAAATAAATGTTGCAGATTTCTCCAAAGCAGCACTCTGGGTTGGTGACGGGCAACGGCTGAGCAGTCTATAGCTTATATAACGGTGGTTATGGTGGCATCGCAATCTGGCCGCAGTCTGATGCATCTTTTCAGGACCATTGAATTCTAACTCTGTCCACCTGTCTGTTTAATCTCGATGTAGAAATGTTTGTTTGAAGTGCAGAGCTTGAGCGGCTTCCTCGTAGCTCAGAGAGTGTAACCAATGAGTAAGTCGGAACAGGAGGAGGCCATTCAGTCCCTCGAGCCTGTTCGACCATTCAGTTAGATCTTGGCTGATCTGGACAAGCAGACCAGGAAGATCCCAGTTTCAATTGGGGGGTCTGGGCTCTGAGCTGAGTTAACTGATCTCGGCTGGGCAGCAGTACCGAAGCCGCAATCAGGCTCCGTTCCCCTAAGTTAGGGAGAGGAAAGTTAAGAGTTCCCTTTCCTAATGCACTATGGCTTGGGGAGTCTAGAACCAGGGGTCACAGTCTCAGAAGAAGGAGTCGGCCATTTAGGACTGAGATGAGGGGAAATTTCTTCACTCCGAAGGGTTGTGCATCTTTGGAATTCTCTACCCCAGAGAGCTGTGGATGCTCAGCAGCGTTCCCGTTTAGCTGTGCGGCCGTGCGACGGTCTGGAGGTCCCGCACAGGCCGCTCACCGGCTTTTCAATGGGAATAACCGCGCGTGCGCCAAGATTTAAAGGGCCTGTGCACGAATGTTTTTTTTTACAGGGAACATTGATGCTCAGTCATTGAGTATATTCAAGACTGAGATCGATAGATTTTTGGACTCTAGCGGAACCAAGGGATATGGAGATAGTGCAGGAAGGTGGAGTTGAGGTCGAAGATCAGCCATGAAACTTATTGAATGTCGGAGCAGCTCGAAGGACCGAATGGCCTGCTCCTGCTCCTATTTCTTATATTCTTGTGCAGTGACTGCTTCTAGAAGGTATATGTGAGCTTTACACTGGATGAGGATAAGATCAGGTTCAACTGTGATTTCCCCCCCCCTCCCCTCCCCGTTCCCCCACACAACAGTGATAACCTGACACGCCTTGCCATGATTCACAATGAAGAATGAGTGGAAGGAAGTGCGATCTTGGCTGTGACTCCCTGGGCAAAGGACCAAAGGCAAACTGTGTCTGTGGCGCTGTACCCAAGCAAGCAACCAATGCCTTCAGCAGAGAAGGAGAAAGATTAGAGACCATCCCCAAAACAATAATGCTAAAATTTAATAGCTGCTGCCAGAAGTATTTGAATGTTTTGTTGAATTTTGCCATTCTGTAAACCTCGTCGGTAATAACCAGAAGCTGTTACTTTCATGTTTACTTTCTATAGTTTCATCTCTTCTTTTTATATTCCCTTCCCTTCCCTTTCCTCCCACCACAGCCACATATTCCTTGGCTTTACAAAATGCGGTAGGTATGTGCTGTCCTACACCAGGGATGTGCTAGAGCAGGAGTTTGACGAATTACCCTACTACGTGTATTACCTGTACTGGTGGAAGTTCAACATTCATGACAAGTTGAAAAAGGTGAGTACCAAAGGGTTTCTTGTGATGAGATAACACAACAACAACCACTTGTATTTATATAGCGCCTTTAACGTAGTAAAACGTCCCAAGGCGCTTCACAGGAGTATTATAAGACAAAAAAAAATTGACACCGAGCCACATAATCATAGAAGATAGGAGCAGGAGTAGGCCATTCGGCCCCTCTAGCCTGCTCTGCCATTCAATGCGATCATGGCTGATCATCCAAATTCAGTACCCTGTCCCTGCTTTCTCCCCATATCCCTTGATCCCTTTAGCCTTAAGAAATATATCCAACTCCTTCTTGAATCTATTTAATGAATTGGCCTCTACTGCCTTCTGTGGCAGAGAATTCCACAGGTTCACCACTTTATGGGTGAAGAAATTCCTCCTCATCTCAGTCCTAAATGGCTTACCCCTTATCCTTAGACTGTGACCCCTGGTTCTGGACTCCCCGACCATCGGGAACATCCTTCCTGCATCTAGTTTGTCCTGTCCTGTCAGAATTTTATAAGTTTCAATGAGATCCCCTCTCATTCTTCTAAACTCCAGCGAGTATAAGCCCAATCAACCCAATCTCTCTTCATACGTCATTCCTGCCATCCCAGGTATAAGAAATTAGAGCAGGTGAGGTAGGTTTTAAGGAGCATCTTAAAGGAGGAAAGAGAGGCGGAGAGGTTTAGGGAGGGAGTTCCAGAGCTTAGGGCCTAGGCAGCTGAAGGCATGACCACTGAGGGTTCAGCGATTATAATCAGGGATGCTCAAGAGGGCAGAATTTGAGGAGCGCAGAGATCTCGGGGGGAGGGGGGGGGGCTGAAGGAGATTACAGAGATAGGGAGGGGCGAGGCCATGGAGGGATTTAAAAACAAGGATGAGAATTTTGAAATCAAGGCATTGCTTAACCGGGAGCCAATGTAGGTCAGCGAGCACAGGGTAATTCTACACTTTTTTAAAAAAAACCTCAAATAAATCCTTGGATGGGCATGGCCCCTTTTTTTTCCTCTCTGTTTTAGGTTCTCAACAACAACAACTTGCATTTTATATAGCGCCTTAAAGGTAGTAAAAGTTCCCAAAGGGCTTCACAGGAGTGTTAGAAAACAAAATTTGACACCGAGCCACATTAGGGCAGATGACCAAAAGCTTGGTCAAAGAGGTAGGTTTTAAGGAGCGTCTTAAAGGAGGAGAGAGAGGCGGAGAGATTTAGGGAGGGAATTCCAGAGCTTAGGGCCCAGGCAGCTGAAGGCACGGCCGCCAATGGTGGAGCGATTAAAATCGGGGGATGCGCAGGAGACCAGAATTGGAGGAGTGCAGATATCTCGGAGGGTTGTAGGGCTGGAGGAGCTCACAGGGACAGAGGGAGTGAAAGAAAGTGGCATCCTGTCTGTGATTCCTTGCACAATGCATTATGGAAGAGGCCAGCCTGCTCGTGTGCACCTCATAACTCCCACATAGAGAGCAGCAGAGACTGAAGCCAGGCAGACTAGGCACCTGTTAAGAGTTCTGATGAAGGGTCCCAGACCTGAAACGTTAACTCTGTTTCTCTCTCCACGGATGCTGCCTGGTCTGCTGAGTGTTTCCAGCGTTTTCTGTTGTTATTTCAGATTTCCAGCAACTGCAGTATTTTGCTATTAGACTAGGCACCATCCTGTCCAGGAAACAGACATGGGATTGTTGACCCAAAGGAGAGAGTGACTTCCAGTTCAAACACGCACGGGCTATACTTAATGACGTACTCACTTTTAGTACAATAGTTACATTCTGAATTACTCGGTTGTGGAAGAAAAACAAAGATTTGTTTAATCCTTTCTTTTTTGTGTTGAATTTTAGGTGAGACAAGTGCACCTCTTCAAAGATCAGGAAGTGTACAGCGACTTGTATCTAACAGTGTGTGAATGGCCAAGCGATCCCTCAAAACTTATTGTTTTTGGGTTCAAGTAAGTATTCATAGGAACAGGAGGCCATTCAGCCCCTCCAGCCTGTTCCACCATTCAGTTCGATCATGGCTGAACTGTATCTTAACTCCCATCTTGCCCACCTTGGTTCCGTAACCCTTAATACCCTTGCCTAACAAAAATCTATCAGTCTCAGTTTTTAAATTTTCAATTGACCCCCCAGCCTTAACAGTTTTTTGGGGGAGAGAGTTCCAGATTTCCACTAACCTTTGTGTGAACAAGTGCTTCCTGACATCACCTCTAGCTCTAATTTTAAGGTTATGCCCCTTTGTTCTGGACTCTCTGACCTGAGGAAATAGTTTCTCTTTTTAAGAACATAAGAAATAGGAGCAGGAGTAGGCCAATCGGCCCCTCGAGCCTGCTCCGCCATTCAATAAGATCATGGCTGATCTGATCCTAACCTCAAATCTAAAGAACACAAGAAGTAGGAGCAGGACCCAGCCACTCAGCCCCTGGGCCCGCTCCGCCACCCACAGGGCCCTGACCGATCCGAACTCAGCCTCATGTCCAATTTCTGCCCGCTCACCGTAACCCCTAATTCCCTTTACCTCTAGGAAACTATCTATTTCTGTTTTAAATTTATTTAATGATGTAGCTTCCACAGCTTCCTGGGGCAGCAAATTTCACAGACCTACTACCCTCTGAGTGAAGAAGTTTCTCCTCATCTCAGTTTTGAAAGAGCAGCCCCTTATTCTAAGATTATGCCCCCTAGTTCTAGTTTCACCCATCCTTGGGAACATCCTTACCGCATCCACCCGATCAAGCCCCTTCACAATCTTATATGTTTCAATAAGATCGCCTCTCATTCTTCTGAACTCCAATGAGTAGAGTCCCAATCTGCTCAACCTCTCCTCATATGTCCACCCCCTCATCCCTGGGATTAACCGAGTGAACCTTCTTTGTACTGCCTCGAGAGCAAGTATGTCTTTTCTTAAGTATGGACACCAAAACTGTATGCAGTATTCCAGGTGCGGTCTCACCAATACCTTATATAACTGCAGCAATACCTCCCTGTTTTTATAATCTATCCCCCTAGCAATAAAAGCCAACATTCTGTTGGCCTTCTTGATCACCTGCTGCACCTGCATACTAACTTTTTGATTTTCTTGCACTAGGACCCCCAGATCCCTTTGTACTGCAGTACTTTCCAGTTTCTCGCCATTAAGATAATAACTTGCTCTCTGATTTTTCCTGCCAAAGTGCATAACCTCACATTTTCCAATATTGTATTGCATCTGCCAAATCTCCGCCCACTCACCCAGCCTGTCTATATCCCCTTGTAGGTTTTTTATGTCCTCCTCACTTTCTACTTTCCCTCCCATCTTTGTATCATCTGCAAACTTTGATATGTTACACTCGGTCCCCTCCTCCAAATCGTTAATATAGATTGTAAAGAGTTGGGGACCCAGCACCGACCCCTGCGGAACACCACTGGCTACTGGTTGCCAGTCCGAGAATGAACCATTTATTCCAACTCTCTGCTTCCTGTTAGATAACCAATCCTCCACCCATGCCAGAATATTACCCCCAATCCAGTGATTTTTTATCTTGAGCAATAATCTTTTATGTGGCACCTTGTCGAATGCCTTCTGGAAGTCTAAATACAGTACGTCCACTGGTTCCCCTTTATCCACCCTGTACGTTATGTCCTCAAAGAACTCAAGCAAATTTGTCAGACATGACTTCCCCTTCATAAAGCCATGCTGACTTTGTCCTATTAAATTATGTTTATCTAAATGTTCCGTTACTGTCTCCTTAATAATAGACTCCAAAATTTTACCCACCACAGATGTTAGGCTAACTGGTCTATAATTTCCAGCCTTCTGCCTACTACCCTTTTTAAATAAGGGTGTTACATTAGCAGTTTTCCAATCTGCCGGGACCTTTGCTGAGTCCAGGGAATTTTGGAAAATTATTACCAAAGTATCCACAATCCCTACTGCCACTTCCCTGAAGACCCGAGGATGTAAGCCATCAGGTCCAGGGGATTTATCCGCCTTGAGTCCCATTATTTTACTGAGTACCAATTCCTTAGTGATTTTAATCGTATTTAGCTCCTCCCCCCCCCTAGAGCCCCCTGTTTGTCCAGTGTTGGGATATTCTTAGTGTCCTCTACCCTATCAACTCCTTTTAATCATCTTAAACACCTCCAGTTTAGTTCACCTCTTAATCTTCTATATTCAAGGGAATACAAGCCTCGTCTGTGCAACCTGTCCTCATAATTTAACCCTTTTAGCCCCGGTATCATTCTGGTGAATCTGCGCTGCACCCCCTCCAAGGCCAGTATATCCTCCCGGAGGGGCGGTGCCCAGAACTAAGGTTTGAAGTCGAGTGTCGGTTTGGCTCAGCAGGTAACACTCTCAGCTCTGAGTCAGAAGGTTGTGGGTTCAAGTCCCACTCCAGAGACTTGAGCACAAAAATCAGATGAGTCATTAAACTGAGTCTCCACCCGCTTGTTGTTGATGGTATTTAGCACTGTTTGAAGCAGGGAGTTATCCCAGTGCTCTAGCCAATATTTCTTCCCGAACCAACACCACCTAAAACAGATTAACTCGTCGTTTACTATTTGTGGGATCTTGCTGTTCTGGTGTCTTTTTTTCTTTAAACAGTTTAATTTTCCCCCCTTTCTAGCTTTTCCCAACAGGAGCAGGCAAGTGACCCACACGACAGAATCTGTTCCTCTTCCAGCTGCTGGAGGAAGTGTGGGTGATTCACTTCTGCTTACTATGAGTGTTAGTCCCGGGGGGGGGCGGGTCTTTGTTCTTCCTTCTCCAGCCAAGTTTTTTTTTAAATAATTATATTTTTTCCCCCATTATGTGAAAATGTAATTCAATTTCTTTTTAATACAGCATTCGCTCAGTGAACGATCTGCTGATAAACATGGTGATGAGTGACGAAAATGACAGAGATATTTATATTACAACTGTTGCTACACCGCCCTTTGCGTTCTGTCCCGACTGCAAGGACATGGCTTTGCTTAGCACAGGTATTAAAAGAAAACATTTTTTACTTGTATTTTGTTTTTATTGTTCATTCACAGGATGTGGGGGTCGCTGACAAAGCCAGCATTTATTGCCCATCCCTAATTGCCCTTGAGAAGGTAGTGGTGAGCCACTTTCTTCAACCGCTGCAGTTTTTCGTAGCGGACAACTGAATGGCTTGCTGGGCCATTTCACAGGGGCAGTTAAGAGTCAACCACATTGCTGTGGGTCTGGAGTCACATATAGGCCAGACCGGGTAAGGGCGGCAGATTTCCTTCCCTAAAGAACATTAGTGAACCAGATGGGTTTTATACAACAATCCAGTAGTTTCATGTCTCTGGATCATTATTCCAGCCTCTGGATTACTAGTCCAGTAACATAACCACTATGCTACCCTTTCCCTAGTGTGTGTGTTAAAGCTGCAGTACTTCACATTGCAGAGACCTAACTTGCTGTTGTGTGTTTTACAGAGGAGCAGAACGCCCACTGTCTACAGCATGGCTTCATGCTTCACACAAAGTACCAGGTGGTGTATCCTTTCCCCACATTTCAACCTGCCTTCCAGCTCAAGAAAGACGGAGTGGTGTTACTCAATACCAGCTACTCACTGGTAGCATGTGCAATATCGGTAAACACAACAGGTATGTCCCAAGTGTTCATGTGGGAGCCTAGATGGTATGTGTGGCTGGGTTAGTCAAAAGATAATTACAGATAAGGGAGAACATTTGCTCCAAATTATTTCATCCGCAGAAATACCCTCAACTTTCCTCCCCCTTCACTGGAGCATCCAGTTGGTTTTCACCTCCACTACTGCATCTGGCTGAGTCAAAATGTCATGGGTTCAAGCCCCACTTGAGCAAGTAATCTAGGTTGACACCCCAATGCAGTACTGAGGGAGCGCTGCACTGTCGGAGGGGCAGTACTGAGGGAGTGCTGCACTGTTGGAGGGGCAGTACTGAGGGAGAGCTGCACTGTCGGAGGGGCAGTACTGAGGGAGCGCCGCACTGTCGGAGGGGCAGTACTGAGGGAGCGCTGCACTGTCGGAGGGGCAGTACTGAGGGAGCGCTTCACTGTCGGAGGGGCAGTACTGAGGGAGCGCTGCACTGTCGGAGGGGCAGTACTGAGGGAGCGCTGCACTGTCGGAGGGGCAGTACTGAGGGAGCGCTTCACTGTCGGAGGGGCAGTACTGAGGGAGCGCTGCACTGTCGGAGGGGCAGTACTGAGGGAGCGCTGCACTGTCGGAGGTGCCATCTTTCGGATGAGACGTTAAACCGAGGCCCCGTCTGCCCCCTCAGATCCCATGGCAATATTCAAAGAAGAGGTCAACAAAGGGGACTTCTCCCTGGTGTCCTGGCCAATGTTTATCCATCAACCAATATTACAAAAAAAAAGATTATCCGGTCATTATCACATTGCTGCTTGTGGGAGCTTGCTGTGCGCAAATTGGCCGTCTTTCGGATAAGACGTTAAGCCGAGGCTCCGTCTGCTCTCTCAGGTGGATGTAACAGACCCATGGCACTATTTCGAAGAAAAGCAGGGGAGTTCATCAGTGTCCTGGCCAATATCTATCCCTCAATCAACATCACTAAAACAGATTATCTGGTCATTATCACATTGCTGTTTGTGGGAGCTTGCTGTGTTCAAATTGGCTGCCGCGTTTCCTACATTATAACAGTGACCACACTTCAAAAGTACTTTATTGGCTGTAGAGTGCTTTGGGACGTCTTGAGATTGTGAAAGACGCTATATAAATGCAAATTTTTTTCTTTATATATATGGGCACCACAGTCGCTTATTTCCAATGTACTGACACTCTCCACTCTGACTCCCCCATAATGATCATCAAAGGCTCTTAAATCTTCACTCTCAGCACTCGGGTATAAACTATATACCATCTCTTCTATTGGGCAATGCAACCAAGCCCAATCATGTCCTCACTCCATGCCCACACAGGCATACTTCCATCCGAGTTGCTGGATTTCCCATCTCTAACCCAAGGCCATTGCGATCAATTGTAACCCCATAACTGCCGCCTCCAGCTGACGTCAACGATCTCGGCACAGATGGCGAAATTCAGTCAGAGGCAACGTTCCCTATCGGCTGCGCAGCTCACTGCCGGTCCCACACAGCCCGGGACCGGCTTAAAACTGTGACGAGGCTGCGAACTACCAAGGGGGCCACACCCCGGGAAAATAAATTAGGGGGAACATTGGTCAGAGGCCTTTCTAGTTTATGAACATACAAAAATGAGGGGCAGGAAAAGACCAGCTGGTGCATCAAACCTGCCCCACACTCATGATGGCCGGAGCATCACGACCAGACTCTTCCTATCCCTCTCCTCGCCCCTGCAGCCATGTAACCTCCTGGGAGAGGCAGATAACCAGAGCAAACCCCTGGACCATCAAGGGGGGAAAAAAACTCTGGGAAATTCCTCTCGGGCGATCAAAGCCAGTCCAGGAGATCGCATTGACCGTGGGTATGTTTGTAGAGCAAAGCTATGCACTGCCTTAAGCAACTATTCTTTCCAATTCAGATTTGTTTAACAGATTTTGTTTTGACTTTCTGCGTGTTTCAGGTGAGAAAGGACAGATTCTGTACAGTAAGAGCAGTGAAAACAGCGAACCTCCAGGATCCCGTGAGGTGGACCCTAGTCTTATTTCACCAGTAATGGACAGTGTCGTGTCCGGTTATCAGCAGTGTGAAGGCACGAATCGCCCTTTATCCAGCGACGGAACATCGGACTGCATCTTCCACAAAGCCGACGCCAACAGCTGCTCGCGCACTGAAAGCTGCTCTGAGGAAACGCTGAGCTGGGAACTTAAAAGCTCTAAGCACGCGGTATTGGCCGAGTGTAACCCGGCCCACTGTGACCGATCCTCTGCCGCAGGCAAGGCGAAGGAATTTGCAGCTGACATTTTCAGGCGAGCGCGAGCTGCCACGAGCACCACTGAAGCGTCGTGTAGTTTAGGTGAAGCTGTATCCAAACAAAAGGAAGGTGCCCTACAAGGGCCAGCCACAGAAGACTGCCGCAAGCTGCTCAGTACACAGAGAAACGAGGCTTCTGAATTCACGCCTTCCTCCTCCTCCTCCTCCTCCTCTTCTTCTGAAGCAACGTTATCGATGCAGTGTTCTAGTTGTGTTGCAGACCCCTCAGGTTCTGTTTTGAGTCCCAAACGTTCACATTCGCTTGTGTCAGGTTGCACTTGCACAGCACCAGGGAAACCTGCTCTGGACAACGGTGTAGCGTCTGCTGCTAGACCGAGGACTGAAGTGACGAGCGGGTTTGCTCAGAGTGAATCGGCCACAATGGACAATACTGCCGGCCAGCTCCAAGAACCTGCACAAGCAGAGCCCGGTTATGTGAACTACATAAAGCTGCACTATGTTCTGGAACCTTCTGGCATGGTTGTAGATGACGATGGTGAGTTAAGTGCTAAGAAATCATCCGTGCCTTTGTTACCTCTGGACTTGTCTATTCCAACGCACTCCTGGCCGGCCTCCCACGTTCGACCCTCCGTAAACTCGGCTGCCCGTGTCCTAACTCGCACCAAGTCCCGTTCACCCATCACCCCTGTGCTCGCTGCCCTACATTGGCTCCCGGTTAAGCAATGCCGCGATTTCAAAATTCTCATCCTTGTTTTCAAATCCCTCCATGGCCTCGCCCCCACCTCCCCATCTCTGTAATCTCCTCCAGCCCTACAACCCCCCCGAGATCTCAGCACTCCTCTAATTCTGCCCTCTTGAGCATCCCTGATTTTAATCGCTCCACCATTGGCGGCCGTGCCTTCAGCTGCTCTGGAATTCCCTGCCTAAACCTCTCCGCCTCTCTCTCCTCCTTTAAGACGCTCCTTAAAACCGACCTCTTTGACCAAGCTTTTGGTCACTTGTCCTAATAGCTCCTTATGTGGCTCGGTGTCACGTTTTGTTTTATAATGTTCCTGTGAAGCGCCTTGGGACTATATAAATACAAGTTGTTGTTAAGCCTGTATTCTGGCTGTCCGCGTGCTGTTTGCTGCTTAATTTGCAATAACCCTGTGACGCTCCACGGGTCTTGGCTGCTACACTTCCCTTATCGGAAGGTCTGTTGCTCAATTCTGTCCTTGTAACATGCACGATTCCTCAGAAAGAAGGGTCGGCAGCGAACCTGCTCCCAGGCCCTCGCCCTTGTCACTCTGGGGTTGGCTTGTTAGATGGTGCTTGAAACCAGTAGGGTCGCCCTTTGGGAACTGTGAGGAATAATCAGGTCCCGTGTAATAACTTGTTCTTCTCCCAGTTTTTTCTCACATTTTAATCGTCAGCATGGCTCAGTGGGTAGCACTCGCGCCTCGTGAGTCAGGAGGTTGTGGGTTCAAGTCCCGTTCCAGAGACTCGAGCACAAAAATCTAAGATGACACCTCAGCGCAGTACTGGGGGAGTGCCACATTGTCAGAGGTGCCATCATTCGGATGGGACGTTAAACCGAGATCCCATCTGCCTGTTCAGGTGGAAGTACAAGACCCCACAGCACTTTTTCGATGAAGCTGAGGAATGTCCTTTTGATGGTGCTCCTCCCTAAACCAACACCAGCAAAACAGATTATCTACTCCTTCATCTCACTGCTGTTGATGGGATCTTGCTATGTATAATTTGGCTGCCATGTTTCCCTACAACAGTGACTGCACTTCAAAAGTTCGTCATTTGCTGTGAAGCGCTTTGGGATGTGAAAAGTTACATAAATGCAGGTCCTTTCTTTGGCTGGCTGGATAGGCAACTAACTTTTTTTCAGAGCCAGTTACTGGTTCAATCTCCCAACCCATAAGAACATAAGAAATAGGAGCAAGAGTGGGCCATTTGGCCCCTCGAGCCTGCTCCGCCATTCAATAAGATCATGGCTGATTTGACCTTGGCCTCAACTCCCAAACAACAACCCAAAAGGGGCTGTGTTTCCTCTTTTCAAACGCTGAGCAACCCCAGCCTGGGATTTCCAGCATTCTCTGCTTTTATTTTAGATTTCAGTATTTTTTTCTGAACTGTTTCTTTCGAAGTTCTTCCGGTGGATTTTGTGCTGATCGAGGTGCTGGAGATTGGGACTCCTCTTTTCAATGGCCCAGCATCAGCATCAAGCACTCCCACCCAGGTCAGAAACACGTTGGAAGCAGAGTAACGCTGTGTGTGCTTTGCCCAGCATTATGGATCAACACCAACATTCAAAGAACTCTCCGACTGCACCAGTACTCTTGAGTGAGATTGTCCGTTTTAATGTTGAGTTAGGGACAGTTTTGTGCCCATCACAAACTGTGTTGAGACAGGCCAAACCCATTTAATGTTGGACCTTTACAGCCAAGAGACATTCATCCTGTCACACTGGGCTAAATTTGAACCCAGGTCTGAAGAGTAAAGACCAGTATCTCACCCACAGTTTGTCATCTCTTTTTGCCCACCTGACCCGCCCAAACCAGGCTGTCAGCCAGTTGCTGAAGGTATCTAAGAGTGACCTGATCCTCTGTGCTATGGATCGATTTCACGCTCTCCTCCACACACACACATCTATCCCTTTTTTGGTTGATCTCAACCCCACTTTCCCCACCAAATCCCCATCTGTCTCCAGAAATGAAATAGTCTCTTCCTGATCCCATTCATGCCTTTGCCCAGAGTTTCTTTGCAACAAAGCTGAGATGAGAGGGATTGAATCGCTGCCCCTTCGCCCTGTCTGTCCTGCCCCCACTGTAATCGTGCAGAGAAACTGGTGCAGCTCGAGGCTGACGTTCTGACCTTGAAGCACGTGGATGGTGCCACTTGGAAACGCTGTTGGCTCCGACACTTCGCTGCTGGGACTCCCACCTCACTGCTGTCGATTGGCCTTTTGGAAATTCCTGCACACAACTTTTCTTTCGAACCAGAAGTAGGAATTCATGCATGTTCGTAAATCATAACGTAGCACACAGCACCTCAAAGACTATCGTCTTCTACAGTGAGAATATGTTTTATTAAGGTGACGGCAGTCTGCTTGAAAATGCAATAAGGGTACGTACGGTGGAGTACCACTTTTCAAACCTTTTTACAGAGCAACTTAAAAAGTTTGCTGTGATGGTGAAGTGGTAATAGTTTGCTTTGGGGTGAACTGGATCCTTTGCTACAAGTTGCTATGTAACTTCTGACTGTTTATCAAACATTCGGTTATTTGAGTTGTACCTAACGGTATATGTATTTAATGTATTTGCGAAGCAGTGTGAGCGGTGCTGGGAGGTACAGTTTTGTATTATTTTATAAAAGCCCCTGCGAGTTGCTTTAAAAATGGTCTTGGCAGTTTCAGCAGTTGCATTGTATTGAATGCTTGTTTCTATGTGAGGAACACGGGGAAGGCCATTTGGCCCAACAAGCCTGTCCCATTGGCAAAATACTGCAGATGCTGGAATTCTGAAATATAAAGAGAAAATGCTGGAAATACTCAGCGGGTCAGGCAACATCTGTGGCGAGAGAAAGATGGTTCAGGTCTGTCACATTCTCTCTCCACAGATGCTGCCTGAGCTGCTGAGTATTTCCAGCTTTATCTGTTTATAAATCTATCCCTTTTTTGGTTGATCTCAACCCCACTTTCCCCACCAAATCCCACCTGTCTCCAGAAATTAAATAGTCTCTTCCTGATGCCGTTAATGCCGTGCGTTTCAATTATAATTTTCCCTGCTAACTTATTCAGCTACAGCTTGTAGAAAATAATTCTGCCTGAATTTCCTGTTTACTCTTAGTTTCTAAGTCATGGCCCCCGGTTTTTAAACCCTTCCTCAGTGTGAGCGATTTGGAGCGATGTCACCGTTAAATGTCGGTGCTGCTTTGATGCTCGGGAGCTGTGCTTTGTTAAATCAGTGAAAGGGTAAAACACGCAGGCCTGCTGTCCATTAACCACAGACAGATTTTCACCTCCTCATCAAACTGGGTGGGCACCACACTCTCACTGGCGTCTGTGCTGAAAATGCATTCACTCCCGTCGTGGTACAGCTGAGGGAGTGGGAATGGGTAGCTTCCGCTGCCCACATTGGCTCAACTTCCAAATAGCGATTCTGACGCAACAAGTAGGTGGAACTTTGTTTGCATTATTGCCTACTTAATGGTTTGTGGCGATAGAATTGCAGTGATAAATCGAAGGATTGAATTTTCTCGCTCCTTTTATTTAAAAAGTACTAGTTCACCTAATGGTGTGACTGAGGATCTGGAAGTACTTGTTTAATCTTACAACTGTTGCCAGCTGGTTTGCTGCTAAGACAAGAGCTTGCTGATGGGAGACTAAACCAGATCTCGTTTCTAACAGGATATGATGATAAGATCTCGCTGCCTTTTGTAGTGACTGACTTGAGGGGAAGGAATCTGAAACCTTTTAAAGAAAGTGCTTCGTATCAGGTAACGTAACCAATGTGCGTCGTAACCCTTTCCCACTCAGAAGGGTAAAAACCTGCTGTCGTGGCACCCTACTGGGCTACCAACAGCCACGCGGACTCATCGACTGTACTGTGTAGTAGCCTGGTTTGTTGTCACTATGATTGTAACGGTGGGGTGTGCAAGATTGAACTGTGAAAAGAGCCCAGCAGGAAAAGTCTCTAGCTTTAATCCTTTCTAATTTGAGTTCTGCCTGGAGAGGGTCTCTGGAGTTGTAAACTCTACGGTGAAGTACTGGTGCTTACAGGCCTGTCAGTGGTGCTGGTGGGAATAATCTGAATTGAAGTATCACAGGACATTATACGGGTGTTTTATCTTTGGTGCATTTCTTTAATAAATCTCTGAAGTACCAACACTCCGAATACGCCTAGCAACGATACTGCATTGTAAGATACAGAGCTTCAGTCACTAGATCCCTGATTACTGGCTATTTCTGGCTCAAAAGTGTTAGCGCTCTAGATTTATTTTTCCAATCTTTATGAAAAATGGCTGTCGGCATATTGGGATAAGTTGGGTTTGTGATGATAAACTGGTAAATACGCAGTGACAGTGGGGCAATGTTACATTCGAATTCTGCGAGTGCAACATTTGTTGGGGAAATCTGTTCATTCTGGCGATGTCAAGCTTGAGTGATGTTTGTAGTAATTAAGGATGGTAAAGGAGTGTGTAAGTAAACTGTATTGTGGCATAGAATACCCATATATAGGACAGTGTTCCCTCTAAGCTGCGCAGCCATGCAGTAATGGGAAAGGTTCCGCGCAGGCCGCTCACCTGCTTCTCCACTGTAAATACCGCTCGTGCTTGGAAATTTAAAGGGACCGTGCACTAAAAGAAACAGGCCATGCAGAACGAAGCGCAGCTCACAGGGAACATTGATATAGCATTCGTGGAGCACACTTGGGAAGCCTCAATGGTCCACGGGATAAGACACTGACCCCTACAGAAGGTCGTGGGTTCAAGTCCCACTCCAGAGACTTCGGCACAAAAACTAGTGCAGTACTGAGGGAGTGCCGCACTGTCGGAGGGGCAGTACTGAGGGAGCACTGCACTGTCGGAGGGGCAGTACTGAGGGAGCGCTGTACTGTCGGAGGGGCAGTACTGAGGGAGCGCCGCACTGTCGGAGGGGCAGTACTGAGGGAGCGCCGCACTGTCGGAGGGGCAGTACTGAGGAAGCGCCGCACTGTCGGAGGGGCGGTACTGAGGGAGCGCTGCACTGTCGGAGGGGCAGTACTGAGGGAGCGCTGCACTGTCGGAGGGGTAATACTGAGGGAACACTGCACTGTTGGAGGGGCAGTACTGAGGGAGTGCCGCACTGTCGGAGGGGCAGTACTGAGGGAGCGCTGCACTGTCGGAGGTGCCGTCTTTCGGATGAGACATTAAACCGAGGGCCCCGTCTACCTTCTCAGCTACACGTAACATATCCCACGGCCACTATTTCGAAGAAGAGTAGGGGAGTTCTCCCCGGTGTCCTGGGCCAATATTTATCCCTCAACCAATATCACTAAAACAGATTTTCTGGTAATTATCACATTGCTGTTTGTGGGAGCTTGCTGTGCACAAATTGGCTCCTGCGTTTCCTACAATTTTTGGACACTAAGGGAATCGAGGGAGTTGGGGATCGGGTGAGAAAGTGGAAGATCAGCCATGAACTTATTGAATGGCAGAGCAGGCTTGAGGGGCTAAACTCCCCGGCTCCTCTTCAAAATAGTGGCTGTAGGGTCTTTTACGTCCACCTGAGAGAGCAGACGGGGCCTCGGTTTAACGTCTCATCCGAAAGAAGGCACCTCCGTCAGTACAGCACGGCACTGGGAGTGTCGGCCGAGATTTTTGTGCCCAAGTCTCTGGAGTGGGGCTTGAACCCACAACCTTCTGACTCAGAAGTGAGGGTGCTACCCACTGAGCCACAGCTGACACAGTTTGGTATGTACGTGCTCTGATACATGCTGTCAATACCAACTGCGCAATCGAGGCCGCTCTGCTGAGGTCGATTAAGAGGACGGGTTTAAATGCTGTTGCAGCCCTTTCACTGCTTTACATTTCCATGAGAAAAGGTCTAATGGGACATATCCATCTCCTGCATCCTGTCCATTTCTAGGGCAAGTACCTCACTGTGGAGCAGCTGACCCTCGACTTCGAATACGTCATTAATGAGGTTATAAGGAATGATGCGTCCTGGTCACAGCGCTACTGTTCCTTCAGTGACTATGATATTGTAATCCTGGAGGTGAGTGGATTTAGACTGAACAAAGGATGTGTTTCAGGCAGCCTGGCAGTGTGGGTGACAGACAGGACGTGGCTTCACGGTGTGATTCTTCATGTAGCAACTCCATATATTGGCCCAGTCATGGGGGCACTCGGTCTGTGTCACATAAGTGAGGAGGAAAATAGATGCTGATTAAGATTGTCAGTAAAATTGTGTAGATTTCTGGTCGCCATATTATAAAAAGGATATAGAGTTACTGAAGAGGGTGCAAAAAAGATTTACAAGAATGATACCAGAAATACGAGGATATACATATCAGGAAAGGGTGAACAGGCTGGGTCTCTTTTCTCTTGAAAAGAGAAGGCTGAGGGGTGACCTAATAGAGGTCTTTAAAATGATGAAAGGTTTTGATAGAGTGGATACAGAGAGAATGTTTCCACTTGTGGAGAAAGAGCATAACTAGAGGCCATCAATATAAGATAGTCACCAAGAAATCAAATAGGGAATTCAGAAGAAACTTCTTTACCCAAAGAGTGGCAGGTTTTTGCTGATTTATTGCCATGAACTTCAGGCGCTCGATATAAGAGCACAAGAATTTTTAGGAATAGACAAAGGATTGAGGCCTAACGAGCCCAACTGTTTTCCACAGATCACCCCACCTTTAATCACCCTCTTAACATATCTCTCATAGAATCATAGAAATTTACGGCACAGAAGGAGGCCACTCGGCCCATTGTGTCTGCACCGGCCGACAAAGAGCTATCCAGCCTAATCCCACTTTCCAGCTCTTGGTCCGTAGCCCTGTAGGTTACGGCACTTCAAGTGCATATCCAAGTACTTTTTAAATGTGATGGTGGGTTTCTGCCTCTACCACCCTTTCAGGCAGTGAGTTCCAGACCCCCACCACCCTCTGGGTGAAAAAAGTTCTCAACTCCCTTCTAATCCTTCTACCAATTACTTTAAATCTATGTCCCCTGGTTATTGACCTCTCTGCTAAATCCATCCTCTCTATATAAACACATCAAATTGTCTCTTGGGCACCTCTGTGCTATCAGCTCAAAAACCTTGTGTGGTGTGTGGAAAATCGTGAGCGTCAGTTACTGATTGTACTTTCAGCGCGGTTCATTCTTGTTCCCTTGGCTTTTGGGACTGTGATTAACAGCCGTACCATAGTGATCTGTCTTTGTTTCAAGGTCTGCCCTATAACCAACCATGTCATCATTAACATAGGACTGCTGCTCTTGGCATACCCTTCAGATGAAGAAGGACAAATAAGGTACGGGAAAAGTAACCTTCAAAATGTGTGCAGCTCAGTTATGAAACTGTGCTGACCTGGTGGATCCGATGCTACACTTGCATTATACATTTTACTGTCACCGGAAATCTGAAGTTTGTTCCATTCAGAGACTTTACGGGTAGGTTCGCACACTGACCTTTCACCTCTAGGATCTGGAGCCAACCCAGACTGATGAGATGCAAGTTTCCTCGCTCTCTTGCCTTTAAGGGTGCAATGTTGAATGAGTTTGGTGAGTGTCAGCCCAGTTCATAGTGGCTCTTGCCTGTAGCGTTAAAATCTCCTCCGTTCAGCATCAGTTGGCGTTAACTTGGCAGTGTGGCTCAGAGCGACCACAAGGTTGGCTGGGGGTCAGAAATGGAAATGCTGCACAGGTGCTGTCGGGGCTGCTCTTCTAAGGTTGGACTTGGGGCACGTTGTTGGGAGAGAATTGGAGCCGCTTCACTCTATGGCCTGCCTGTGTTGTACTTGACCGAAGAATCCTCGATGCTGGCACTGGAGGCTCGAGTTGGGAAATTGTTCTGTTCCCCGGCACAATCATCCTTCGACTTGATGAGCACAAACGATCCCCCCACTTTTTCTGAGAGTCCTTTTTTAACATATCCAGGGTTTAAAACACTGTGTCACTGTCTTGTGTTTTCGGCCATTCCCTCGAGTGTGTAACTGGGGTTGTGGATCAATGTAAGCATGAACTTGGAGCTCGTGTGTGTGTTTCTCCCTCTTGAATTGTGCAGCTTGTATAGGGGAAGTGGGTTTCAGTGTGGCTGCATGATATTTGATGTTTTATTGATAAATGAACATGAAAGTTCTAATATGTGACCATAATCACATCACGATGCATGGCGTGCGTGTGTGTGTGTGTGTGTGTGTGTGTGTGTGCACAGCTGCTGTTGCTCACTCGTGCAGTGTGCGCAGCTGCTGTTGCTCACTCGTGCAGTGTGCGCGGCTGCTGTTGCTCACTCGTGCAGTGTGCGCGGCTGCTGTTGCTCACTCGTGCAGTGTGCGCAGCTGCTGTTGCTCACTCGTGCAGTGTGCGCAGCTGCTGTTGCTCACTCGTGCAGTGTGCGCAGCCGCTGTTGCTCACTCGTGCAGTGTGCGCAGCCGCTGTTGCTCACTCGTGCAGTGTGCTGCCTACACCTATTCAACACGGCATGTACTGAGACAGGAAAAACTTGGGGTTGAAATTTTAGGGAGCTGTGACGTTGGGAATGGTTCAAGTTTAGACATGGTTACCACACACTACCAGTGGTACACTCTGTCCACAATGTTATAGACTGCATTCACTTATTGAGGATACGACTATGCTGTTAACGTAGAGTAACAAAAACAACTTGTATTTATATAGCGCCTTTAACGTAGTAACACGTCCCAAGGCGCTTCACAGGAGCGATTATCAGACAAAATTTGACACCGAGCCACATAAGGCGATACGAGGACAGGTGACCAAAAGCTTGGTCAAAGAGGTAGGTTTTAAGGAGCGTCTTAAAGGAGGAGAGAGAGGCGGAGAGGTTTAGGGTGGGAATTCCAGAGCTTAGTGCCTAGGCAGCTGAAGGCACGGCCACCAATGGTGGAGCGATTGAAATCGGGGATGTGCAAGAGGCCAGAATTGGAGGAGCGCAGAGGTTGTAGGGCTGAGGAGGTTAGAGAGATAGGGAGGCTGCATGTTTAATCTGGGTTTGAAAAGCTCACCACCTGCACAAAGTCACTGCTGTTCCTGTGAGCGAGAATGAATGGACGTGCTAGATTTATCTTAACCACCTGATGACTACAATACGTAAATTCTGGAGTGAGAATAGGTCATTTGACCCATCAAGCCCACTCCTTTCACAGACCATGCATACTGTGCCACATTCATTTCATCGCCTGAAAGAAACTTCCACATAAATATTCCCCGGGCCCCAAAGAATATCGAGCAGAATCATACAGCCATTTGGCCCTTCGTGCCTGTGCCGGCTCTTTGAATGAGCTCTTCAAGTAGTCCCACTCCCCTGCTCTTTCCCCGTAGCCCTGCAAATGTTTCCTCTTCGAATATTTATCCAATTCCCTTTTTGAAAGTTATCATTGACTCTACTTCCACCGCCCTTTCAGGGAGTTGATACCAGAACTCTCTAATAGTTCTCTAATCTGAAATATTCAACATGCTACTGCACTGTCACAGTACGTCCCCCCTCTACTAGCACAGGAACTGTTGTGCGCTACTGACTATTTGGTTATCTGAGTGTTTGCCTCTCCCTATAACCAATCCTGTGTTGGTAAGCTACGCTGTGTGTGTAGCTGTGAAATACTATCAAATTCTGTTACTGATTTTTTCAGACCCAAGACGTATCATACTTGTTTGAAGGGCGCATGGAACCTAAACACTGGCATCTTTGCAACTGTGGGAGTTGGAGACTTGACTGCTGTACAGGGGCAAACAAGGTAAGTTAAATGGTGCATTTTTCCCCATACCATCTGGCACGAGGAATGGAAATCTAGGCTGACGTTCCCTTCTCTCTCTCCAATCTTCTTATGCAGCGGCAGTGTTTGGAGTACCTTCCGTAAGAGCTGCGTCGATGTGGCAATGAGGTGGCTGGTTCCCGAGAGTACCTTCCGCAACGTCAACAGAATGACAAACGAAGCTCTGCATAAAGGTGTGCCTTAGTGCCGGGGGTGTGAGTGGCCCTAACTCGGCGTGTAAGCTTGTTGCGGTACAGTGGTGCGCGTGAGCCAACCTGGGGCCATTTGCAGCCTGCCTTCCCTCGCCCAGTGTCTCACAGCAGTCGCGCAGCTCCAAGTGCCTCCATTCGTGGTTTGCCTGGCTGTGGGATGTTGACTGAGCTGGCATTCGGTCCTGTTTCTCTCTCTCTCTGGCTCTCCAACCAAGAAAGGTGAGGGGGTGCTAGTAGGAGCGAAGGAGTCCCGTTAAAATAGAAGCCCTGGGCATGTAGCTTTCATTTTGCCCTTCCTTGGGAAAGTGCCTGGTCTTCACTTGCAACTGCCGATAGTGGCATCATTAAAGTCGGGAACTCTTGTGTGAGGAAACTCGGGTGGAGACCCATGTCCTGTCACACTCTGGTGCCGTTTATTGCGATGTTCCTCAGCGTGCTCCCCATGCAAGGCTGGTTCAGTTAGTGGCCCTGGACAAAAAGTTAGTGAGCGACACAATTTTAGAGTTTGAGTAGCCCCACTTGACCTGTGAGGTTGTTCCGCAGGCTTGTGCAGTGACGCGATGCCTCAGGTGTCCAAAGCCCAGTGCCACAGGGCAGCGAGATATGGATGGACAATCACGTGACCCCCTTCAAAATGTCAGCGAGGCATGTCAAGCCATTCCAGCAGCTAATAGTAATCGCATGACCATTCTATCCGCGTTGCTTTTCAATCTCACTGGCTGCTGACGAGCAAGAGGCTGGACCTCATTAGTTCAGGTTTTGGTTGACAGGATCTGTATTGAAATCCCGGCCTCGGAACTGCGGAGAACGTGGCGATTTAATGTGAATGTTGGCTTTTGTCTAGGTCGCTCGCTGAAGCGCCTGGCGGACAGTGGACGCAGCATGTGGATTGTTCTGTAGCGATGACGCTGGCCGCCGTTCATTTCACCAACGGTTTTTAAAGGGAAGAACGTAGAGCCCGGGGTTTCAAGAACAAAGTCAGCTGCAAACAGCATCGTTGACTTCAAAAAGTTTTTATTTTTTAAAAGAAGCTACCTCTTCTTCATTCAGTTTTTTGTTTCAATCATTCCTTCTCAGGCCTATAAATAAGGCCAAGGCCCTTTGGAGGTTTTAAGAAAAGAACTTTGTAAAAGTTTAAAATTTTCCAAGTGTGTGCAGGATATCGAACATTTTTGTTTTTCTCTGAGGGTGGTACATATCTCAAGTACTGACATCCCCCCCCCCCCACCGAGTCTTTGGTGTCTGTATTACCTCAGCATCTAACTTAGGACTTTGTTAGTTTGTGTTATACGAATGTCTTTGGAAGACTCCAGGCCACTTAACTGAAGTGTTAATTTTTTTTTAAGTAGTTTACGTCACTTTTAACACTATTTAGGATTTAGTTTGAAAGTGCAAAGAGCTGGTTACATTCCTTCCTTGAATCCTCCCAGTTTATTTCTTTCTGACCAAGAACTGGATGTCAGGTGGACTCTACGGAGCGAGCTGACCATTCTCCTTCAGTAAAATGGACCCCTGCGGAATTGTTGGGTTGGACATGTTTTCTGGTAACAGAATCGCAGGTAGTGAGTGGTGTAACAGTATTCCATGTTTAAGCGATTGCTGAGTATGAATGTGTTCCTCTTTGCGAATTTCAATAAAATATACAGAGAAGCTTGGTGTGAATAGTGTTCTGTTGGAGGTTTAACAGGGGAACATCAACACTGGCACCTCTCTGCAGATTGGCCCAGGAAGACAGTCTGACTGAAAGAACCAGGTGCAAAAGATTGGCGTTACATAGAAATGTACGGCACAGAAACAGGCCAAATCCGCGACCTCCAGCACCTAGAAGGAGAAGGGCAGCAGGCGCATGGGAAAACCACTACCTGCAAGTCACACACCATCCGACTTTGACATAGATCGCCGTTCCATCATCGTCGCTGGGTCAAAATCCTGGAACTCCCTCCCTAACAGCACTGTGGGAGCACCTTCACCACACGGACTGCAGCGGTTCAAGAAGGCGGCTCACCACCACCTTCTTAAGGGCAACTAGGGATGGGCAATAAATGCTGGCTTTGCCAGTGAAGCCCAGATCCCGTGAATGATTTTTTTTTTTAAAAAGGTGCAGGTTGGTAGAGTCTTGGTTAGTGACCCCTTGTTACTGCTGGAGTAAAACAGAAACTGCACAGATTGCCACTGGTAAGCTTCTCGCTGCTTGCCCATCTAGGACAGCCCTACCCGTGGGATTATTTGACTGCAGGGTTAGCTGGAACTGTTGGTAAGAAAGCCAGCCATCCCCAGTGAGAGTTCTACCCCTCCAGGTTCCATTGCTGAGCCACTCTGGCTAATGAGTCATCAACAGTAGGCAGATACTGGATCTCCGAATCTGCCATGGAGGCTTGACTTGCTTCTGAACTTCCATGGCCAGGTGTGTCATTGCAGAGCCACCCTGACCTCAAAGTGCCTCCCTACCTCCACTAAATGCTCGTTGGACAAGTGATGAGCTTGGATGGTAGGGTCCAGCAGTGTCTCACAAGCAGCAGGGTGAGTGGTGCAACACGCAACCAAATGTGAGACTGCATTTCCACCATCCCTCCTGATCACAGCATGGACACACACCATCGAACCAGTTGGAGGTCTAGGGCTTCAACAGTAGCAACTACTTGCCTCTCTGCAGTCCAATCTCTTATTCCCACCCTTTCCCCATACCCCTTTTAGGCACCTTTATGTATCTGTTCACACCGAGTTTAAAAAGCAGCAAAGTCTTGGAATAAGGTCATGATGTGGAGATGCCGGCGTTGGACTGGGGTGGACAAAAATGAGAAGTCGCACAACACCAGGTTATAGTCCAACAGATTTATTTAATTTTACAAGCTTTCGGAGCTGTCGCTCCTTCCTCAGGTAAGTTAGCAGTGAGAGAATCTCCCAGAATTCACAATTTAAACACAGACAAAATCTATTCAAATCTTTCCCTACATCAAAGACACACTAAGAGCACAGCCAAGACAATGAGATGTGTCCCAGGGGGTCCAACGTGTCAAACCACCTGCTGGCTGCATATCCTGTCAATTTGTGTTGGTTCTTGTGTTAGTCTTTTTAAAAAAAAAACACCTGGGAAGACCGGCCATGATGTCAAGTCACGTTCTGTATCGTGACATGAACCCGATATCGCGATTGAGGCCATCCTCATGAGTGCGGAACTTGGCTATCAGTTTCTGCTCTATGATTTTGCGCTGTCGTGTATCCCGAAGGCCGCCCTGGAGAACGCTTACCCGCAGATCAGGTTTTTTTTTAAAAAGACTAACACAAGAACCAACACAAATTGACAGGATATGCAGCCAGCAGGTGGTTTGACACGTTGGACCCCCTGGGACACATCTCATTGTCTTGGCTGTGCTCTTAGTGTGTCTTTGATGTAGGGAAAGATTTGAATAGATTTTGTCTGTGTTTAAATTGTGAATTCTGGGAGATTCTCTCACTGCTAACTTACCTGAGGAAGGAGCGACAGCTCCAAAAGCTTGTAAAATTAAATAAATCTGTTGGACTATAACCTGGTGTTGTGCGACTTCTCATTTTTGGAATAAGGTAACTCCACCCTCTTTCAATCTGGAATAAAAAGTAAATGGTTTAGAAATATATCTAGGAAAAGCGGAACTGTATTAGAAAGACTTTATTTGGTATTAATACAGGAACAAACCACATTATTGGCACGGTTTAATCTTTAATAATTAACGTACACTTTTACAGTTTGTGGTACAAGATAAAATAGTGAAGGCTCAAACTGCTTTTTCATTCACTCTTCTGTCCTATGTAAGATGCAGGTAAAATTGATTTAAGAGACACTGGTCTCAGGCAGCACAGGGCAATGGAATGCTACAATGTACTGTGGCACAGAACATGTTCCCATCTGTCACGTTCCTAGTGTCACCTGCATTGTGGGAGAGGTCGACGAAGCCAAAGTGCTTCCCCACAGGAGGGGCTAGGCGGAGGGAGAGACCTTGGTCTTAAAGCATCCCCAGGCCACTCTGGCATGTCTCCTCGCACTGGCGGAGCTTTGAGAAGAGGTTGGGGGTGCCGGTCTTGCTCGCCTTCTCTCAGCCGCTGGGTCGGACACAACGAGCTCGAGGAAGCAAAGTTAAAACTTCAAAAGAAATTACAAGCTAGTCTTGTAAGGTCTGTGCAACTTGGAAGGAGGTCAATTTATTTTTTGCACCGTTGGTCCGCCAACTCCTGCCAGTGACCCAAGTCCCATTCTACCAGGGGATAGGCACCAGCTAAAGGCCGCTCACCATATGGACCAAACCCATGTTAATATTATAGAGGATAGTTTTACATATATCGATGAACAATTGTCTCTCTTCAGTTTATAAATTGAATGTAATAATTAAAATAAAGTTCCTGTCCCTGCTTGTGTGGTGGAGATGGCTGGACCAGCAGCTGTGGTGGAGATGGCTGGACCAGCAGCTGTGGTGGAGATGGCTGGACCAGCAGAAGTGCAACTAGAGTGTTATAAAGACGTCCTCGATTTACCTAATGAATGAATTAATTTGTAAAATATATATATAATAAAGAAATAATACTGAATAGTTTAATCTTACATTTGCCTACATAAGTCACTGACCCAAAAAAAAGTAATTAATTGTGTAAAAGCACTTTGTGACGATAAAGCTTCTGTCTAAATTTAAGTAATTCACCTTTTGGGAGTGGAGGAAAGCTCAGAATTCTGCATGATGCCAGGTGCCACTTCATACATGCTTTGTGTGCCAGTTGAATAATGGGAAGCAGAAGAGAAATTTCAATTCATAATCTACCTAGTAAATATTATATACAATTTTTTTTTTTTTAAACACACAATTAGCAAGCTGAAGGTTACAGATTAGATCCAAGAGTTCTGGTGTATTCACCAGCTCCTTGACTGATATTTAGGAAGTTATGCACAATACATACAAAGTACTTCATCCATCTGCTTTTTCTGAAATCAAATCCTTGTAATCTGCATGTTTTATGTCCGAACGCACAAGATTACTTTCCTGTAATTTTGCACATCTACAATTTCCGCGAGCGATCTCCCAGCGCCAATAGTCTCTTAATTTGGAGACTGTCCAGGCTCCTGCTCCTAAATGGAAGCCGAGGGAGGCAGGTGGTGGAAATCTGGAACTCTCTTTCCCCCATAAAAGGCTGGAGGGTCAACTGAAAATGTCAAAACTGAGATTGATAAAAAAAAAAAATTTGCTGGACAAGGGTATGAAGGGTTAGGGAACCAAGGCGGGTAGATGGAGTTAAGATACAGATCAACAATGATCTAATTGAATAACGGAACAGGCTTGAGGAGCTGAATGGCCTCCTCCTGTTCCTATGTGATGGAACGGTGGAATATAAATCACCGGATGCAGAGTTCTTGATCTCAGCTGTGCTGCTGCTCAGAATGGACCCCGTGAGGAACGAGTCCCCCCGCCTCGCCTCCTAATGTCTGGTTTCAGAATAACACTGGTCATCTTTTGGGTTGCAGAGAAAATAATTGGGAGTTATAAAGTAAACGCCGGAGACATAGGGGAACAAAAAAGTAAGGCGGTCTTATTACATAAAATGACAATTGACTGGGTCATGGGTCACTTTAAGACACAAATGGAATCCCTTGCTGGTTTCATGCCCGTTACGTACAGGAGTAAACTTCCCAGAGCCAAGTCAGGGTTGCAGACAGGTCCAATTCACACAGGCCAGCTGTAATTCTGTGCATTCAATCGAATATTGGTACATTACAAGAACTCACACCAAACATGGAGATTTTTGTACTAAACAGCATTTTCAATCTATTTTTACAAAATGCACTTGGCAACTGCAGCACGTTGTGATCAATAGAAGAGCAAATACCACACACACACACACACAGTGGAATGCTTCACAGCCCAGCTCTGGCAAGACCAGGTCAGGAAACTGAACATGCAGCAATCCCAAAGTAAAGGATGGGTGTGAAAGTGGGGTTACCAACCCTCCAGGATTGCCCTGGAGTCTCCAGGAATTGAAAGAATTAATCTCCAGGGCACTGCGGCGAGCAACACCCGGGGGGGAAATCACTGGGGCGACAAAAAGTTTCCCCCCCCCCCCCCCCCCAAAATGAACACTTTTCTTTATTGGGGATGGGTTTTTTAAAAAAAAAAGGCTGACCGGGCGGGGTAGTAGGAGGCAGGGAGGACATGTGAAGAAACCTCCAGAATACACCTAGAGTTGGCAACCACTATATAGAATGGGGTTATCCCAGTGATGAGAACACCATTCTATATCAACCTGGGTTGGATTACTTCACTGGGCCCTTTTATACTCTTGCAGATATGGAAGCTGTGCCTTGCACTGTACTGGGCCATGTCACTCCAAGAAGGAAACTGGCTGACGTGCTTCTGGGCAGGGGGGGGGGGGGGCGGCGGTTGTCGTTCCTCTGTACTCCATAAAACAGTAATACACGAGTTTTACTCCCAAAAGGGAAAGTGTGTTCTTGTAGATTTCTTATTGTAAAACGTTTACAAATGGGAGTTGGGGGGAGTGCCCATTGTTGAGAAAGTGTCGTCTCGGGGCTTGAGGGAATCCAGTTACTGCGCCGTCAAAATTTTGAGCACTCCCTCCAGCAGATGTTCAAACAGGCCATTGGCACTATCGGTAGGTTGCTATGTAACAGGACAGCTAATGACGCACCTCGAATGCTCTTTTGTTGCGAGTGTGGTGATTTTTGCAGGTCTTTGTGATTTACGACCTGCATCTCGGGCTGAGCAGCCAATGATCCTGCTCGATTGGGACTCACTTTGCCATTGATAACGAGTCTCAAAGTCTTCACTTGTGCAAACTCAAATTCCATCTATTCAGGTTGATAAAGAAACCCAATAACATTTCATTAAAAAAAAAATCTACATGCGTCACAAGACTTATATATAAACAGCCATTCGGTAAATACTAATGGTACATTTGTAATTTGTGACTTCGTTTTCAAATACTCCAAGTGGCCATTAAAAGAAGGAAACAAATACTCTGAAGAATCATGTTTCTTGAAACAGGACTAGGGCGTTAATGGATGGTGTGGTGTGCAGCCCAATATTCAGTATGTGAGTGGCAGGCAGGGGTGGGATCTGCGGTGATACCGCGCGGCCACCGTTCAGTACTGCTGGCGTTCACCGTCAGGGCTCTCACGGGAAGAATGGTGACTTGGGAAAGGTCCCAAGGGCCGCCAGTGTCCCCAAGGGCTACATGGAGTGGTTGAGACGAATAGCACAGATGCATTTAAGGGGAAGCTAGATAAACACACGAGGGAGAAAGGAATAGAAGGATTTGCTGATAGGGTGAGATGAAGAAGGGTGGGAGGAGGCTCGTGTGGAGCATAAACACCGGCACGGACCAGTTGGGCCGAATGGCCTGTTTCTGTGCTGTAAATTGTATGTAATTCTTACAGGTTCGCAACAGGTAGCTGTAAAGAGAGGGGTTTGCACTGATGACAGGGAGAGGTGGAAAGGGTTTTGCAGGACGGTGAAGGATCTGTAATGCACGTTGTGTACGGTGAATGGGTGTGCGAAGGAATGGCTGTGCTCACCATCGCTGGTCGCACTCTGTTTATTCGATAAGTGAATGACTCGGACGAATCTTAAATGTAGCAAAAACGGTCTCCGCTGTCAGGAGGGTCGGTAACCAGAGGACACAGATTTAAGGTAATTGGCAATAGAACCGAGGGAGGGAAGAGGAGGAAATTTTTTTTTTTTTAAAACGCAGCGAGTTATGATCTGGAATGCGCTGCCTGAAAGGGCGGTGGAAGCAGATTCAATAGTAACTTATAAAGGGAAATGGATAAATACTTGAAAAGGAAAAATTGTCAAGGCTATGAGGAAGGAGCAGAGGAGTGGGACTAATTGGAGAGCTCTTTCAAAGAGCCGGCACAGGCACGATGGGTCGAATGGCCTCCTTTTGCGTTGTATGATTCTATGAAAATTACCTTTGGTACCAGTACAATCAAGTATATATACTTAAGATACTATCAGCAATGAGTAGGGACATACACTTTCCACAGGTTCAATTTTTTGCAGTGTTCCTGGAACTCCATAAAGCTAAGGGGGAAATAACCCAATGAATTTCACGCCTTTCATAAAATTGCCGTGAAATTCATTGGCCCTGTTCTCTCGTAGCCCAATTTTGCCAGATTTTGCAAACTGCACCCCAAGAAAAGCGCACAGCCCTACTGATGAACCGAGTGTCACCCTTGTCTCCCAATCTAGAGTGGGTCTTAATCCCGTAGTTCAGTACCAGTCAGATACTCTGGGCTCCTGTTACTTTTCTACGCGGTTCCGAAATTGGCAGGCTCACTAGGTTTTCAGGGAACACCTCGAACGGGTTTTTGTTCCTTCATTAATTGCCGAAACGATCGGCCTCCTCGTGCTCAGGAGTCTACGATTCGGAGCAACTTTTAGCTGTCCCACCCTTGCAAATGTTGCAATGTCTCCGTTCTGCCACTAGATGCTGCTAGAGAATTGACACCGCTCACTAGCAGCCTCCAGTGGCAGAGCTCAACTACTGCAACAGTTTAGTACCGAGTGGTGGATCTGTACAAACTGTCTCAAAACCGGTTGCCCAGTTTCGTTTCTGGAATTTTCAGATGTCGTCTTCCTGTATTCAGTATATTGTGTTAAATCTAAACCTCAGTGGAATGAACCATTCTTCAACCAGTTTATGTAAATAACCCTTGTTCCCCTCCCCCTCTCGAAATAGCTGGATATATTCTTGCCAGAGCAGTCCCCGTTACAGATGCGAGCGTTTCTGATCCGTTCTTGCAGATGTCAGTATTGGTGCGTTAGTGATCATGTTTCAGTCTGGTGCGTTGTACAGGAATGTACCATTATTAGGATCATCCAGAGATTACACAACGCCCCGATTAAATTAATCACTGGACCTGAAAGGAAACAAAACAAAACGACAGCTTGAGGATTTTATTTTGTTTTGTCGATTTTTCTCCTTGCAAGCTGCGAGGGGACAGTTTCACAGACGCTGGTCCAGTACCCCACCCAAGTGCCTATTGACCCGTGTGAGCCCAGACCGTGAGTAGGTGGGAGGCACTGCCCAGCCTTCTGGTTTCTCAATGGCCGTACGTTCTAGCGGAGGTCAGTGGAGAACAGACGGAGCTCGAGTCAGGTCCCTGGAGCCCTGCGACTGCCTCGGCCGAGATGAGCTTACTTTGCAGAGACCGGGGATGGGCCCCTGTCGGGTTACATTCCTCAATTATACTCTACCGTGACCTGACCTTCAGCGATGTTTGGAGAAGGGCAACTGAGCGTGTGAACGCATCGCTCAGCACAGAAAGCTGGCTGCTGGCCTTTGTTGATGCTGCTGTGTAATCCGTCGTGAGACAGTGCCCAACATCTCGAGGGGGCCTGGCTTTGCTATTCCTTCCCCCAAAAAAATGTTACCCCACAAGTTACTAAAATTGAACCCACCCCATCACAGATGCAAATCAGCTTTGTATAGCTCCATGACACAGCTGTTGGGAGTCCAATGCATTGAGCCAATGTACGGTTAGGGCAGAGCAGAGGGAGATTTGGTCTGCAGTTGCCAGTACTGTACCTGACCTGGGGGTGCCGAGGGTAATGGAACTGGCAGAAAGCCTTCCACTCCCAAGCACTGATAGTCATCACCTCAACAAGAACAAATGAACTTGCATTTATATAGCGCCTTTCACAACCTCAGAACGACCCAAAGTGCTTCACAGCCAATGAAGTGTAGTCACTGTTGTAATGTAGGGTGTGAAGATAAACCCAGCAACTACAGGCCAGTCAGTTTAACCTCGGTAGTGGGGAAGCTTTTAGAAACAGTAATCAGGGGCAAAATTAACAGTCACTTGGATAGGTGTGGATTAATTAAGGAAAGCCAGCACGGATTTGTTAAAGGCAAATCGTGTTTAACCAACTTGATCGAGTCTTGCCTTGATCATCTCTTAATGTCTCTTAATCTCTCCTTTTGTTCTTTCATCCCCTCCCCCTTTTCCCAGCTTTATCCTTGCCTTAAATCTATTTCATTTCCTGCTATTTCCAGTTCTGACGAAAGATCTTCGACCTGAAACGTTAACTCTGTTTCTCTCTCCACGGATGCTGCCTGGCCTGCTGAGTTTTTCCAGCGTTTTCTGTTGTTATTATGATCGAGTTTTTTGATGAGGTAACAGAGAGGGTTGATGAGGGCAATGCGGTTGATGTGGTGTACATGGATTTCCAAAAGGCATTCGACAAATTGCCACATAATAGGCTTGCCAGCAAAGTTGAAGTTCATGGAATAAAAGGGACAGTGGCAGCATGGATACGGAATTGGCTAAGTGACAGGAAACAGACAGTAGTGGTGAACGGTTGCTTTTTGGACTGAAGGAAGGTATACAGTGGTGTTCCCCAGGGGTCGGTTCTAGGACCACTGCTTTTCTTGACATATATTAATGACTTGGACGTGGGTGTACAGGGCACAATTTCAAAATTTGCAGATGACACAAAACTTGGAAGTATAGTGAACAGTGAGGAGGAGAGTGATAGACTTCAGGAAGACATAGGCAGGCTAATGAAATGGGCGGACACGTGGCAAATAAAATTTAACACAGAAAAATATGAAGTGATACATTTTGGTAGAAAGAATAAGGAGAGTACATATAAACTAAATGGTACAATCCTAAAGGATGTGCACGAACAGAGAGACCTGGGGGTATGTGTGCACAAATCGTTGAAGGTGGCAGGGCAGGTTGAGAAAGCAGTTAAAAAGTCTTACAGGATCCTGGGCTTCATAGAGGTTCAGAGTACAAAAGTGTGGAAATTATGATGAACCTGTATAAAACACTGCAGTACTGTGTCCAATTCTGGGCGCCACACTTTAGGAAGGATGTGAAGGCCTTAGAGAGAGTGCAGAAAAGATTTACGAGAATGATTCCAGGAATGAGGGACTTCAGTTACGTTGATAAACTGGAGAAGCTGGGGTTGTTCTCCTTGGAGCAGAGAAGATTGAGAGGAGATTTGATAGAGGTGTTCAAAATCATGAGGGGTCTGGACAGAGTAGATAGAGGGAAACTGTTCCCATCGGCAGAAGGGTCGAGAACCAGAGGCCACAGATTTAAGGTGATTGGCAAAAGAAACAAAGGCGATGTAAGAAAAAACTTTTTTACGCAGCAAGTGGTTAAGATCTGGAATGCAGTGCAGACTCAATCATGGCTTTCAAAAAGGAGTTGGATAAGTATCTGAAGGAAAGAAATTTGCAGGGCTACGGGGAAAGGGCGGGGGAGTGGGACTAGCTGAAGTGCTCTTGCAGAGAGCCGGCACGAGCTCGACGGGCCGAATGGCCTTGTTCCGTGCTGTAACCATTCTATGATTCTATGAAACGCGGCAGCCAATTTGCAAACAGCAAGCTCCCACAAACAGCAATGTGATAATGACCAGATAATCTGTTCTAGTGATATAATAACAGAAAATGCTGGAAACACTCAGCAGGTCAGGCAGCATCTGTGGGGAGAGAAACAGAGTTAAAGTTTCAGGTCGATGGGCTTTCGTCATAGGAATGGTCATCGACCTGAAACGTTAACTCTGTTTCTCTCCCCACAGATGCTGCCTGACCTGCTGAGTGTTTCCAGCAGTTTCTGTTTTTATTTCAGATTTCCAGCATCCGCAGTGTTTTGCTTTCGTTTTACTGTTCTAGCGATGTCAGTTGAGGAGCACAAAAAATCCAACAGCTTAACTTTATTGCGCACTTTGCAAAAGGTCACTTTCCTCTGATGTGTGCTCCGAGCTCTCAGAACACGATCAGTCTCACATGGCATCTAGGAAAATAGGAACAGGAAGAGGCCATTCAGCCCCTCGAGCCTGTTCCGCCATTCAGTGAGATCTGTGACCTAACTCCATATGCCCGCCTTGGTTCCATAATCATGATCTGATCAAGCAAACCTGCAGCGGAAGTATATAATTATACAGCGGACAGAAAGAACAAGGGGTTTTTACATGGCTGTGCTCTCTATCCCAGGAATATAAATAAAATATACAGATAAAGTATTACACTTCCGTTACCGTTTACTGGACAGCTGTACGATGCCGGACGATGAGATCACAGCAGAAGGCAGGACCTGGGCGGTCTGAATGGATTGTCGCCTGAAGGCACCCCCACAAGCAGAAGGTCTTTGTGGGCATTCTGGAGACAGAAGTTTTTCAGATCCACAGCTGCCTGGGAGACCTGAAACGGTAACGTTAGAACGAGATCTCATTGAAACATACAAGATTCAAAAGGGGATTGACAGGGTAGATGCTGGGAGGCGGTTTCTCCTGGCTGGAGAGTCTAGAACTAGGGGGCATAGTCTCAGGATAAGGGGTCGGCCATTTAGGACTGAGATGAGGAGGAGTTTCTTCACTCAGAGGGTTGTGAATCTTTGGGGCGGTGGGGCAAGCGAGTGTGACTGGAGGTGCAGAGTGGGGGGGGGGCAGGCAATGTGTATTGCAGTGACTGTGGGGGAGAGTGCAATGTGTTTTTGCAGTGAGTGGGAGGGAGTGACTGGAGGTGCAATGAGTGGAGGGCAATGTGTAAAGCAGTGACTTTAGGGGGCAGTGAGTGGGGGAGAGTGCAATGGGTTTTTGCAGTGAGTGGGGAAGAGTGCACTGTGTTTTTGCAGTGAGTGTTGCTGTCTCCCCGGGCCTGTGTGTTCAGGAACTGCCCCGCTGCCCCTTCCCATTCCCCTTGTTTAAAGCCCCCTGGAATTGCTGGAAAGTTGCCCCTTTCCCCTCTCACCTTGACCCGCTCCACACTGGCCTCCAGCCGGAGCTGCTTCACCACTCTCTGCATCAGCTGCTCGCTGCCGCTCTTACTCGACATGTTTCACTGTGGCAAAAATACTGCAGCAAAGAAACTGTAGCAAAATAACAGTTGCAAAAAAAAACTGTAGCAAAATAACTGTTGCAAAAAAAAACTGTGGCAAAATAACTGTTGCAAAGAAACTAGGGCAAAAAACTGCAACACTTTCCCCTGCCACACAAAGTTACACTTCCACACCCAGCTGGCCAACACCTCCTTTCCCATGATCAGGCTCCAAAACCACACAGAGATAGAGTCTACTCCAATAATAATGTCCATTCAGTTTGTTGCCACTTTATTATTTACGTTGCTTCCTTAAAATTATTCAATTGTTTTAAGTGCAAAAATAGACTGAATTTGTGGTTTCTCAAAAAGACTTGCATTCATATAGCGCCTTTCACCACCACCGGACATCTCAAAGTGCATCACAGCCAATGAAGTAGTTTTTTTTTGGAAGTGTAGTCACTGTTGTAATGTAGGAAACGCGGCAGCCAATTTGCGCACAGCAAGCTCCCACAAACAGCAATGTGATAATGACCAGATCATCTGTTTTTTAGTGATGTTGATTGAGGGATAAATATTGCCCAGGCTGGATGGGAATGAGAAACCACAAATTCAGTCTGTTTGAATGTTGCCTGACTAACCTTTGCCCACATTCCAAGAACAAATACTAAAATATAGTGATACTGTGTACAATCAACGTTTCGCAACACCAGTGGAGGTTTACGAGGGTGTTGCCAGGACTGGAGAAATTTAGCTATGAGGAAAGATTGGATAGCCTGGGGTTGATTTCTTTGGAACAGAGGAGGCTGAAGGGAGATTTAGTGGAGGTGTATAAAATTATGAGGGACTGAGATAGAGTGGTTAGGAAGCACCTATTTCCCTTAGCAGAGGGGTCAATAACCAGGGGGCATGGATTTAAAGTAATTGGTAGAAGGATTAGAGGGGAGTTGAGGAGAACATTTTTCACCCAGAGGGTGGTGGAGGTCTGGAACTCACTGCCTGAAAGGGTGGGAGAGGCAGAAACCCTCATCACATTTTAAAAGTACTTGGATATGCACTTGAAGTGCCGTAACCTATAGGGCTAGGGACCAAGAGCTGGAAAGTGGGATTAGGCTGGATAGCTCTTTGTCGGGTGGCATGGACACGATGGACCGAATGGCCACCTTCTGTGCCGTAAATTTCTATGATTCGCTGATTATGATTCTAAGACTCTATGATTCAGAAGCCTCCCCTGGGCTTGGGATTGATGATTTCTCTGTGTCCACAACAAGCTCTCACACCAAGGAAACTCTGCGCTACTTTATGGTTGGCCAAAACTGCTTACTTTACAGAGGCGGGAAAAAAAGGTGTTTAAGACAGTAAATTATTGCGGATTTTATTAATAACGCGACCCCGCGCCGGGCGGGGGGGTTTCCAGCCTTAAAAGGGCTGAGGTTTGGCTCTAGGCCCCGTTACCATGGTGAAAGGCGGAAACTACTTCCTGCATCGGCTGGCGGAGAATTTCCGGGTCGGAGGTCAGAGAGACAAACAAACATGCTGCAGAGGCTGAGGGTGAGTGGGGTAAAGGGTGAGGGGACAGGGTGAGTGGGGGGGACAAAGGGCAAAGGGTGTGGGAGCACAGGGGGCAGACAGGGGAGAGGGGGTCAAGGGGCAGGAGGAGGGGGTCAAGGGGTAGGAGGAGAGGGTCAAGGGGCAGGAGGAGGAGGGGGCAGAGTTACTCAAACCAACTGCAGTCCTTTCAAAAAAGCACTAAGCTTAAATTAAACATTTTCTAAAAGTGCAGAAGTTGCCAAACTAAAGCTGTCATCTCTTGTCATTGGCATTTCATGATGTGACCTAGTTTGCTGCCTCCCTGTGTTAACCTGGGCCTCGCTCACTCTGTCTGGTGATCAGTCTCTCGCCGACCCGTTCCCCTCTGTACAAAAACCACTGGGCTAAGGTGCCAACTCCTGTAACTAAAGGGGTGCGCATTGCCCCCCAGAGAGGGGTTTGATCAGCAGGCTTCTCGGTTAGTTTAAACAACCATCAGCATCACAACCGAGTCGAGTCTGATCTTGTTCTTGCCCTGCCTCATTTTTCTTTTTCCCAATTCCCAGCCCTAGAGACACCGAGGCTGATTTAAGAATCTGCCCAGGCTAAGACCAGTTATCACGAATCCAGAATTGAATTGGGGCTCCCCAGACTCCTAGATCAGTTACTCACTTGAGCGCATAATCCAGGTTGACCCTCCCAGTGCAGTACTGAGGGAGCGCCGCACTGTCGGAGGGGCAGTACTGAGGGAGCGCCGCACTGTCAGACGGGCAACACGGTGGCATAGTGGTTAGCACTGTTGCCTCACAGCGCCAGGGACCCAGGTTCGAATCCGGCCTCGGGTGACTGTCTGTGTGGAGTTTGCACATTCTCCCCGTGTCTGCGTGGGTTTCCTCCGGGTGCTCCGGTTTCCTCCCACAGTCCAAAGATGTGCGGGTTAGGTTGATTTGGCTATGATAAATTGACCCTTAGTGTTAGGGGGATTAAGTACGTGGGGTTACGGGGATAGGGTGGGATATGTGTCGGTGCAGGCTCGATGGGCCGAAATGGCCTCTATCTGCATTGTGGGGATTCTGTGATTCTGTGGGCAGTACTGAGGGAGCGCTGCACTATCGGAGGGGCAGTACTGAGGGAGCGCTGCACTGTCGGAGGGGCAGTACTGAGGGAGCGCTGCACTGTCGGAGGGGCAGTACTGAGGGAGCGCTGCACTGTCGGAGGGGCAGTACTGAGGGAGCGCCGCACTGTCAGAGGGGCAGTGCTGAGGGAATGCTGCACTGTCAGAGGTGCTGTCTTTCTGGATGAGACGTTAAACCGAGGCCCCGTCTGCTCTCTCAGGTAGATGTAAAAGATCCCGTGGCACTATTTCGAAGAAGAGTAGGGGAGTTCTCCCCGGTGTCTTGGCCAATATTTATCCCTCAACCAACATCACTAAAACAGATTACATGGTCATTATCACAGTCCTGTTTGTGGAAGCTTGCTGTGCACAAATTGGCTGCCGCGTTTCCTACATTACAGCAGTGACTACACTTCAAAAAGGACTTCATTGGCTGTAAAGCGCTTTGGGACGTCCTGAGGTTGTGAAAGGCGCTGTAGAAATGCAAGTTCTTCCTTTTCATTTCATTTAAAAAGAAATGTATTGCATAAAGTGTGAATATTTCAGAAGCCCAGTGTCTGCATCAAGCACTCCTGCGTCAGGTGTAGCCCAGACAAATACAGTTCTGATGAAAGGTCATCGACCTGAAACGTTAACTCTCTTTCTCTCTCCACGGATGCTGCCTGGCCTGCTGAGTTTTTCCAGCGTTTTCTGTTGTTATTTCGGATTTCCAGCATCCGCAGTATTTTGCTATCGTATCCTTATACTCTGTGTTGCTCACAACCCCAACCTCCTGCTTCACCAATAGGACTTTTCCATTTCTATCTCCAGTCAAGGGCCTTTCCGGGTGAGATTGCCCGTCTGTGATTCAGGCCGCAGCCGAGCAGGAACTGGATTGCAGCTGCCCAAACTCATGTCAGACCTTCATCCATTCGTCTGGACTGGATTTGAATCCAGTTCCCAAGTCCCAGACGCAAAGGGCCAGTGTCAAGCCCACTGTGCTGTCCAATTCACCAGTACAAAGAAAGACTTGCATTTCTATAGCGCCTTTCACAACCTGAGGACGTCCCAAAGCGCTTTACAGCCAATGAAGTACTTTTGAAGTGTAGTCACTGTTGTAACGTGGGAAATGCTAAATATACAAACACAGGATAGTATAATTTAAGGAATTTTAAAAAGTAATGAAGTATATACACGTACCGTACAAAATCCACAAACTCGGCACTGCCTGGTGCGGCACTGATCTATAGAGACCGGGAAGAGATCAGTTCACTTCATGGTGACAGCCATTTTCAACTAGGGCGGAAGTTGGGATGTTTGAATTGGCCGTGGAGCCCTGGTGTGTGTGAATGTTGGGTGAGGCTGGCAGGGCTCTGGGGAAAGGACAGGGTGGAGTGGGACTAATTGGAGAGCTCTAGCAAAGAGCCGGCACAAGCACAATGGGCCGAATGGCCTCCTTCTGTGCTGTAAGATTCTGTGATTGGTCTTGACTCTGACATTCCCAGTGATTGGTCAGACACAAAGTGTAACTCCCTTGGGTGAGGTACCTGGGGTTGCCGGCGACTGTGCGGCCAGAACTCAAGGTTAGAGGATGTGGGCAAAGTGCAGGAGTTCACAGTCGGTGAATCCTTGTGCTGTAGCTTTAACATCTTTTCAAATTTGTTTTAATATTTGTCGCCGTTTCTTGTATGTATTTATTTATCTTCTATTTTAGACGTTTGTGCAGCATTCCGGACAGCTGGTGACGGGATGCAGGAAGATTCATCAGACATCTGGCTGTAGCCACCCGTTAATCCCCATAGTCATCGAACAGACAGTAAGTGGGACAGCGGTTCCTTGTTAATCAGATAACGCACAGTCTCCAGTACACGACGGCAACATGTCCTGGGCTAGAATGTCATCCTCGCTCTCCCTCGATCCTCGCGCTCTCCCTCTATCCACACCCTCTTATTGGAGGAGCGCAGGGATCTCGGAGGATTGTAGAGCTGGAGGAGGTTACAGAGATAGGGAGGGGGCGAGGCCATGGAGGGATTTGAAAACAAGGATGAGAATTTTTAAATCGAGGCATTGCTTAACCGGGAGCCAATGTAGGTCAGCGAGCACAGGGGAGATGGGCGAACGGAACTTCACACAGGTTTTGGATGAGCTCAAGTTTACGGAGAGTGCCAGGTAGGAGGGCGTCCAGGAGAGCATTGGAATAATCAAGTCTGAAGGTTACAAAAGCGTGGATGGGGGCTTCAGCAGCAGATGGGCTGAAGGCGGGAGATGTTACGTCGGTGGAAGTAGGCGGTCTTGGTGATGGAGGGGATGTGGGGTCGGAAGCTCAGCTCAGGGTCAACTAGAGCGCCGAGGTTGCGAACAGTCAGATGTATCCAGTAATTGCCTTTCCTTTTCAGGGTCGTGGGGAGAGAGCTTACGATATCTATTCAAGACTGTTGAGGGAAAGAATTATTTGTGTCATGGGACCTGTGAGTATATTTTTTTTTTTTTAAATGTCACAGTTTTTTGCCTGTGGTAGAGTTTAATAATTGTGTGTGTTTCTCTCAGATAGATGATACTGTCGCCAGTCTAGTGATCGCTCAGCTCCTGTTCCTTCAGTCAGAGAGTAACAAGAAGCCAATCCACATGTACATCAACAGTCCAGGTGAGCATGTGTCCGTGTCTCTGTCAGTTTTTGGTGCCAAGGAGCCCCTGAAATACGTCAGTGGAGGTGCTTTAAAGTTGCTGCGCCGATTCCTGTGACAGCGTCACTAGGACCTCACTCCCGTCACTGCCCACCTTCATTTACATTCCCAACTAACGTCACCGGTGACTCTAGCCGCACTTCACAAGGTCTATGATGAGGTTAGTCTGGACTGCCGCCGGATAAGTCCACGCTTTCATATTTCGTGAGGACAGTCGCAGGTGCTGCCCCCTCCCCCTGTGCTTCGCTATAACCTCCCGAATAATTAGTTGGACTTAGACTTGGTGTCAGCCGTGGCTCAGTGGGCAGCACTCTCTCTCGCCTCTGAGTCAGGAGCTCCTGGATTCAAGCCCCACTCCAGAGACTGGAGCACAAAAATCCAGGCTGAGGGAGTGCTGCACTGTCGGAGGTGCCGTCTTTCGGATGAGACGTTAAACCGAGGCCCCGTCTGCTCTCTCTCAGGTGGACGTAAAAGATCCCACGGCACTATTTTGAAGAAGAGCAGGAGGAGTTCTCCCTGGTATCCTGGGGCCAATATTTATCCCTCAACCAACAAAAACAGATTATCTGGTCATTATCACATTGCTGTTTGTGGGACCTTGCTGTGCGCAAATTGGTTGCTGCGTTTCCCACATTACAACAGTGACTACACTCCAAAAAGTACTTCATTGGCTGTAAACCGCTTTGGGATGTTCTGAGGTTGTGAAAGGCGCTATAGAAATGCAAGTCTTTCTTTTTATTGAGAGGTGTTGCCTGCTCGTGCGTTTGGTTTTATTTGGGAAGGGTGGTGAGGGGCCAAAGGGCATCACCGAGGTCAGAAGAATAAGGGGCGGCCAGGGAGGTTGTGGAGCAAAGCAGGAAGGGAAGACCGAGGAAGGGAAGGAGTTCCGCAGTTTGGAGGAAAGAGGGAACAAGCAATCTTGGTTTCAGTATAGTGAGGATACAGGGAAGGAGGAGTGTGTTGGGCGGTCTATTTGTACTGAGTGTAGTGGGACACGAGCCTGCACCTGTCCCCACCCTGTGTCCCAATGTTTTTGCGAGCTGTTCAGTGACTGCCGTTCCTTTTCGCCCCCTGTGTAGGTGGTGTGGTGACTGCCGGCCTGGCTATTTACGACACCATGCAGTACATCCTGAACCCCATCTCTACGTGGTGCGTGGGGCAGGCGGCCAGCATGGGTTCCTTGCTTCTGGCTGCAGGCTGCCCGGGTATGAGGCACTCCCTGCCCAACGCACGCATCATGATTCACCAGCCCTCGGGAGGGGCATTTGTAAGTACTGAGAGCAGTCACATATTCCCAGCTCTGCATTGTGTGGGCTTCCTTTCATCTTATACCCGTTTCTGTGGAAGTACCATTGTTAGATGAAAGAAAGAAGTTGTTTTGAGTTAATGTCTCTGAAAGATGCCAGCCTAGAGTATGTGCTTAAGTCCGGGAGCGGGGATTGAACCCACAACCTTCTGACTGAGGCAGTTCAGTTAGGGTGTCAGCCGTGTTTCAGTGGGCAGCACTCTTACCCTGAGTCAGAGGGTTGTAGGTTCAAGTCCCACTCCAGAGACTTGAGCACAAAAATCTAGGCTGACACTCCCAGTGCAGGGAGGGAGTGCTGCACTGTCGGAGGTGCCGTCTTTTGGATGAGACGTTAAACTGAGGCCCCGTCTGCTCTCTCAGGTGAATATAAAAGATCCCATGGCACTATTTTGAAGAGCAGGGGATTTCTCCCCGGTGTCCTGGTCAATATTTATCCCTCAATCAACATAAGAAAAAGCAGATTATCTGGTCATTATCACATTGCTGTTTATGGGAGCTTGCTGTGCGCAAATTGGCTGCCATGTTTCCTACATTACAACAGTGACTACACTTCAAAAAGTACTTCATTGGCTGTAAAGCACTTTGGAACATCTGGTGGTCATGAAAGGCGCTGTAGAAATGCAAGTCTTTTTTTAAGTGATGGAACAGGAGGAGGCCATTCAGCCCCTCAAGCCCGTTCCGCCATTCAGTTCGATCATGGCTGATCTGTATCTTGACTCCATCTACCCGCCTTGGTTCCGTAACCCTTAATACCCTTGCCCAACAAAAATCTTATCGATCTCAGTTTTGACATTTTCAATTGATCCCCAACCTTTGCAGCTTTTTGGGGGAGGGAGTTCCAGATTTCCACTGCCCTTTTACTCCAGATTTATCCTGAGACAAGCGGACACTTGGTGGGGTGTTAATGGCTGGAAATAGTGGCACGTTCCCCCACCTTGTACTGTCTTTTCCTAACGGCCCAGCACTCAAGGGAGAACAGGGGCCTGTCGGTGTCTCTGTTGGTAGCACTCCAGCCTCTGGTTCAGAAAGGATTGAGCCCCATTAGTGGGGTCTGAGTCCATAATCCAGGCTTGCACCTCAGTGCAGTACTGAGGGAGTGCCACACTGTCTGCGATGCCGTCGTTTGGATGAGACGTCAAGCAAATGGTCAAGAAGACGTTAAAAGACCCCGTGGCACCATTTGATGGAGAGTTCACTGAGTGTCCTGGCCAACATTCCTCCCTCAACCAACGTCCCCAAAAGGCAGATCAACTGGTCACATTCAGCTGGTTGCAGTTTGTGGGATCTTGCTGTGTGCAAAATGGCTGCCGCCGTTTGCCTTCACAACAACAGTTGCTGCATTTCAAAGCAGTCCACTGTGTGAGGTGTTACTCCCATCTCCGTAGCTGCCTCCATTCCTCCCCCCAAACTGACTGTAGCCTTTGGTAGGTCTCCCCCTACCCTTCGCCCCATCACTGGCGGCCGTGCCACACTCTGGAATTCCCTCCGTCCCTCCACCTTCTCATATCAGACTCTCCTTTAAAACCCACCTCTTGGTAACTTTTGAACAAATATCTCCTGGTTTGGCTCTGTGTCCATCTTCTCAATAAGCTTAAGTGAAGCACCTTGGGACGTTTCCCTGCATCAAAGAGGCTTCGTGATTGGAAGTTGTTCCAATGTGGCAACACTCCGGATAAATACTAGTGTTTTTTTTTTCTCTCTCACTCTCCTGGGATGTTCTTATTTCCGGAGCAATGTTGGTCTTCCTGTGGGTGGCGATTGACATATTGTTGGCTTTGAGTGATGCAGGGATACCAAAGGCGTGGGAGAGGGTCCGGGGGGGGGGGGGTGGTGGGGGGTGCAGGGGGAGAATCTTCAGAGACTTGTTGCAGCGAGGGAGCACTAATTTCAACTTTAAAAAAAAAATCTAATTGCTGTGTTCTGATGCCTCCTTTCGCAGGGCCAGGCGACTGACATCGCTATACAGGCGGAGGAGATCCTCAAAATTAAAAGGCAGATCAATCACATTTATGCCAAGCACACGAAGCAGCTGCTGTCGGTGATCGGTGAGTGCTCGATGCAGGTATAACTTCCGATCTTGGTCGGTGTTACGTGATCGGTAATTGGCGAATTAAAATGATCCTGTTCTCCTCCCCCACCTGACGCTTCGCGGTATAGATTCACCCTGGTCGAAGTGCTCCCGCTGGTATTCCGTGGTGGGAGGGACTGGGACCTCTGGCGGAGGTGACGTGCAGAGATTCGTGTATCTCTGGTAAACGGGATCGAGTGCAAACCAATCTGGTGGGTATATTGTGTTTACTTGGAGTTTAGGATGGAATGTAACACGCTAGTTATACAGCGAAATCATACGACCGTGACAAGTAGCTGATACCGGACCGGATCGGACTGACGGCTAGGGGGCGCGGACAGTTCTCTGGCCTGCGACCTCTCTTCCTCTCGTCTAGAACCTCCGAGTTGGTGAGCATGGGATCGCTCTCGAAAGAGCGTTCAACCAGCCCAACTTCTGCTCGGCTCTCCCCTCCACCGTCTGTGTGGGCAGGCCCTCAGGGTGTTACTTTTATTCTCTCTTTTTTTAGGGGTGGGCCTGAGGCCAAATTATTGAGAAGACCATTTAACCTATAGAGGTTCCCCTTAAAACAAGGTGCCCAATAGCATGTGGAGTTCTTTGTCTAACCTTACCGATGAAGACCCTCCCTCAAGGGGTCTTCACAACCATTACACATGCTTTCTAGAGATTGCAGCCCCTCTTTCATTATTTGAAGGGGCTGCTCCTCGATTTTTGGCTGCACTTCAGTCCCACGCTCCTTATCTTTGGTCACCCAGTGCGGAGGGGAGCGGGCAGATCGGAGGACCTCCTCGTAGGACTGCTCCTGGGCCTGGCCAAAGTGGCCATTAACTGGTCCAGGCAGCGGGCGGTCGAGGGGGTCGTTCGGCCCAATTGCCTGCCTCTCTTCCGCGGCCATGTTCGCGCCCGGGATAGCCCTGGAGATGGAGCACGCGGTGTCCACCGGCACGCTTGAGGCTTTCCGCGACCGGTGGGCGCCGCGGGGACTGGAGTGCATCATCACCCCTGCCAACCAAATTTTAATTTAATTTGTTAAGGTTCCTTTAAAGTTTTATTTATTTACAGACTAATTGGTTAATCACCCACACAAAAAGAGTACACATGCTTTCTGTACTTGACCAATCATGGCCTTACAGCACGTTGAGGACTGTCTTCCCTCATCTCATCCGGCCCTTTCCTTCCAAAGCTATAGTCTTTTATCTCATCCTGTCTTGTCCCCCCTGTCGCAGCCAATGGCACAGCTTTGGGCCATTAAATCAGAGGCCCAAGCCATCACTGTCTTACTCAACCAGCCGCCATCCAAACTATCTCCCCTTTAATCTAACAGACTATTCCATCCTGAGATGGTACCTTAACTCCCATAAATTCCTTCTATTCTATGTCCTTTTATACTACAGGAAACTCTTTATTAACCGGCACCCAAATATCCGGAAATCTCTCTTAACCGGCAAAATTCTTGAGTAGGTAACCGGGGTTTTCCTTCATCTCTCGTTTAAGATTAACTTTAAAAAAAACCCCGAGGCATTTGCCTTGTATCGGAGCGTGTAGATTGAGAGGGGAATGTGCAGCCCGGGTAGGCAGCGGACACGACAGATGGTCAGCTGGCGGTCCCCGGGGAGACGGAGCTCCGAATGCAGGCGCATGTCAGTGTGTACGGGGCTCTCGTACGTTGGTAGATATAACTCTCCGTTATCCGGACTTTTTGATAAACCGGCACCACGCCGGTCCCGTCGGTGCCGGTTAATAAAGAGTTTCCTGTAATTCACTTTTAATTGTCTTCGCAATCAGTTCTGTTAAATAAACTCCAAGTTCTACCTTAGCATTATGATATGGTTATCAGTAATAATGGAAGAAACATAGGTTGGGCCTTCATTGGCCAAATTAAAGATACAACAACAGAGTCAAAATCCTAAACTTACAAACAAGAGACAGCTAAGCCTTGAGGCAAGGCCATGCTATGGGACCCTGTGTGGAACGTTATGCCTCGTCTAATCTAACTAACTGAAGACATTTTGTCTCAAAGTCTAATACAAGCCTCCAGAAAAATGAAACTTATGCAGTCCCAGTAAAACAGAACTTATACATTAACCCCTTGCTTGTCTCGAGCAAAAACATACAATCATTTAAACAGTATTATTCGCATAGCCATACACATTTTTAGGCACCCCTAACTGGGACACGCAATGTCCCTCAAGGTGGCTGATCTCAGTCATGACCATGGGGTTTATTTAAATTCATTCACGGGATGTGGGCATCGCTGGCAAGGTCAGCATTTATACCCATCCCTAGTTGCCCTTGAGAAGGTGGTGGTGAGCCGCCTTCTTGAACCGCTGCAGTCCGTGTGGTGAAGGTGCTCCCACTGCTCCATCCACTGTTTGCACTGTTACCAACCACAGGAGGGGGGGGGGGGTGGAGACTTGGGGCAGCTACAGCCAGCTGAAGGTTTAAGGTGAGATCAGGTCAAGCTGTGATACAATGTCTTGGTTCTATTGGTGTCTGTTTCTGTCACAAAATTGATCGGATGCAGCCGTTAAAATAAATCGTCTTTTTAAGTTTGGTAAGCACCAAACTGCCCGAAATAGACGGTGCGCTTAATACGGTTTAAACAGCACCTTTGTCATTGCCGCCTATGGTGATGGTAAACAGTGAGTGACATTTGCCTGATCGAGGTGGCTGTCCGCGATGAGCAAGGACGGTGTAAGATTCTGAGGGGGTTTGACAGGGTAGATGCTGAGAGGTTGTTTCCCCTGGCTGGAGTGTCTAGAACTAGGGATCATAGTCTCAGGATAAGGGGTTGGCCATTTAAGACTGAGATGAGGAGGAATTTCTTCACTCAGAGGGTTGTGAATCTTTGGAATTCTCTACCCCAGAGGGCTGTGGATGCTGAGTCGTTGAGTATATTCAAGGCTGAGATCGATAGATTTTTGGACTCTAGGGGAATCAAGGGATATGGAGATCGGCAGGAAAGTGGAGTTGAGGTCGATGATCAGCCATGATCTCATTGAATGGCGGAGCAGGCTCGAGGGGCCGAATGGCCGACTCCTGCTCCTAATTCGTATGTTCTAAGTGGCGGGGACAGTGTATCCTCGAAAGCCGTAAGTAACCTGATGGCTCGTCGAATCCCGTCATGGCTGTGGTGTTTTACAGAAGGAGCGATGGAGCGGGATCGGTACATGAGCCCCGTGGAGGCTCAGGAATTCGGGATCATCGACAAGGTCCTCGTCCACCCTCCGCAGGACGGGGAAGACGAGCCGCAGCTCGTGCATAAAGAGGACGCGACGACATCAGGCTCCCCTGAACCCTGAGCTGCACCGCCCGCCCCATTCACCGTTTCTCCGCAGTGTGTAGGATTGTAGTTCCAACCTCGGACATGTACCCAATGCAACATTTGTATTAAACTGGTAACCTGTTAAACCTTGTGCTGCTTTACTTTCGGATGAGACGTTAAACCGAGGCCCCGTCTGCTCTCTCAGGTGGATGTAAAAGATCCCAAGGCACTATTTCGATGAAGAGCAGGGGAGATCTGGGCCAACATTTATCCCTCAACCAACATCACTGAAACAGATTATCTGGTCATTATCACATTGCTGTTTGTGGGAGCTTGCTGTGCACAAATTGGCTGCCGTGTTTCCCACATTACAACAGTGACTACACTTCAAAAAGTACTTCATTGGCTGTAAAGCGCTTTGAGACATCATGAAAAGCACCATATAAATGCAAGGCTCGCTTTCTTTACACGCTTTGTATCTTTCAATTTATCAGTAGCTGTCCCACAGGTTACCGAGCAGAGGCTGCACTAGGGTTACACTAAGCCTCGCAGCCCGGGGTTCATGTCCAGTTAGGGGGTTCATGTCCAGTTAGAGTGCTCCCTACCCTTGCGCTAAGCAGGGGAGAATGAACAACAACCTGTATTTATATAGCGCCTTTAACGTAGTGAAACATCCCAAGGCACTTCACAGGAGCGATTATCAAACAAAATTTGACACCGAGCCACATAAGGAGATATTAGGACAGGCGACCAAAAGCTTGGTCAAAGAGGTCGGTTTTTAAGGAGCGTCTTAAAGGAGGAGAGAGGTGTAGAGGTTTAGGGAGGGAATTCCAGAGCTATGGGCCCAGGCAACAGAAGGCACGGCCGCCACTGGTGGAGCGATGAAAATCGTGGATGCGCAAGAGGCCAGAATTGGAGGAACGCAGAGATGGGTGTACACTTTGAGTTGTTATCCACTGACCACCCCCTCGCGCCCCCCCCCCCCCTCACCAGATGTGAATGCACAGGGCCTGAGGACTCAGCTCTGATACCCTTCCCTTGCTGTGGTTGCAAGGCCCGCTGAGATTCAGGGCCCTGGGCTATGTATAAGGGACAGTCTGAGGTGCCGGAGCACTGCGTTCAGTACCGCACCTCAGGATGGATATATTGGCCTTGGAAGGGGTGCAGCGCAGTTTCACCAGAATGATACCGGGGCTACCACGGTTAAATTCCGAGGACAGGTTGCATAGACTAGGCTTGTATTCCCTCGAGTATAGAAGATTATGAGGTGATCTAATCGAGGTGTTTTAAGATGATTAAAGGAGTTGATGGGGTTGATAGAGAGAAACTATTTCCTCTGGTGGGGGGAGTCCAGAACAAAGGGGGCAGAACCTTAAAATCTTGCTGGTGCGGCGAATCTCACAGAGTGCGTCGTTAGACTGTTTTCAGCACCCTTCAGCTTGAATATAATTCGCGGCGTATCTTTCTGGAGGTGCAAGCTGAGACCAGGGCATCTGGGACCTTGGTGAACGGCGGGGCCAACAGTCTATCTCCTTAAACAATGAGAGTTAAAGATTGAGAAAGAAACAGGAACGACGGAGAAGGAAACAGGGTGAATTAAGAGTCAAACCAGGTACAGAAAGAGAAATCGAGAGGGAAAGAAAGATTGGATTAAGAGAGAGAGAAAAATAAAGACAGACAGGAAGAAGTAAAATATTTTTTTTAATTTCCCCTTCCCCCTCATGTCTGCATCAAGCCTCCCCTTAAAAGTATCAATGTTACCTGATCAACTCTTTAAATATAGAAACATGCACGCTGATAAAAGCAGCGAAGTGATCTGCAGCTGAACACTGCCCTGTCCCCAAATCTGTTTCACAACTAGCTGCCAGTGGCTGCTTACTGCGAGAGACTGTGCATTATGTATCAGGCAAGCAGGAAATCTATGCCTCTGAATCTCTCAAATTAGTTTGGAGATTCCCGTAGATTTGCATGTGACGAGAAAAGAATCAGTGCCCCCTCACTGTGGGACGTGCTGGGCCTCCACTCCACGTACCCCCATGATAGAGCAGCCTCAGTAACAGAAGAACAGCAACATAGGAACAGGAGGAGGCCATTCGGCCCCTCGAGCCTGTTCCGCCATTCAATTAGATCACGGCTGATCTGTATCTTAACTCCATCTACCCGCCTTGGTTCTGTAACCCTTAATACCCCTTACCCAACAAAAATCAATCTTAGTTTTGGAACTTTTCAATTGACTCCCAACCTCAACAGCTTTTGGGAGGAGAGCGTTCCCCATTTCCACTAACCCTTTGTGTGAAGAAGTGCTTCCTGACATCACCCCTGAACGGCCTGGCTCTAATTTTAAGGTTCTGCCCCCTTGTTCTGGACTTCCCCCGCCAGAGGAAATAGTTTCTCTCTAACTACCCTATCAACTCCTTTAATCATCTTAAACACCTCAATTAGATCATCCCTGAATCTTCAATATTCAAGGGCCTAGTCTATGCAACCTCATAATTTAACCCTTGTAGCCCCGGTATCCGGGGAACTTGTGTTGTACCCCCTCCAAGGCCAATATATCCTTCCTGAGGTGCAGTGCCCAGAACTGAACGCAGTGCTCCAGATACGGTCTGAGCTAAGCTTTATATAACTGTTGCATAAATTCCACCCCTTTATATTCCAGCATCCTTAAGATGAAGGCTAACATTCCATTTGCCTTTTTAATTTTTGTTTTTTACCTGCCCACTAGTTTTTAATGAATTCTGCACATGGACCCCTAAATCTCTCTGCTCTTCCACAGTCCCTAGACTCTCATCATTTAGAAAATACACAGATCTATCTTAGGTCCAAAGTGCATGAGCGAGCACATCCCCACATCTGCCACTGTTTCCTACAATACAACAGTAACTACACTTCAAAAGTACTTCATTGGCTGTGAAGCACTTTGGGACGTCCTGAGGTCGTGAAAGGCACTGTAGAAATGCAAGTTCTTTCTGTGCTAACAGTTTCTTATGTGGAACCTTGCATAGAGAGAGGGATATGCTCCTTGATTTTTTTTATTAGTTTATGGAATGTGGGTGTCGCTGGCAAGGCCAGCATTTATTGCCCATCCCTAGTTGCCCTTGAGAAGCTGGTGGTGAGCCGCCTTCTTGAACCGCTGCAGTCCGTGTGGTGAAGGTGCTTCCACAGTGCTGTTAGGGAGGGAGTTCCAGGATTTTGACCCAGTGACGATGACGGAACGGCCGATATACTTCCAAGTCAGGATGGTGTGTGACTTGGAGGGGAACTTGGAGGTGGTGGTGTTCCCATGCGCCTGCTGCCCTTGTCCTTCTAGGTGGTAGAGGTCACGGGTTTGGGAGGTGCTGCCGAAGAAGCCTTGGGCGAGTTGCTGCAGTGCATCTTGTAGATGGTACACACTGCAGCCACGGTGCGCTGGTGGTGGAGGGAGTGAATGTTTAAGGTGGTGGATGGGGTGCCGATCAAGCGGGCTGCATTGTCCTGGATGGTGTCGAGCTTCTTGAATGTTGTTGGAGTTGCCTGAGCCACTGAGTTAAGGTCCATTAATTAATCCCCACACACTGAATTCTGTGGACCCGTGTGCTGAGTGGACATCCTGCCAGAGGGGGGAGTGCCCACAGGCTGGGCAGCTGCCAGAATTGGGGGAATGGAGAAGAACTACAGCTCCCAGAATCCACATCGTGTTCTGCACGTGCGCAGTATTGACGCTTCCCGATTGGCCAGAATATTTAATTTGCGGTGTTTCTGATTGGAGGGACCCGAAAAGGGTCTGGTCCAATCGGTGCTGGCATTCGGAGAGGGTGCGGTTGTTAGGGAGGGAGATTTAAAGCGGGGCTGAGGGGGCGGCAGCTCAGAGAGTTGCTGGCTGGCGGAGGTGAGAACCTGAGCCCGTGTCGATGCTGCAGCTCCTCGGCACGGCCTCCTGACCGAGTGAACCATGGGCGGGGCGGAGCAGGGCAGGGGTTTGTTGTGCAAGTCTGCATTGGGGGTTACTGGGGCTTGACTCTCCCCCCCCATTGACTGGCTTCCCCCTCCCCAATGACTAGTCCCCCCTCCCCCCATTGACTGGTTTCCCCCTTCACCCCCCACCCAATGACTGGTCCCCCCTCCCCCCATTGACTGGTTTCCTCCCCGCCCCCCCCCCCCACCCCATTGACTGGTCTCCTCCCCGCCCCCCCCCCCCCCATTGACTGGTCCCCCCCCCCCATTGACTGGTTTCTCCCCCCCCCCCCCCCCCCCCCATTGACTGGTTTCCTCCCCGCCCCCCCCCCCCACCCCATTGACTGGTCTCCTCCCCGCCCCCCCCCCCCCCCATTGACTGGTCCCCCCCCCCCATTGACTGGTTTCTCCCCCCCCCCCCCCCCCCATTGACTGGTTTCCCCCCCCCCCCCCCCCATTGACTGGTTTCCCCCCCCCCCCCCCCCATTGACTGGTTTCCCCCCCCCATTGACTGGTTTCCCCCCCCCCCCCCCCCAATTGACTGGTTTCTCTCTCCCCCCCGCCCCCCCTTAATTGACTGGTTTCTCTTCCCCCCCCCCCCCCCCCCCCCAATTGACTGGTTTCTCTCTCCCCCCCGCCCCCCCTTAATTGACTGGTTTCTCTCCCCCCCCCCCCCCCCCAATTGACTGGTTCTTCCCCCCCCCCCCCCCCCCAATTGACTGGTTCTTCCCCCCCCCCCCCCCAATTGACTGGTTCTTCCCCCCCCCCCCCAATTGACTGGTTCTTCCCCCCTCCCCCCAATTGACTGGTTCTTCCCCCCCCCCCCCAATTGACTGGTTCTTCCCCCCCCCCCCCCCAATTGACTGGTTTCCCACCCCACCCCCCCCATTGACTAATGTCCCCCCCATTGACTAATGTCCCCCCCATTGACTAATGTCCCCCCCCATTGACTAATGTCCCCCCCCCATTGACTAATGTCCCCCCCCATTGACTAATGTCCCCCCCCATTGACTAATGTCCCCCCCCATTGACTAATGTCCCCCCCCATTGACTAATGTCCCCCCCCATTGACTAATGTCCCCCCCCATTGACTAATGTCCCCCCCCATTGACTAATGTCCCCCCCCATTGACTAATGTCCCCCCCCATTGACTAATGTCCCCCCCCATTGACTAATGTCCCCCCCCATTGACTAATGTCCCCCCCATTGACTAATGTCCCCCCCCATTGACTAATGTCCCCCCCCCATTGACTAATGTCCCCCCCCATTGACTAATGTCCCCCCCCATTGACTAATGTCCCCCCCCATTGACTAATGTCCCCCCCCATTGACTAATGTCCCCCCCCATTGACTAATGTCCCCCCCCATTGACTAATGTCCCCCCCCATTGACTAATGTCCCCCCCCATTGACTAATGTCCCCCCCATTGACTAATGTCCCCCCCCATTGACTAATGTCCCCCCCCATTGACTAATGTCCCCCCCCATTGACTAATGTCCCCCCCCATTGACTAATGTCCCCCCCCATTGACTAATGTCCCCCCCCATTGACTAATGTCCCCCCCCATTGACTAATGTCCCCCCCCATTGACTAATGTCCCCCCCCATTGACTAATGTCCCCCCCCATTGACTAATGTCCCCCCCCATTGACTAATGTCCCCCCCCATTGACTAATGTCCCCCCCCATTGACTAATGTCCCCCCCATTGACTAATGTCCCCCCCCATTGACTAATGTCCCCCCCCATTGACTAATGTCCCCCCCCATTGACTAATGTCCCCCCCCATTGACTAATGTCCCCCCCCATTGACTAATGTCCCCCCCCATTGACTAATGTCCCCCCCCATTGACTAATGTCCCCCCCCATTGACTAATGTCCCCCCCCATTGACTAATGTCCCCCCCCATTGACTAATGTCCCCCCCCATTGACTAATGTCCCCCCCCATTGACTAATGTCCCCCCCCATTGACTAATGTCCCCCCCCATTGACTAATGTCCCCCCCCATTGACTAATGTCCCCCCCCATTGACTAATGTCCCCCCCCATTGACTAATGTCCCCCCCCATTGACTAATGTCCCCCCCCATTGACTAATGTCCCCCCCCATTGACTAATGTCCCCCCCCATTGACTAATGTCCCCCCCCATTGACTAATGTCCCCCCCCATTGACTAATGTCCCCCCCCATTGACTAATGTCCCCCCCCCATTGACTAATGTCCCCCCCCCATTGACTAATGTCCCCCCCCATTGACTAATGTCCCCCCCCCATTGACTAATGTCCCCCCCCATTGACTAATGTCCCCCCCCATTGACTAATGTCCCCCCCCATTGACTAATGTCCCCCCCCATTGACTAATGTCCCCCCCCATTGACTAATGTCCCCCCCCATTGACTAATGTCCCCCCCCATTGACTAATGTCCCCCCCCATTGACTAATGTCCCCCCCCTGACTAATGTCCCCCCCCTGTCGAAGGTCCCTGTTCCTGTTGCGCCCCCCCCCCCCCCCGTTGAAGGTCCCTGTTCCTGTTGCGCCCCCCCCCCCCCGTTGAAGGTCCCTGTTCGCCCCCCCCCCCCGTTGAATGTCCTTGTCGTCTCCCCCCCCGTTGAATGTCCCTGTTCCACCCCTTGAATGTCCCTGTTCCCCTCCCCCATTGAATGTTCCTGTTCCCCTCCCCTCCCCTCCCCCATTGAATGTCCCTGTTCCCCTCCCCATCCCCATTGAAGGTCCCTGTTCCCCTCCCACCCGGGTTGGGTGTCCCTGCCCCTATAATTGGTACTGTGGGGAAACTGGTGTATGGGACAGTGCCATTGAGTGGCTGCACTTGGATTGCTATCTGTTTCGATGGGCTTGTTGTGGAGTATTTTAAACCAACACTCAACACAAGGTTTTAGATCGTTATTCAAATGGTCTTTATTACACCGGTGGGGAGACAATCTCTACTGGCGCACCAGGAGACTTCTCCGCTGTTACAAGTTTTAAGCAATCTTTTATGCACTTAATCGTACAAACTCAAACTCGTGCACAATCCCGTTACACTGTTTTAATTGGCCTAAGGCACAGTTGCTGATTGGCTAATTCCCTATCTCGCGTCACACAACCGTTCACCTATATTTATGATCTCACCTGTTATAGTTTGTAACCTTTAGTAAAACCACATGTCTGCATTTCTGTCTCGCTGTGCCCCGTGTGGTTTTACTTATCTTTAGGTTCCATAGTTTGTGGTTAATCAGAGATGGTGCTTCTGAGCTAATTTCATCTAATCTTGAAAAGCATCGAGACCTTGTGGTCAGCATGTCTGAGCTATCTCCGCCGGTTTCTGTCTCAACCGTTTCTAGTCTGCAAGCTGCATTGTTAACCCCATAATTCCTGAAGGACGCCGATGTCCCACTTCAGGCTGAATGGCTTCCTTCTGTGCTGTACTATTCTATTATTCTATGATTCTATTTTAATGCAGAGCCCTCTCAGTGCCCGCTGTTTTTTATGGTGGAGGGTGCCACGGTAACAGTGTGGAAAGCTGCAGGACGCTGAAGATGTAGGTGCTGAAGGCGGTGTGATAGTTGTATGGTTTCACCAAGTTGTGGTGACGGGTCCAGCACGGTATTACACCTCTCGCGACACCTGGGCAACCACTGCAGTGATGGTCTGGAGCAGGCGGCATCTTTAATGTGGTGTTTGAAATTGCCTTTGAGAATGAGAGAGAGGGGGGCAGATAATCTGAGGGCATTTCCTCCTCTGCCCACCCCATCCTAATGGCAAGTTTGAAGTAAGTAGTGGTGAGGACCTTCACCACACGGGACTGCAGCGGTTCAAGACTGCTGCTCACCACCACCTTCTCAAGGGCAACTAGGGATGGGCAATAAATGCTGGCCTTGCCAGCGACACCCACATCCCAGGAACGATTTTTTTTTTAAAGTACATAGAGTCTACAGCACAGAAACAGGCCATTCGGCCCAACTGGTCTATGCTGGTGTTTACACTCCACACGAGCCTTCCCCCAGCCCAGTAGGTCACTTGACTGTGGCATGAGGGTAAAGTGGTGAACTGCCATCACTTGATTTCTGATGGACATTATATTTTTTTAATCAATGTTAACTTCCTTGTTCATTTCCTTGTCTCCTTTTGCTTTTTGTATTATCTTTCTCTATCCCACTTTACCCCTCCATCAAAATAATCCTCTAATGATGACTATTTTCTTCCTCGGGCAAGTTGGATTACCGGTTGGAGAGATGGGTGACTGGAAGACCATGCCTATAGCTGAAGCTGGACTTTCCCCAGGTGAGTTTTTGTGTAACATTTCTATAGCGCCTTTCACAACCTCAGGACGTCCCAAAGCACTTTACAGCCAATGAAGTACTTTTGAAGTGTAGTCACTGTTGTATTGTGGGAAACGCGGCAGCTAATTTGCACACAGCAAGCTCCCACAAACAGCAATGTGATAATGAGCAGATAATCTGTTTGTGATGTTGGATGAGGGATAAATATTGGCCCAGGACACCGGGGAGAACTCCCAATCCCCAGCTAGTTCAATAGTGCTGTGCGCTGAGAAATGAATGAGATTAAATGTTGCTTCCTGTCTCGGCTACTAACTCTATTGGTTAACTCCTACATTAACCGGTCTGCAGTCCTGCCTCCTCTGCCTTCAATTTTTGATTGATTTACTGTAAGATTTGTGAAGAAACAGGGCACTGAAGCAGTTTGGCCCTCTAGCTGTAGTTTGGACACCCTTGGCCTAACTGGTTTTAAAGAGGTCACAACCGACAATCTGTCCACAGATGCGAAGAGTTTCATCTTGAGGCGTGTTTCTCAATCTGCGTCGCCGTTCTCCACCGCCAGCACCGTAACTCTGCACTGCTCCCCAGTGCTGTTGCATACAAGTCTTTTCAACCAAAGTGCTTTCTGCTGGGGCGACAACGTAGAGGAGTGCCTCTTGTACCTAAACAAGGTAGGCTGAAGTGAAATGCTGGTTTAGTTTTGGGGACTGATGGTGTAAATACGGATGCTGTGGTCTCTGGAATCGTGTGACACTACTGTTCACTACAGCCGTAGCAAGAGGTCATCGGTCTGATCCTGGACACGACAGGCTCAAAGCAAACCAAGGACCCTAAACTCTACCTAGAATTTAAAATTCGATTTTAACATTCTCATCCTTGTTTTCAAATCCCTCCATGGCCTTGCCCCTCTCCCTATCTCTGTAACCTCCTCCAGCTCCACCCCCCCCCCCCCCCTGCGATATCTGTGCTCCTCCAATTCTGGCCTCTTGAGCGTCCCTGATTTTAATCGCTCCACCATTGGTGGCTATGCCTTTAGCTGCCTAGGCCCTAAGCTCTGGAATTCCCTCTCTAAACCTCTCCGTGCCTCTCTCTCCTCCTTTAAGACGCTTTTGGTCATCTGCCCTAATTTCTCCTTATGTGGCTCGGTGTCAAATTTTGTTTTATGACAGTTCTCTGAAGGCGCCTTGGGACATTTTACTACGTTAAAGGCGCTATATAAATACAAGTTTATTTTTTTTTTTGTTTAAGAAATAATTAAATACATACCTGAGTCTTTCGGTTTTCTACTCTGTCTGCTCATTCTCCACCCCCCCCCCCCCCCCCCCCCCCCCCCCCCCCCCCCCCCACCAGGTGTCGGAGAATGTCCCGTGGATCCTCTTGGCCAAGAATATAAGAACATAAGAAGTAAGAGCAGGGGTAGGCCGTACGGCCCCTCGAGCCTGCTCCGCCATTCAATAAGATCATGGCTGATCATCGACCTTCCACTTTCCTGCCTGATCTCCATATCCCTTGATTCCTCTAGAGTCCAAAAATCTATCGATCTCAGCCTTGAATATACTCAATGACTGAGCATCCATTGCCCTCTGGGGCAGAGAATTCCAAAGATTCACAACCCTCTGAGTGAAGAAATTCCTCCTCATCTCAGTCTTAAACGGCCAACCCCTTATCCTGAGATTATGGCCCTAGTTCCAGACCCTCCCGCATCTACCCTGTCAATCCCCCTCAGAATCTTGTATGTTTCAATGAGATCACCTCTCATTCTTCTAAACTCCAGAGAGTATAGGCCCAATCTACACAACCTATCATCATAGGACAGCCCTCTCATCCCAGGAATCAATCTAGTGACCCTTCGTTGCACCGCCTCCAAGGCAAGTATATCCTTCCTTAGATAAGGAGACCAAAACTGTGCACAGTACTCCAGGTGTGGTCTCACCAAGGCCCTGTACAGAATGACAGTGCCCATCAGAAACCCAGAGTAATTGGTTCACTTGTTTGCAGTCGATGGGTCCCGTGATTTGGATGCTAATGCAGCGGTCCACTCTGATCATTTTTTGAACATTGAACCAGTTGTGACCCCAGCTTCGCCCCCAGAGGGTTCGAGAAGCTCCCAGATCAGCCCAATTGAAAACACATTAAAGGGCAAGACTCTGTCCTCCAGGAGTGCAATGCCAGCGCACACCCAGTAGATGCCACTGAAAACCAATTGTAATCACAAGTGCACTCCCCACACTGCAGGCGCAACATACTGAGAAATGGCCTCTATATCCCTGTTGACGAGAGTTTAATATTGTGGCACACTCGTTCTAAATGGTCCTGGGGGTGGGGTGGGGGAAGGAGGGGTATTGGTGCTGAAACGAAGACCTGTAGCTCACTGTGCCGCGCTTGTTTTCCCCTCACTCCCTCTCCCATTTCAATGTCTTCCTGCTCGCACTGCTAATCCAGACCTCAGACCTGCAATTATCATCGCTAAAGGGTGGCAGTCTGGTTTTTCAGTTTGCAATTAATTGCACACATCAGTGTCTGCTTGTGAGAGCCCCCACCCCCTCCAAAAAAAAAAACACGTGGGTCTCCAATACTGTCCCAGCACAGCATTAATATTAATGCTGTCAAAGGCAAAAGTACCCTGTCTGCCATCACTAGTAGTCCAGTGAGAGCTCTACTGAAAAGACCACCTCCAGCACAGTGGATCAGAACTCACTGCCTCTATAGTGCATGCGTCACTTTAATCATCGTGGGTTTCCCAGCATGAGTCTTGTATTAAATGGCCAGGTTTGGTTTATGGTTTCACAATGTATAACCGTGACTATAGTGTGTACCCTCCACAAGATGCACTGCAGCAACTCGCCAAGGCTTCTTTGGCAGCACCTCCCAAACCCGTGACCTCTACCACCTAGAAGGACAAGGGCAGCAGGCGCATGGGAACACCACCACCTCCAAGTTCCCCTCCAAGTCACACACCATCCTGACTTGGAAATATATCGGCCGATCCTTCATCGTCGCTGGGTCAAAATCCTGGAACTCCCGACCTAACAGCACTGTGGGAGCACCTTCACCGCACGGACTGCAGCGCTTCAAGAAGGCGGCTCACCACCACCTTCTCAAGGGCAACTAGGGATGGGCAATAAATGCCGGCCTTGCCGGTGACGCCCGCATCTCGTGAACGAATAAGAAAAAACTTGTTTTGTGATGTGGAATAGAACACTAGTTGGGCCAAATGGCCTGTTTCTGTGCTGTATATTCGATGTATCTATACACTTTAGTGGAGTGTAGGTAGTCCCAGCGTGGGTTAGGCCCAGGCTGAAGCTCGGTATGCCATTTCCCCCAATATTTGTAAGCTTTGAGTGAGGCTGTCTGGTTAATGCTAGTATGGGCTGCTTGTACAGGCCTCCTTTCTACCAGCTGTCAGTCTGTCCCGCAGTTACACATTGCCCGAGAGATGAGTGAACAGTTTTTTGAGCCGTTCCCCCCCAGTCTCTTATTTTTGAGGAGCCGGTGTTGAGCAAATGGGGTTGACTGTTCATCAAATATTGCAGGAGCTGAGTGCATTGGGACTCCCTTCTCTGTATGGCGACGATAGTTTTGAGGAGAGTCTGGCTTCGAGCTTCAACCTCGTAGCCCTAATAAACTGCGTGTACAGCCTGCTGCAGCTCCACCGCAAGAGCGTGGCTAAAGTGGATGGGCTGGAAGCCGAGCGTTTTAAATCCTTCAGTGAGCAGGATTGCTTGAAAAGCAGCCAGTTAAAACTGCAGGTGAGTTAAACTGGAAGTGGGGCCTGTAAGGTAATTTTTTTTTAGTAAATCTTAACATTGGGGCGTTACTGGATGAGGATACTGATGGCTAAACGTGACCATTCCGGCTGTCTGTCCAGGTAGAGGTCTGGGGTTCATCGGCACCTTGCCTCCACTGCACTCCTCTAGCCAAGGCGAGGTGGTTTGGTTTAACGGGTGTTGTGGAGGATCTTGCTAACGTCTCTCTTTCCCATTGTTCTAGAGCTGCTCTGTTTCACAGTGCTAGCAGAGGCTTCGGGATTGATCCACCAAGGTAGCAGAAAGCTTCTGCAGAATGGGAATCCAACACCGTTGGCCTGTTTGTTTATTAAAGCGTGCGGCACGAGAGATTCATGCTGGAGATCAATCAGCTGGTTCTACTCTTTCACCTCCGACAGTGCGGCGCTCCCTCAGTACTGCCCCTCTGACAGTGCAGCGCTCCCTCAGTGCTGCCCCTCCGACAGTGCAGCGCTCCCTCAGTACTGCACTCCGACAGTGCAGCGCTCCCTCAGTACTGCCCCTCCGACAGTGCAGCGCTCCCTCAGTACTGCCCCTCTGACAGTGCGGCACTCCTTCAGTACTGCCCCTCCGACAGTGCGGCGCTCCCTCAGCACTGCACTGGGAGTGTAGGCCTAGATTTTTATGCTCAAGTCCTGGAGTGGGACTCGAACCCACAACCTTCTGACTCAGAGGCGAGAGAGCGCCACCCACTGGGCCATGGCTGAGGGGAGGGAGGATTAAATAACACCGAAGTTTGGTCCTTCAAAAGCTATACTGTAGGCTTACACTTTCACTTTTTTTACTTTCCAAACAGGAACAGGTGGTGGCGTTGGAGCGGGAAGTCTCTGCTCTACAAGCCAAGGAGCAGCAAGGACAGAGGGGCATCTGGAATTTGAATAACCTGCTAAAGAGCAATAAGGATGAGGTAAGGTCCACTGTTGAGGTGGTGAACTAGGCCTGTAACCATGCCGAGCTCTGTTTCTCCCCCACTCTCTAGTCCTTAGCAGCTGCTGCTCACTGAGTTCAGCCTCTATTCCCGACCAGAAGATGAAAGGAAAGGGGATGTTTATGGGGTTTGTTCTTTGACCTGCGGGTGGGGAGTGCAAAATGGCCGATATCTAGACAATTGGATCCAGTAAGTGTGTCTGGGGAGAGACGATCAGGTGTATAGTTCCTTCAGAGACCTCTTCGAACCATCGCTGGGTAAATACACGGAGTCACAGCAGCAAGGCCCTAGGTCTTGTAGTGGGGGCTGGGGGGTGAGAGAGAGAGAAAGGGAGGCTGAATGGGTGCTACAGTTTGTCTCTGTGCCTGGGACGAAGCGGTGAAACACTCAGCCAGAGTGCCATTCTTGATCACTCTCCAGTGATCTGTTGGGGCATGTGGCTATTGGGCAAGGGCAGGAGCAGACTCGTTCTTCGGGCCCCTGTTTTTTTGGACACTTGGCTGAGGTAATCGAAGTTGGCCGGCACCCTTGGAATTCAACACCACATGAGGCAGAACAACAAAGAAAGGATGAACAGGCTGGGTCTTGAAAAGAGAAGGCTGAGGGGGTGACCTAATAGAGGTCGTTAAAATGATGAAAGGTTTTGATAGAGTGGATAGAGAGAGAATGTTTCCACTTGTGGGGAAAGAGCACGACTAGAGGCCATCAATATAAGATAGTCACCAAGAAATCAAAATAGGGAATTCAGAAGAAACTTCTTTTCCCAGAGAGTGGAACTCACTACCACAGGGAGTGGTTGAAGTGAATAGTATAGATGCATTTAAGGGGAGGCTGGACAAGCATCTGAGAGAGAAGGGAATCGAGGGTTATGCTGAGAGAGTTAGATGAGGAAAGACGGGAGGAAGCTCGAGTGGAGCATAAACACCGGCATGGACTGGTTGGGCCGAATGGCCTGTTTCTGTGCTGTGTATCCTATGTATATCCTATGTAATCCTATGTAATTTGCATAACGTAGTAAAACACCCCAAGGTGCTTCACAGGAGCGATTATCAAACAAAATTTGACACTGAGCCACATGAGATATTGGGACAGGTGACCAAAAGCTGGGTCAAAGAGGTAGGTTTTAAGGAGCGTCTTAAAGGAGGAGAGAGAGGCGGAGAGGTTTAGGGAGGGAATTTGAGCTTGGGGCCTTAGCACCTCGAGAAGTGACCCTGGCTAAGTGTGTGCCTCAGTTAAACCTGGCACGCCGCGTTCTGTGTTAGTGACCGCTCCTGTCTCTAATACAGGTGGCGAAGTTACAGAGTATTATTGCAAGTCGGGCTGCTCAACATGTCCATGACCTGAAGAGGAAGGAGCAGGAACTGAGCAAACTGAAGGAGAAGATGCATCACCACCTGACGGACAAAAGGGACAAAAGGATTGGTAACTTTTAATCTTGTTTTTTTAGTGGGGGGGTTCCAGACGAGGATACACCGTCCCCACCTCTTCAACCATCCATGCTTCTCCTGAGCAGCTGCCTGTATTTGGTAAATTACCATAGCCACCAATTGCAAAGGCGCCACTTCTAACGTATTCAACGCGCCGATTATTTCGGACCCTTCATTAAATACTTAAAAGCGAAATACTGCGGATGCTGGAAATCTGAAATAAAAGCAGAAAATGCTGGAAATACTCAGCAGGTCAGGCAGCGTCTGCAGAGAGAGAAACAGAGTTAACGTCTCAGGTCGATGACCCTTCGTCAGCATTCTGATGAAAGGTCACCCTGTGAGTGTTCCCAGCATTTTCTGTTTTTATTTCACTAAGTACTAACCCTGTACTTACTGGTTTAAAAGTCTCTGCTGATCTCAGTCGGTCGGGCCTTCACGCAGTTTCAATCAGGTGTTTGCACCTTGTTAAAGTGCGATCACCTTAGCGATGAGAATCAGGATGGAACTGCTAACAATTCGAGACGGTTGCTAAATGGAGATGGCCTGTTTTAAAAAGAAAAATATGTTGGTTGCTCTTTTGTTTTTTACCGTCCACCGAGTATAGCGGGCAAACTGCGTCGATGCCAACAAGCCCGATCTAAACGCTGGGGACTACTTGCCTAACCTTCAGTCCCGGGCTGGAATCTTGGGCAGTGACCAACATGAACAGCAACACATAAACACATGAACAAGGACGGACAGGAAAGCCTGTCCAAAAACTGGGATGCGCTGTGCATCACAATAGATACACCCACACCCCACCCAAAAGAGATGAGATCTCATGGGAGAGGCCAATTAGGGGGGAGAATTCCTCTCCGCACCCCCCCCCCCCCCCCCCAGTCCCTCCACTTTGCCGATGGAAACTAGTCCAGGGGATTACTCTGGCCCTGATTTTAAAAAGGCAAGTAAATGGTATGTTGTCCTTTCCTGTTTTGTAAAATAGGTTCACTCTGTTTGGAACCCATTGGGTTTTTATAGAGTTTCAAACACAGGCCCAGCATCTGTGTCTGCAGGACTGTATACTTTACACAGCTGGGGACTGCGGAGGAGATAAATGGGTGACCCCTCAAAATCGTCAGAAGGGATGAGTGGGAAGAGTTACTGAGGAGGAATGGCGGGGCGAGGGGGCTAAATCTATGCTAGTTTCTCATGGGCTTCTGCGAGGTCAGGCTATTTCTCCTGTGGGGCTCGAGAGAACCTGCCGATTGGCAGCACGGCAGTAGCAAATACAATAAACTCAATCCCCCCCCCCTTACTCTTCGATGTTTTTAAGCTATAGACATCCTGAATCACATTGGCCGATCTGATGGAAGACGCTCCTTATGGAGAACGGGCAAGACTGAATCCAGGTAGGAAATGGTTTTTTGCTGTCTCTTCATTCCGTCAAACCTAAAGCTGGATTAGACCCGGCAATCCTAACCGAATAACTGTCAGAGGTTTCCAGACTGTGTTGGCAGGCACTCTCTGCTTGAACAGATCCCACTGTGTTTCTGCTGCTACTCACGTTAACATTTGGGAGTTGAGAGATGGGGGAAGAAAAGGGAGTTTGTGTTGTCAAGTACTCAAGATTCTTGGGATATAAACAAACTAAACACTTAATCTGACTTTAGTTCTGACGAAGGGTCATTGACCTGAAACGTTAGCTCTGTTTCTCTCTCCACAGATGCTGCCTGGCCTGCTGAGTATTTCCAGCATTTTCTGTTTTTATTTCAGATTTCCAGCATCCGCAGTATTTTGCTTTTGTAAACACTTAATCAGTTTGATATTCACAAACTTTACAATAGGGAGTGTTGGATTGCGATCAGGACAGTTTAGTTTGAATTGCTTTCCATGAGGTGGTGGATGTGTAGAATGGGCCGCTGGGGAGGCAGTGGAGAGGGCGTGAGTCAATCGGTTTCAGAGGGAGCTGGGTAGATATTTCCCTTCAAAGTGGCCAGAATGACCTTGTTGCCGACCCGAGGATGCCTCCGCCATGCGCTACTTGCGAACTCGTCCGATTTCAAATGGGTCCTGCCACGTGTGAAGTGGCAGCCCTTGTGTTCCAGGAAAGTGCCTCCATTTTATTTAACGGAGTGACTGCTGCCAACGAACCGGAAGCCGCGCAGAAGCATTCTGTGCCTAAATGTCGGGCCCCACATGTCTGGTCCCACCATGTGGAAAAAGTAACGTTCCCCACAACAGACGGAGGAGCTGATGGCGAAAATAAAACTCTCAATCTGACAGCATCCTAATATCACCTTCATGTCACGTTTCCTCGTTAAATTGTACTGGAAGTTTTAGCAGTTCATTCTGATGAATTAACCACACCTCTGCCTCTCTCTCTCTTCTCGCGTTCCTTCTCCGCCCTCCCTCTCGTTTTCCTCCCCAGTCTCTTTGTCTGGCGCTCCTCTCTCGATCTCTTCCTCAATGATCCTGTTCCCAGCCGGTTAAATCCTAACATCCTGCGCCACCAGCCACGTGCTCAAACCGCCACAGACAGAGGACCTGAGAGCGATAAGCACACTCGGCCAGATCACAACAAAACTCTCTCAAGCTGACAACATCCTAATGTCACCTTCAAGGCACATTACAGACCTCACAATACCTGAAATTTCCACCCCTCACCTTTCTCTCACTCTCTGGGAAGTCCGACAAGTACAACCAAACAAATAAAAAACGCTGGAACTGCGTGTGCGCCACTACTTCGTGGTTGGCAGCCATCGCGTCCTTTATTTAAACGGTTACTCTTTTTAAAATTCATTCATGGGATTTGGGAGTCGCTGGCAAGGCCGGCATTTATTGCCCATCCCTAATTGCCCTCGAAGGTGTTGGTGAGCTGCCATTTCAGAGGGGCAGTTAAGAGTTAACCACATTGCTGTGTGTCTGGAGTCACATATCGGCCAGACCGGGTAAGGACGGCAGATTTCCTTCCCTAAAGGATATTAGTGAACCAGATGGGTTTTTACGACAATCTGGTAGTTTCACAGCCACCATTACTGATGATAGCTTTTAATTCAGATTTATTTAATTAGCTGAATTTAAATTCCCCAGCTGCCGTGGTGGGATTTGAACTCGCGTCTCAGATCATTAGTCCAGGCCTCTGGATTACTAGCCCAGTAACATAACCACTATGCTACCGTACTCCCCATCATGCTTTGCTGTACGCTGCCTTTGACCTAAGTTGGCGGGCAGCTGCCCGCTCCATACTACTGCCGATGCCGCCCTCTCTGGTCTGTTTCTGCAAGGCCTGAGGTTCTGCTTTAGTGAGGCTTCTCTTTCATTTCCCCTCACCTTCTGAGAGGCTCGGCATTCTCCTTGCCTGGTGCAACTCTACTCAGGACCTGAACTGAGCAGGGCTCAAAGCTCTGTCCTCTTACTCTGCTGCACTAAGTGTTGCTGCTCTGAGCACCTGGGCCACTCCCCTCCTATTTCAACTGCGCTATTCCGCCATGAGTGTAGCACAACAACAACTTGTATTTATACAGCGCCTTTAACGTAGTAAAAAGTCTCAGCGCTTCACAGGAGCGTTATTGAGCAAAATTTGACACCGAGCCACATAGGAGAAATTAGGGCAGGTGACCAAAAGCTCGGTCAGAGAGGTAGGTTTTAAGGAGCATCTTAAAGGAGGAGAGAGAGAGCCGAGAGGTTTAGGGAGGGAATTCCAGAGCTTAGCGCCTAGGCAGCTGAAGGCACGGCCGCCAATGGTGGAACGATGAAAATCAGGGATGCTCAAGAGGCCAGAATTAGAGGAGTGCAGCTATCTCGGGGGCGGGGCGGTGGTGTTGTGGGGCTGGAGGAGATTAGAGATGGGGAGGAGCGAGGCCATGGAGGGATTTGAAAACAAGCTTGAGAATTTTGAAATCGAGGCATTGCTTAACCGGAGCCAAGGTAGGTCAGCGAGCACTGGAATGATATTGGGGCAGGTGACCAAAAGCTTGGTCACAGAGGTAGGTTTTAAGGAGCATCTTGGAATAGGAGAGAGAGGCAGAGAAGTTTAGGGAAGGAATTCCAGAGCTCGGCCCAGGCAGCTGAAGGCACGGCCGCCAATGGTGGAGCAATTATAATCAGGGATGCGGAAGAAGTAGAAGTAATGAAGCCTGTAGAGTTGGTGAGGTCTGAATTTCCCCTCTAACAATCACTATCATAACTCAAACCAATCACCGTTGCCAGCTTTGACCCCAAGTGACCCTTCATTTTTCATTGAGGAGCTGTATTTGTGTTCTGTGTGCGTGAGTTGATGCCGTTTACTGCTGCCGAAACAACAGACAGTGCTGGAAATACTCAGCAGGTTAGGCAGCATCTGTAGAGAGAGAAAGAGTTAACGTTTCAGGTCGATGACCCGTCGTCAGAACTGGAAAAAGCTTGGAGATGGAACAGGTTTTTAAGCAAGTGCAGGGGCAGGGAAAGGGGGGAGGGGAGGGAAGAACAAAAGGGAAGGTCTGTGATAGAGATTAAATGACAAAAGGGATGATGGTGCAAGGCAAAAGGAGATGGTAATGGGACAAGTTAAGAAACAAAAGATGGCTCGAGATGAAGTGTAAATGGCAGAATGATCGACAGCTGCCATGTGAGAAAAGAAAACATAGGGGCAGAGGTTCTGATCTGAAATTGTTGAACTCGATGTTGAGTCCAGAAGGCTGTAAAGTGCCTAATCGAAAGATGAGGTGCTGTTCCTCGAACTTGCGTTGAGTTTTGTTGGAACAGTGTCAGAGGCCGAGGTCAGAGTGGGAGTGAAGCGGAGAATTAAAGTGACAGGCGACCGGGAGCTCGGGGTCAGGCTTACGGACTGAACGGAGGTGTTCCGCAAAGCGGTCACCCAATCTGCGCTTGGTCTCCCCAATGTAGAGGAGACCGCATCGTGAGCAGCGAATACAGTAGACTAAATTGCAAGAAGTACAAGTTAATCGCTGTTTCACCTGGAAGGAGTGTTTGGGGCCCTGGACAGTGGGAAGGGAGGAGATGAAAACTGTTTACTGCTAGGGAGTTTATAAAGTGAACCAGGAGATTGCAGCTGTACATTTGCTGTTGGCATCTCCTCTGCCCTGGTTGAAGATGAGAAGTCGCACAACACCAGGTTATAGTCCCAACAGTTTTATTTAAAATTACGAGCTTTCGGAGCTGCTGCCCCTTCGTCAGGTAGAGCATCATGACCGCTGGTTGAAGATGGCAAGGGCTGATGTTGGCAGCAGGTGAGGCAGGAGAACTCGGTTGTCTGGCTGTCTTGAGAATGACCCAGTACCAGCTTCTAAACACCATGTCTGCTCTGTGCTGCAGGAGGGAAGGGGAAATGTACAAAGTGCTCGCAAGTAACTATGAGGCACAAATCAAGGAGCTGGCGTTGGACAATGCAGAGCTGAAGAGGGTTCTGAACCAAATGAAGAGAGAAATAAGTGGATTTCTCAGTCCTCGCAAGAAACTCTGCAGAGCCAATTCTCTTCAGTCGCTCACGGTGAGTGCTTGGCTTCTGTACTTGTGTTGAAAGGAACAATGGGGGTGTCTTTGTTATAATGGATTAGAGTTTTACTAACTGATTCTAATGGGATCCTGCTTTGCCCATGAATGTTATTTGGACCCTGAGGTCTGGTACTGTTGGAATGTTCCAAACTCTCTCGTACTGAGTTGTGGGTTGGTTGTGGTGGGAGGGGACCGTTCTATCGCTGTGATAGTTTCTGCTGTTGTGAAGAGCAGTTATATCTGTTTCACATCTTCACTGTCTTCGATTCGGATCATTTATTCCGTGTGCACTGGTATTACCGCTCCGCCGAACCTCTGCTGGGGGAATGTATGATGTGAAAGCTTCAAGTCCTCTCCGCAGCTCCCCGTCACTGGCCCCTCTAAAGCTGACCAGGGGACGATGCTGCCTAATTGACACGTGCTGTTGAGAAAGAAAGCAAGCCTTGCATTTCTATAGCGCCTTTCACATCCTCGGGACGTCCCAAAGCGCTTCACAGCCAATGAAGTACTTTTTTTGAAGTGTAGTCACTGTTGTAATGTAGGAAATGCGGCGGCCAATTTGGGCACAGCAAGCTCCCACAAACAGCACTGTGATAATGACCAGATAATCTGTTTGTGATGTTGGTTGAGGGATTATTATTGGCCAGAACACCAGGGAGAACTCCCCTGCTCTTCTTCGAAATAGTGTCCCGTGGGATCCTTATGTCCACCTGAGAGCAGACGGGGCCTCGGTTTAACGTCTCATTCGAAAGTCGGCCCCTCCGACAGTGCGGCACTCCCTCAGTACTGCCCCTCCGACAGTGCGGCGCTCCCTCAGTGCTGCCCCTCCGACCCTCAGTGCTGCCCCTCCGACAGTGCGGCGCTCCCTCAGTACTGCCCCTCCGACAGTGCGGCGCTCCCTCAGTACTGCCCCTCCGACAGTGCGGCGCTCCCTCAGTACTGCCCCTCCGACAGTGCGGCGCTCCCTCAGTACTGCCCCTCCGACAGTGCGGCGCTCCCTCAGTACTGCCCCTCCGACAGTGCGGCGCTCCCTCAGTACTGCACTGGAATCTCAGCCTAGATTTTTGTGCTGGAGTCTCTGGAGTGGGACTTGAACCCACAACCTTCTGACTCCGGCGAGAGTGCCACCCACTGAGCCCTGGCTGAGGCTGACACTAAGAATGGCCTCCTGGGATGCTGTAAGCACAACCCTGCAATCCTGGGTGTGAGATTGTTCCGTTGGGTGCCGTTTACCTGAGGTGGCAACTTGCTCCAAATGAGTTTAAGTGGCAGCCTGTGTTTGCACAGGGGCTCTGGGGATGCTTTATGTCGTTGGTGCTCTCTGCTTGCTCTTTAACCTATTCCCATCATTTGACCACAGGGATTTGAGTGTTTTCTATGGCTGGAAAGCAAGAGATGGAACTACTGCAGCACCAATGCAGAATTGAAGGCCGTCTAAAACTGTGCATCCTGTAGTTTAAGGGGCCATCATTACCACTTGGAGCTAGTCTTGTCTCCAGTGTGTTCTCTCTTTACAAGAGAAATGCTGCGATTTAACAGCAGCACTGCCTGAAAGGGTGGTAGAGGCAGAAACCCTCGTCGCATTTACAAAGTACTTGGATCTGCACTTGAAGTGTCGGAAACTACAGGGCTACGGTTCAAGAGCTGGAAAGTGGGATTAGGCTGGATAGCTCTTTGTCGGCCGGCACAGACATGATGGGCCGAATGGCCTCCTTCTGTGCTGATACATGCAAGATTGTAACTGTAATTGCATTCATTGCATGATAACAAGCCCCCACCATCCCTGGAACTGTGCTATTATCACCCTCCCCCCTGCCGCCCCCGTGTGAGTTTCTGCATTCTGAAGGGGAAGTGGGAGAATGCAGTCATTGATTTCGTAATCATAGAATGATGCCGAGTAAAAGGAGCCATTATTATTATTAATTATGGTTTTTTTCGGTGTCGGCTTGGCTAGGTGGCACTTTTACCTGAGTCAGAGGGTCTGGGTTCAAGTACCACTTCAGGATGTGAGCAGATAACATTGGCTGACATTCGCAGTGTAGTGCTGAGGGAGCACCGCACTGTCGGAGGGGCAGTACTGAGGGAGCGCTGCACTGTTGGAGGGGCAGCACTGAGGGAGCGCTGCACTGTCGGAGGGGCAGCACTGAGGGAGCGCTGCACTGTCGGAGGTGCTGTCTTTTGATGAGATGTCAAACCGAAGTTCTGTCTGCCTATTCAGCTGGACGTAATAGTTTACAGGGCACTATTTTAAAGAGCAGGGGCGTTCTCCTGGTGTCCTGGCCAATATCTCTCGACCAACATCACCAAAACTGAGTAACTGGGGTCTTTACCGTTCATGGGACCTTGCTGTGGGGAAATTGGCTGCTGCGAAACTACAGCGATCACACTTCAAAAGCATTGAATTGCCGCGGAGTGCTGGCACATCCTGAGGGTGGGATGGACACTGTATAAACTCATGTTCTTTCTACGTTCACACAATTGATTGAGCAAACATAACACAATTGACTATCATCTCGTTGTTAAAATCATGTCACTATCCGTAATGTTTAAACTGTCTTTTGCAATATTATTGGAAGATAGATTCTGTTTTGTCTCCTGCAGCACGTCAGCTGAATTATACAGCTCTCATCACGCAGTTCCCAGTATTGGACAATTGTTGTGTTCCCAACGGTTTTGGCCCAGTTGGAGGCTGAATGAACTGAGGTCAGGTCTGCCCCAGGTAGACTGGTGGCCTGCCCATCAGTACTGGAGGGTTTTCAGTCAACTCCAAGGGACTTGTACACACGATTGTGCAACGGGTGTCTTTGTAAACTGTGCTTTGAATGTCTGGTTGTCAGTGCTGAATACATAGAAACATAGAAGATAGAAGCAGGAGTAGGCCATTCGGCCCCTCGAGCCTGCTCCACCATTTAATGCGATCATGGCTGATCATCCAAATTCAGTACCCTGTCCCTGCTTTCTCCCCATATCCCTTGACATACTTGAAGTAATGTTGCTGTGTGATAAACTAAGTGCTGAAATCCTGTGCTGACTTCTTGAAATAGGAGGAAGAAATCAGCCTCAACGAATCCCAGGATATGGCCAGGGGACATCTCACTGACAGCATTCAGAAGCACTGGAACTCCTTAAAGGATCACATGGAGAAACTCGGAGTCGTGGGTAAAGTGAATGGCGCCTTATCTCATTACGGCAGCTGGACTGGGAGTTATCTAATGTGTGAGAAGTGGGGCTTTAAGTCTTGATAAGAATTTACATCGTGTAACGGACCCCATTGTGTACAAACTTTTTCCCCTTTTACACATTAGCCAAGGAGGTCCTCGGTACATCTCAAAAGTCCTTGGCTGGGTGGGGTGGAGTTGGTGCTAGTGCTGTTTCCAAGTCCAATACGAGGGAGTCTCTGTCCGCATTATAACTATAAAGTGGATTTTTTTTTTTGTTATTCAGTCACGGGATGTACCCATCCCTAATCGCCCTTGAGAAGGTGATGGTGAGTCACTTTGTTGAAACAACTGAGTGTCTTGCTCGGCCATTTCAGAGGGCAGTTAAGAGTCAACCACATTGCGGTGGGTCTGGCGTCACATATAGGCCAGACGGGTAAGGACGGCAGATTTCCTTTAGTGAACCAGATGGGTTTTTACGACAATCCGATAGTTTCATGGTTACCATTACTGATACCAGCTTTTTATTCCTGATTTATTTAATTAACTGAATTTAAATTCCCCAGCTGCCGTGGTGGGATTTGAACTCATGAACTAGCAGATCATTAATCCAGGCCTCGGGATTGCTAGTCCAGTAACATAACCACTATGCTACCGTACCCTTTGTTTGTGACCATTTTAAATTTCACCCACTGTTGGTTAGGCAGTGCTCCCAGTGTCACTCTAACCGTAAGGTCTGGGGAAGGATATTGGGTTCATTCCTACTCGCTCATCCAGGAGAAATTCCGGTGTCTCTGCACCCTCCCCATATCACAGGAACCACCTGCTTCTTAAAGGGTTCCAGGGTTTTTGCCCCCACTATCCTACCCAGAAACCCTTTCCACGTGTTGATCGCTCCCTGACGCCAGTCTCCCTTGTGACTGGATAGCTCGTGTGGAACCAGAGCGTTCTATTGCTGCCAGGTAATGTGCGATATCTTGGTGGGGTGACTGCCATCTACGTGAACTGCACCCCCCATCCCCAACATCTTGTTAATTTTAAAAAAGCAGCCCAGCATCATGAGCTGTCTGTGAATTGACACGTTTATCTGCTCACTACGCAGAGTGTAATTTACACTGGCAGTTTGCTTTCTGGTACAGTGGCGTAGTGGTTATGTTACTGGACTGATAATCCAGAGAATTGGGAGCAGGAGTAGTCCATTCGGTCCTCGAGCCTGCTGATCTTCTACCTCATCTCCACTTTCCTGCACTATCCCCATAGCCCTTGATACCCTTAATATTCAAAAATCTATCGATCTCTGTCTTGAATATACTTTATTACAAGAGGATTTGAGTATAAGAGTAAAGACGTCTTACTGCAATTATATAGGGTCCTGGTGAGACCACACCTGGAGTATTGTGTACAGTTTTGGTCTCCTTACCTAAGGAAGGATACACTTGCCATAGAGGGAGTGCAACGAAGGTTCACCAGACTGGTTCCTGGGATGGGGGGAATTGTCCTCTGAGGAGAGATTGAGTAGACTAGGCCTACATTCTCTGGAGTTTAGAAGAATGAGAGGTGATCTCATTGAAACATACAAAATTCTTACAGGGCTTGACAGGGCAGATGCAGGGAGGATGTTTCCCCTGGCTGGGGAGTCTAGAACCAGGGGTCACAGTCTCAGAATAAGGGGTCGGCCGTTTAGGACTGAGGTGAGGAGAAATTTCTTCACTCGGAGGGTGGGGAATCTTTGGAATTCTCTACCCCAGAGGGCTGTGGAGGCTCAGTCGTTGAGTATATTCAAGATAGAGATCGGTAGATTTTTGAATATTAAGGGAATCAAGGGATATGGGGATAGTGTAGGAAAGTTTAAACTACACATTTTTTATGTGGGTAGAATTTATTTCTTGCAAGCCTACACCAACATAAGCGTTTTTTCCCTTTAAAAAAAAAAATTGTACCATATTTGGGTGTGATACCGAATAAATTTTTTTCTTTGAGATGAGGTCGATGATCAGCCATGATCTTATTGAATGGCGGAGCAGGCTCGAGGGGCCAAATGGCCGACTCCTGCTTCTTATGTTCTTATGTCCAACGACTGAGCCTCCACAGCCCTCTGGGGTAGAGAATTCCAAAGATTCCCCACCCTCTGAGTGAAGAAATTTCTCCTCATCTCAGTCCTAAATGGCCGACCCCTTATTCTGAGACTGTGACCCCTGGTTCTAGACTCCCCAGCCAGGGGAAACCTCCTCCCTGCATCTGCCCTGTCAAGCCCTGCAAGAATTTTGTATGTTTCAATGAGATCACCTCATGGGAGTTCAAATCCCATCGTGGCCATTGGTGAATTTGGATTAAAAAAAAAAATTTTTTAAATCTGGAAATATAAAGCTGGTCTTGATTAAAAATGAGCGCGAAGCTGTCGGATTGTCGTAAAAACCCAACTGGTTCATGAATGTCCCTTTAGGGAAGGAAACCTGCCGTCCTTACCCAGTCTGGGCCTATATGTGACTCCAGTCCCACACCAACGTGGTTGACTCTTAACTGCCCTCTAAAGTGGCCATTTGATTGTATCAAACCGCCACAAACCGGCTCACCACCACCACCTTGAGGGATGGTCAATGAATGCTGGCCTTGGCAGTGGCTCCCGTGTCCCAAGAATGAATGAAATGGCTAACCAGCAGCGATCGATTTCATGTGTCTTATTGGTGACTGTTCAGTATAATGAGCGGCCCATAGAAACATAGAAAAATAGGAGCAGGAGTAGGCCCTTCGAGCCTGCTCCGCCATTCAATATGATCATGGCTGATCCTCTATCTCAATACCATATTCCCGCTCTCTCCCCATAACCCTTGATGCCTTTTAGGCCCTACTGAATCCCACTCTCCGTATGCAATCTCTTTCCTTCCCTCAGCTGCGCAGAAGTCACCGGTTGCTGAGGAGGCTGAGCACGTTGTCAGCGTAACTGACCACGACAAGGAAATTGCCAAGTTGAAGCTGGAGCTGGAGCAGAGTAAGGACATCATCCATGCACAGCAGCAGCTTCTCGAGGTACGGGCTCCTGGGCAACACCAGGATTGAATGAACACCGTTTCCATACTGGAGCAGCAAATCCTTTGTTTCTTTGATTAGCACAAGTGTTCGCTAAGGAGCAATTTTGTCCCACTTTTGTTCTTATCATGCTGTACGTATCTCGCTCTTCTCTCTGCGCCAGTCTCCTCCCTCTTCCTCAGTTCTTTCTATGTAAAAAAAAAAGAAAGACTTGCATTTCTATAGCGCCTTTCACAACCACCGGATGTCAAAAAGCACTTTAATGAAGTACTTTTTGAAGTGTAGTCACTGCTGTAATGTAGGAAACGCAGCAGCCAATTTGCACACAGCAAGCTCCCACAAACAGCAAAGTGATAATGACCAGATCATCTGTTTTTGTTATGTTGATTGAGGGATAAATATTGGCCAGGACACCGGGGAGAACTCCCCCTAAAATAGTGCCGTGGGATCTTTTACGTCCACCTGAGAGCAGACGAGGCCTCGGTTTAACATCTCATCCGAAAGACGGCACCTCCGACAGTGCAGCATTCCCCCAACACTGCACTAGGAGTGTCGGCCTCGTTTTTTTTTTGTGCTTAAGTCTCTGGAGTGGGACTCGAACCCACAACCTTCTGACTCCGAGGCGAGAGTGCTGCCCACTGAGCCACGGCTGACACTGCTAGCAGATGGCCAGTGACATTGCTCAGAGGAAGTCACCTCCTGCCCCGGTTTCCAATCTCCAATTGCTGCGATGGATTTGAGCTCCGAAGGCCTGTAGGAGCTCACGGGTTCGGATTTCAAAGGGCAGCCTTGTTGAGACTTTCCCTCTTTAACGCACTGCAGGCGGGAACACTCCTATCCTTGGGGAGGGCTGGCGATGGTGAAGGGGCTTCAGTGTCTGAGACGCGCCTGTTAACGTGTAGCACGAAGAGCGAGACTGATCTGTAGCCACGGTTTGTCCTGCCCAAAAAGAAAGCAGACTCTGGGACAAGAGGTGGCGAGTCTTGGTGTGGCTTTTGTGCATTTAAAGGGGGTGCGGGGGAGGCCTGATCTTGACCAGCTTCCTCCGACACCCTGGAACAAAGATTCAGAGATGTGAGGCTTTAGTACACAAGTGGGCAGTCCTGGTGTTTTGCAGTTTAATGGGATCGCCAGAAGTTGTAGGGACGTAATGAAATGGGGCCGTTTGTGCCAAAACTCGTCTTTTTTAAAACGCGGACTTCGGCCGCTTTAATATTCCAGGACCAGTTGGCCGTTCGGAAGGAAGATCTCGCCCAAAGTTCTGATCTGCTGGAGGAGCAAGAATGGTTTTACAAAGAGCGCCAGCTGTTTGAGGAGCAGAGAAAGAACTTCAAGGCGGAGCGGGAGAAGTTCACAGAGGCAGCAATTCGACTGGGTCAGGAGGTGAGTTGGGAACTGCTCCTGATGTTCCTGCTGCTGGACCGAGCGTCTAAAGAGCCCAAGGGGGATGCTTGCGTCGATTCTATTGCGGAACAGTTGTGGAGCCAGGACTCCCCTGAACCCGCCCCCTCTTATTTTAAATGGTGAGAAACTATTAAATGTTGGTGTTCAAAGGGATTTAGGTGTCGAGTACAAGAAATTGAGTTAGCATGCAGGTACAGCAAGCAATTGGGAAGGCAAATGGCATGTTGGCCTTTATTGCAAGAGGGTTGGAGTATAAGAGTAAGGCAGTCTTACTACAATTGTTCAGGGCTTTGGTGAGACCACACCTAGAGCACTGTACACAGTTTGGGTCTTTTTTTTAAGTAAGGATGTACTTGCCTTGGAGGCGGTGCAACGAAGGTTCACTGGGTTGATTCCTGGGATGAGAGGGCTGTCCTATGAGGAGAGATTGTGTAGAATGGGCCTATACTCTCGAGTTTAGAAGAATGAGAGGTGATCTCATTGAAACATACAAGATTGAGGGGGATTGACAGGTAAATGCTGAGAGGTTGTTTCCCCTGGCTGGAGAGTCTAGAACTAGGGGTCATAGTCTTCGGATAAGGGGTCGGCCATTTAAGACCGAGATGAGGAATTTCTTCACTCGGTGGTGAATATTTGGAATTCTCTACCCCTGAGAGCTGTGAATGCTGAGTCGATGAGTATATTCAAGGCTGAGATGGACATAGATTTTTGGACTCTAGGGGAATCAAGGGATATGGGGATCGGGCAGGAAAGTGGAGTTGAGGTCGTTGATCAGCCATGATCTTTTTGAATGGCGGAGCAGGCTCGAGAGGCCGAATGGCCGACTCCTGCTCCTAATTCTTGTTATGTCCTCTGCTGCAAACCGCTTCTCTCTTGTTTTATTGGTTTAGAGGAAGTTGTTTGAGGAGGAATGTGCACTACACGTGAAGGAGCAGTTCTTGAACCTGACTCCATTTCGGGATCACAGGACAAAGGCCAACTGGAAGCTGCGGACTCCCTTTGCTATGGCCAGTAAGGGGCTATCTCTTTCTAAATCTCGCCTAATGAAGATTGCCAAAGGAGCGCTGGTTTATGATATGATCTGTTTTATTACATGGATTGTAGGATTGTTACTAGTGTTTTGGAATTGCATTCTGTCATTCCAAATGTTTTTTCTACGAAAAGTAGTGGCCTTGGGCAGGATATTTCTTGTATTTGTTTATAGGATGTGGGCGTCGCTGGCAAAGCCAGCATTTATTGCCCATTCCTTGTTGCCCTTGAGAAGGTGGTGGTGAGCTGCCGCCTTGAATCGCTGCAGTCCGTGCGGTGATGGTACTCCCACATTGCTGTTAGGGAGGGAGTTCCCGGATTTTGACCCAGCGACGATGAAGGATCGGCAATATACTTCCAAGTCAGGGTGGTGTGTGACTTGGAGGGGAATTTGGAGGTGGTGGTGTTCCCATGCGCCTGCTGCCCTTGTCCTTCTCGGTGGTCGAGGTCGCCAGTTTGGGAGGTGCTGCCGAAGAAGCCTTGGCGAGTTGCTGCAGTGCATCTTGTAGATGGTACACACTGCAGCCACGGTGCGCCGGTGGTGGAGGGAGTGAATGTTTAAGGTGGTGGATGGGGTGCCAATCAAGCGGGCTGCTTTGTCCTGGATGGTGTCGAGCTTCTTGAGTGTTGTTAGATATTCAATCTAATAACTGTAGAGTGCAGTCTGGAGATTCTTTTTTATAAATACCTTGTTTTCCCCCCCAAGTTGTTTGGGAGATACTGTGCACAAAACTAAGTAGATGGGCTTTTTAGACCATGGGAGCAGGAGGAGGCCATTCAGCCCCTCGAGCCTGTTTCACCATCCAATGAGATCATGGATGATCTGCGACCTAACTCCATCCACCCACCTTGGTTCCATAACCCTAAACTAAAAAAAATCTATCAACCTCAGATATGAAATTTTCAATTGACCCCCAGCCTCAACAGCTTTTTGAGGGGGAGTTTTTTCCAGATTTCCCTTTGTGAAGAAGTGTTTCCTGTGTTGCTTAGTCCCTACCACCTCCTTTCTCCTACAGACAGTCCTTCAACAATCCGAGTTTCAAACACTTTTATAATCAAGACCACACAGTACATCTTTCGGCTCTTCTTTACTTCTCTTGAATCTCGCCCCTTTATGCTCAGCTGGCTGGGGGAGAGTTCTCCTCCCATTCCCGTTCCAATTACCTTTTGTAAAGGCAAGGGGGCCATACCCTTCCTTGGGGATCAGGGCCCTCGGCCTGTGGCCCTCAATCAACCTGGTATGTTGGATCTGTTTTGTGGTAGGACTCCAGTTGATGGCCAACGTTATCACTATTGCTGAGCAGGCCCCAGGTGCGCTTCTTCCCCCCCCCCCCCCACCCCCAACGGTAACATTTGATTGGCTGCTGCCTCAGAACACCGTGTCTAACCGTATTTGCAAAGGCAGGTCAGGCAGCATCTGTGGATAGAGAAACAGAGTTAACATTTCAGGTCGATGACCGTTCGTCAGAACTGGAAAAAGCTGGCGATTGGACAGGTTTTTAAGCAGGGGCAGGGAAAGGGGGAGGGGAGGAAAGAACAAAAGGGAAGGTCTGATTGGATGGAAGGCAGGAGAGATTGAGATGGTGCAAGGCAAAAGGAGATGGTAATCAAGACCATTGAGCGTATTACCTGGGCCCGCTCCCCTGACCACCCACGTCTCGGCCAGTGAACAACGCAGGCTCTGGAGAGAGCTTTTGAGTGAAAATAAAACTCTTGGGGATAGATTGGTGTCGGACTTTAATTTGACACTGTCTCGCCACCTCTCCAACATCTCAACACATTTCATGTCATGCATTACCTTTGAAGTACATGCTATTTAAACAAAAGTCGCACTTGTTTGAGAAGGAAAATGGTGCAGTTAATCGTGGGGCATGCCACTCTCGAACCCCAATTTCAAGTAAATTAAGGATTAGAGGAGGTGATTTACTGATCTATTCGGGAGCTTGCTTATTCTCTCTTCAAGTGCCCCTGTCCCTGTGTACGGGTTTACTAACTCACCTTTGCTTTACTTTTCTAGGCCCGGACCAAGAAAATATGTCGCCGCATCTAACCAACCGAAAGATGGGCATGTGGTCCGTGCGTTCTCGCTGTGCTCCGATACACACTCCAAGCCCACCGTCCAAAGGAGCAAACCCCCGCAGGCACTCACTGCCTACAACCCACGAATTGTACAGAGTGTTGGGGATGATTCCAGAACAGAGGTGAATGCCAGTGTTGATCCTGTCCTGTAGGGTCCCTTTCGAACTTGCCCCATTACTGAAGGGTTTATCAGATGTCAGTGGTGTTGGCTGGCTGGGGGAGGGTGTGGTGGGGGTGCAGGGTGCGAAGGTGCTGTGTAAAGTACATGTTCTTTGTCTCTCTCCCTGCCTTCCACCCTAACGATGGATTTGATATTTTCCGTAAAGATGTTTTCTTCCCCAGAGGTCACTTTATTAATGAATCTCTCACCTATGAGCCACATCCATCTCCCCTCATACAAGGCTCTCATTTAGGCCGGTATGTTTGGGTGCAGCTCTGTTGCGTTAATCCAGAAATTGGTACTTTGTACGATGCCCAATTTATTACCGCTGACGACACAACAGTATCCTCGATTGGCACCCCATCCACCACCTTAAACATTCACTCCCTCCACCACCGGTGCACCGTGGCTGCAGTGTATACCGTCTACAAGATGCACTGCAGCAACTCGCCAAGGCTTCTTCGGCAGCACCTCCCAAACCCGTGACCTCTTCCACCTAGAAGGACAAGGGCAGCAGGCACATGGGAACACCACCACCTCCAAGTTCCCCTCCCTGACTTGGAAGTATATTGCTGTTCCTTCTTAGTCGCTGGGTCAAAATCCTGGAACTCCCTCCCTAACAGCACTGTGGGAGCACCTTCACCACACGGACTACAACGGTTCAAGAAGGCAGCTCGCCACCACCTTCTCAAGGGCAGTTAGGGACAGGCAATAAATGCTGGCCTTGCCAGCGACGCCCACATCCCGAGAATGAATTTTTTTTTAAAGTCCTCTGGTACAGCACTTGTCATCCCAACCAGTCCAAAATTCTCTCTCGATCTACAAAGCCGTTCTGAGATATCCTTTTTATTTGGGGGGAAAAAAAATTATTTCATCCAAAAGTTTTGGGTGTATGTGCGTGGGTGGAGCGCAGCGAGTGTGGTCTGCGTGTTTTTTGTTTCTGCTGGGTCTCGATGTGCAATGTATCTGGTACAGAACCTGAGTCCAGTTATTTGTTTTGCCACAGCTTCAGGCCTTCAACTACTGCGCGGCTTGAAAGATCCTGCAGCACACGAGCACGCCCGTCCAACCGGTGTGATTCAGCAACCCAAACCAGGAGCGGCCTGGGGTGGAACCGCACCGCTCTGTTTGAGAATGACCCAGATGACTCTGTGTACAGTGGACAATTTTGCATGCCAATCTAACGGTCACATTTACTTCTGCAATGCGAGGGATGAGCCGAGCCATTATCATGTGAGTGCTGTGTGTTGCGTCAGTTCTGCATACACTCAGGAAATCATGTTTGTACAACTGTAGGGCAATTAAGGAGCAGGGAAACTAAAACCTGTTTGCGTCTCGCTGTCTCTAATCGCCGTTTGTATTTCTTGCCTCGGCGAGATTACTATTTTAATTACTGTAGACAATGCATATCATTTTTTTTCCAAATAAAATGCGGTGGTGTTGCCATAAATTACATATTGCTGCTACATTTTAGAGAAGAAAAAAACCTGAGACTTAAATGTTGCCTATTTCAGTCCCAGAAGACGCTGAAAGGCTGGGCTGGCGACACCAGTGCGCCTGTCCTCCTGACCAATTGGTCTGTGCATTGCACAAATAGTCTTTTTAAAGTAAATTCCCAGATGCATGTACTTTCAATAGACATTCTGGAATCTGTATTAATAGGGACTTGCATACAGTTGTAGGTCCTTGATGTTTGAGATTCTGTGCATTTACAATATTGACTTATATTGCCAAGGGATTGTGTTTAATAAACTCTTTATTTGCAGTACATGTTTTCAAAGCGGTCTCTCTATTTGCTTGTCTAGGGGGTGCAGTTGATGGGCGCAAGGCTCAAATGCCACACGTGCTAATGCAGCCAGATAGCGGGGGCTTTTAGTGTGTTCTCTTTGCAATGCTAAGCCTCAGACTCTGACTTCCTTTTGGGATATTGACTGACCTGGATCTAGTTAGCCCAGATCCACTTCGGTGAGAGAACCCGACTGACCCGGAGTTTGGGGGCGGGGGCGGGGGTTGGCTTCTGCTGAACGGGTGTGTAGGTTCTGATCCTGGAACTTGAAACTGCTGCCTATCCAGCACATCGCAGCCCCCTCTATAGATCTGGTCATTTATCACATTGCTGTTTGTGCTGTGCGCAAATTGTCTGCTGCGTTTCCTACATTACAACAGTGACTACACTTCAAAATAAAAAGTACTTCATTGGCTGTAAAGTGCTTTGGGACGTCCGGTGGTCATGAAAGGCTCTATAGAAATTACATCGCATATACGGCACAGAAACAGGCCATTCGGCCCAACCAGTCCATGCCGGCGTTTATGCTCCACTCGAGCCTCCTCCTGTCTTTCCTCATCTAACTCTCTCAGCATAACCCTCGATTCCCTTCTCCCTCAGATGCTTGTCCAGCCTCCCCTTAAATGCATCTGTACTATTCACTTCAACCACTCCCTGTGGTAGCGAGTTCCACATTCTCACCACTCTCTGGGTAAAAATAAGTTTCTTCTGAATTCCCTATTTGATTTCTTGGTGACTATCTTATATTGACGGCCTCTAGTTATGCTCTTCCCCACAGAGTGGATAGAAAGAGAATGTTTCCACTTATCAAAATTTTTCATAATTTTAAAGACCTCTATTAGGTTGCACCTCAGCCTTTTTTTCAAGAGAAAAGCGACCCAGCCTGTTTTTTTTTTTGTTTCAAAAATATACTTTATTCATAAAAATGTGTTCAAATACATTAAAATACAGTCCACATCTGGTAGAATACAAATTAACTGCAGTACATGGCACTCAATTTACAGAGACAAATTGCAAGACATTTTCATTACATATTTCAATACTTGTTAAAATACATTACAATATAATCCACAAATCATATTACATATGGCATAATACAGATGAATGCAGTACATGGTACTCTAATTACACAGATTACAAGTACATTTTCATTAAGCCATTTCTGCATCATACGGCCCGAGGGGGTTTTATACTGGTTCCAGCCCCTCGGTGTACACTGGCGGGAGGGCCTTAAACTGTGGCCCTTCCCCATCGTGCCTTGGCGGTGGCGGCACCAACCTTTAGTGCGTCCCTCAGCACGTACTCCTGGACCTTGGAATGTACCAGTCTGCAGCACTCGGTTGTGGACAACTCCTTGCTCTAGAAGACCAGCAAGTTTCGGGCAGACCAAAGGGCGTCTTTCACTGAGTTGATGATCTTCCAGCAGCAGTTGATGTTTGTCGCGGTGGGTGTGCGTCCCTGGGAACAGGCAGTAGAGCAGAGTCCTGTGTTACGGAGCTGCTCGGGATGAACCTCGACAAAGACCACTGCATCTCTTTCCAGACCTTCTTTGCAAAGGCACATTCTAGAAGGAGGCCCAGCCTGTTCCTCCTTTCCTGATATGTATACCCTCGCATTTCTGGTATCATCCTTGTAAATCTTCTCTGCACCCTCTCCAATGCCTCCTATATTCTTTTTATAATATGGCGACCAGAACTATACGCAGTACTGCAAGTGTGGTCTAACCAAAGTTCGATACAGGTTTAGCATAACTTCCCTACTATTCAATTCTCTCCATCTAGAAATAAACCCTAGTGCTTGGTTTGCTTTTTTTATGATGTGGAGATGCCGGTGTTGGACTGGGGTGGACAAATGTGAGAAGTCGCACAACACCAGGTTATAGTCCAACAGCTTTATTTGAAATCACAAGCTTTCGGAGCGCTGCTCCTTCGTCAGGGAAGGACCTGACGAAGGAGCAGTCGCTCCGAAAGCTCGTGATTTCAAATAAAACTGTTGGACTATAACCTGGTGTTGTGCGACTTCTCACATTTGCTTTTTTTATGGCCTTGCGAACCTGTGTCGCAACTTTGTGATTTGTGTATTTGTACTCCGAGATCCCTTTGTTCCTCTACCCCACCTAGACTCGCACCCTCCAAGTGATGTGACCTCACTATTCTTCCTACCAAAATGTAATACCTCACATTTATCTGTGTTGAATTTAATTTGCCAATTATATGCCCATTCTGCAAGTTTATTAATGTCCTCTTGTAACTTGTTGCAGTCCTCCTCAATATTGACTATCTCCCCCCACCCAATTTGCTGTCCTCTGCCCTCGCAGCTGGACGTAAAAGATCCCACAGCACTATTCTGAAGAAGAGCTGGGGAGTTCTCCCCAGTGTCCTGGGGCCAATGTTTGACTTCAACCAACATCACTAAAACACATTGGCCCAGAAATTAAAGACTGAGTGTTGACGCGGGGGTAAGGCTTCCCCGCGATCTCTCACTCCGCGTTGGCTTTTTCAGATCCAGCTCGCACGAACTTGATGTTCTAGACATCAGCTGGGCAGTGCTTGCGTATCCCACCGGCGTAGTGAATTCGTGCGAGCTGTGGGATCACGTGACTCAGTTAGAGCCAATGGCAGCACACCATCTTCCATTCATAAGTTTCACAAGTGCTGTGAAAGCTATGAATCTTACACACCGTCAAAATAACAGCTAAACCTCAATTAAATTTAAAAAAAAACCATCACATTAATAAAATAAGTATAGTTAAATAAATTAACCATTTTAAATAAAAAATTAAATTTTTGAAATTTTTTTAAATCTTTTAAAAAGTTATAAAAATAAACTTACCTGTCTTTAAAGTCTCTAAAAAAGATATACCTGTTAAAAAAATTTCTAAATAATACTTAATTCACTACTTACCTTGTTCAAAGTGGGTCTTACTCCTTTTTTCATTTCTAAAATCTTCCGTCCTTACCTGCGTGTCCAAAGCACTAAGTGCACAGCGTGCGTGCAGCCTGTAGCGTGCACCGAGGAACCGCAGTGCATGCAGAAAACCGACAATTGGTGACAGAATACGTGAGAGTACACAGTGCGTACTCTCGCGTCACAGGACTAATTTTTGGGCCATTATCTGGTCATTATCACATTGCTGTTTGTGGGAGCTTGCTGTGCGCAAATTGGCTGCCGTGTTTCCTACATTACATCAGTGACTACACTTCAAAAAGTACTTCATTGGCTGTAAAGCACTCTGGGACATCCTGAGGTCGTGAAAAGTGTGATAGAAAGTTATACAAGTTATTTCTTTCTTTACACTTTGGAGCAACTGTTGTGTTTAGAGGAACAGATAGGGTAGATAGAGAGAAACTATTTCCACTGGTTGGGGAGTCTAGGATATGGGGACATAGTCTAAAAATTAGAGCCAGGCCTTTCAGGAGTGAAGTTAGGAAACACTTCTACACACAAAGGGTGGTAGAAGTTTGGAACTCTCTTCCACAAATGACAATTGATGCTGGGTCAATTGTTAATTTTAAATCTGAGATTGATAGCTTTCTGTTAACCAAAGGTATTAAGGGGTAGGGGCCAAAGGCGGGTATGTGGAGTTAGGTCGCAGATCAGCCATGATCTCATTGAATGGTGGAACAGGCTCGAGGGGCTGAATGGCCTCCTCCTGTTCCTATGTTTAATGCAGCAATCTGGATTGCCAAATTCTATCAAAAAATATATGCATTTCCCAGTATATACCTGCCTTTTTTGCTATTGTAGGTTAAAATTCCTGACCAGTGCCGCCCTCTGTAAAATCCCCTTTCACAGAAGGTCCTGGGTGGGACTAGCCTAGCTGTGGGTTCAGGCCTGTGCCTCGACCCAACAATCCAAGGTGGTGAGAATGTGGAACTCGCTACCACAGGGAGTGGTTGAGGCAAATAGTATAGACGCATTTAAGGGGAAGCTGGTTAAACACATGAGGGAGAAAGGAATAGAAGGATCTGCTGATGGGCTGAGAGAAGGCTCGTGTGGAGCAGATGGGCTGAATGGCCAGTTTCTGTGCTGTACATTCTGTTACCTAGAATTACATAGACATGTTAGAATTATAGACATAACATACAAATTAGGAGCAGGAGTCGGCCATTCGGCCCTTCGAGCCTGCTCCGCCATTCAATGTGATCATGGCTGATCATCGACCTCAACTCCACTTTCCTGCCTGATCCCCATAACCCCACTAGTCCAAAAATCTATCGATCTCGGCCTTGAATATAAATTGGCTGCCACGTTTCCTACATTACAACAGTGACTCCACTTCAAAAAGTACTTCATTGGCTGTAAAGCGCTTAGGGACGTCTGGTACATAGGATTACATGGGATATATGACACAGAAACAGGCCATTCGCCCCAACCAGTCCATGCTGGCGTTTATGCTCCACTCGAGCCTCCTCCCATCTTTCTTCATTTAAATCTATCAGCATAACCCTCTATTCCCTTCTCCCTCAGATGCTTGTCCTCCCCTTAAATGCTTCTATACTTTTTGCTTCAACCACTCCCTGTGGTAGTGGTGAAGGGCGCTGTAGAAATGCAAGTCTTTCTTTATTTTAGAATTACATAGACATGTGGGATGGGCAGGACTTTAGTGGAACTGCTTTGTGACATTTTAGCCGATTGTGATGTCAGGCCAGAGCAATGATTGCCTGCTTTAAGTGCAGCACTTGCAATGTGTGGGGGTGAAGCCCAGCCTCTGTGGGAGGAGCTACTGCCCGGTCAGCTGACTTGCTCTGTAAGCTGACTTGCTCTGTATGTATCTTTCTCTGGGATCACGTGGCGCGGTGTCACCCGACCCGGGGCAATGGCAGTGCCAGGTTGGAGCTGGAGCTGGCTCCGGATCCTCGCTCTTCGGATCCTGTTGCTCGAGGCCGATGGTGCCGGGGCGACCTGTGGCTACCAGGTGAGTGGGGGGCAAAGCCTAGCGAGGGCAGGTTGGTGTGGTTCCCTCCTCCCCCCCCCCCCCCCCCTACAGCTGGGTCAGTGTGAGCCGCTCCGCTGGATCTGATCAGCGGTCTGATGGGAGCCGCAGGGGAACGGGACGAGAAATCCGAGACCACAGCAGCAGATGTTGGGAATGGAGAGAGAGAGAAGGGGGAAAGTTAGGGTGTGAGAGAGGGGGAAGAGAGAAAGAAGGAGGAAGAGAGTGAGCGTGGCAGTGTCCTCGTCTCTGGTCTGGAGTCTGAACTAAACCAACATCTGTGTAAAAGCGACTTTAACTTGTCTGTTTTCGGAAGTTGCAGGTCTGTTCTGCATAACCCCATTTACATTTTTCTTAAACAGCTGCACTGTTTCTGGTTTCTACTGAAACACTGAAGCAAGGCTTTCAATGTGTTGTTTCTACAGATATTATACAGTAAGGGATTTTTTTTCATGAGCTAAGAGAGTGAGCTTGTGAGTTCTGGTCATGGATTGTTCCTAAGGCGATTTTTCTAATTTGATGATAAACGTTTCTTTGGGCAAAATAAATGTTGTCCTTTAGGAAGTTTTGAGAGGAATCGCCAAGCCATTTAAATAGAATTGTGTTTCTTTTTCTGAGAAAGATGCATCAAAATAGATCATATTTTAACAGAATAATTGAACCTTGCGAGGTCCGTTTTATTTTCAGAAATGATGGTACATTAAGTAACAGGCTCGTCTTTATGTCTCAACATAGGGAAGTGACTTGTGTAGCCATTTTTTTGGATCACTTTGACTGTTCATCAACATAAGCATTCTGTCCAGTTTGGTCACTGGGACCCATTGTTGTTCAAATCCTACAGGTGGTGCACAGAGGAGTTCTCAGATTCATTTCTCAAATGATACTGGACTCATTCTTTCTGTAAGACCTTGAAAAGAGAGGTGGCCCTATATGGTAGATCTGTTTAAACTGTGACGGGACTTTGAACCGAAGGGCGGCCCATCTCCTCGGCACTGACCAGTGTGTGGAGTGGATTTCTGGCGAGGCTGCTGGAGGTGAACCCTGGGATCATTTAAGAATCAGTGGCAGGCCACGATCTCGATCAGCCTTGATCTCATTGAATGGCGGAGCAGGCTCGAAGGGCCGAATGGCCTACTCCTGCTCCTGTTTCTTATGTTCTTACGTGATCGGGGACTGTTGAGGATGGGTGACCTGGGATCGGCTAAATGGCCTTCCTCATTTCAACCCTGTATTGTGAGACACTCGGCACTTTTCCCTGGACAGACTGTACACCCAACGCTGCCTCAAACCCTACTCCGCCCCCCGCCAAGTTGAACCAGTTTCCACTTCCATCCCCACTTACTACACCAGCCATCCTTCATGTCCTTTCCGAGGGAAATTGCCAATTTGTGCCAGATCACGGGCAGTTTCTGTGCGCTCGACTTGTGCCACTAGGTACTGAATGTTGACGTCCCTAAATTAACTTCACTTCCCAAACTTCCAGCTGGCAGAGGCGAGCCTATTCCCGCCTGTGTAGGCCGCATTTCAATCTGTTTTGGAGATGAAAGGACGTTGTGTGAACCTGCTGCGTGCCCAGCTCCTCAACAGCGACCTTTATTCTAAAATAGCAGCTGTAACACACAAGACTGACCTAAACACAGGTCCCACCTCGGCTCTTGATTTTACATTAATAAGTGTAAAAAATATATCCTGCATGTGTGTAGGAGGTACTTTTGCTGAATGATTTAGGATTGATGGGAGTTCGATACACTAGGTTTGAAAGCACTCTAGTCTCCAAGATCTCTCTCTTGGACAACATCAGTAAAACCGCATGTGACTAGAACGGGCGCAATGTGCAAAATCTGAATATGTAGCATGGTTCAGTCTTGGATTGTGAAACCATTAGGGAGCAACTGTGGAGTGAACTAGCTGTGGCTCTCTCCTGAGTCAGAAGGTTGTGGGTTCAAGTCCCACTCCAGAGACTTGAGCACAGAAATCCAGGCTGACACTCCCAGTGCAGTGCTGAGGGAGCGCCGCACTGTCGGAGGTGCAGTACTGAGGGAGCGCTGCACTGTCGGAGGGGCAGTACTGAGGGAGCGCTGCACTGTCGGAGGGTCAGTACTGAGGGAGCGCCGCATTGTCGGAGGAGCAGTACTGAGGGAGCTATGCACAGTCGGAGGGGCAGTACTGAGGGAGCGCTGCACTGTCGGAGGGGCAGCACTGAGGGAGGGCCGCACTGTCGGAGGGGCAGTACTGAGGGAGCGCCGCACTGTCGGAGGGGCAGTACTGAGGGAGGGCCGCACTGTCGGAGGGGTAGCACTGAGGGAGCGCTGCACAGTCGGAGGGGCAGTACTGAGGGAGCGCTGCACAGTCGGAGGGGCAGTACTGAGGGAGTGCTGCACTGTCGGAGGGGCAGTACTGAGGGAGCGCTGCACTGTCGGAGGGGCAGCACTGAGGGAGGGCCGCACTGTCGGAGGGGCAGTACTGAGGGAGGGCCGCACTGTCGGAGGGGCAGTACTGAGGGAGGGCCGCACTGTCGGAGGGGCAGTACTGAGGGAGCGCCGCACTGTCGGAGGGGCAGTACTGAGGGAGGGCCGCACTGTCGGAGGGGCAGTACTGAGGGAGCGCCGCACTGTCGGAGGGGCAGTACTGAGGGAGCGCCGCACTGTCGGAGGTGCCGTCTTTCGGTTGAGGCGTTAAACCAAGGCTCCATCTGCTCTCTCAGCTGGACGTAAAAAACCTCACGCCACTGTTTCAAAGAGCAGGGGATTTCTTACTAAAACAGATTATCTGGACATTATCACATTGCTGTTTGTGGGAGCTTGCTGTGCACCAATTATCTGCTGCGCTTCCTACATTACAACAGTGATCACACTTGGCTGTAAAGGGCTTTGGTCCGTTCCGAGGTTGTGAAAGGCGCTGTAGAAATGCAAGTCTTTCTTTCGATATTAGGAGGTGGCGCTGAAGATTTTCACCCCGCCATTCACTCTCAGCTCCCAAGAGGTGTATGAGAGAGCCTGGGGTGACTCTCCTCAGATTGCCCCTCCGTTTCTCCTGATTGAGGAGGGGGGGGTGAGGGGCACAGTTGGAGGCACCGGGGGTGGGGGGGGGGCGGGCAGGGGAAGCAGGAGTATTCATAAACTCATCAAACTGAAAAACAAACACTGGAACAACGTCACAGCTTCTCCATTTATTTAATGGTTTAAAATCTCGTGCTTAGTCGGCAGGAAGTTCAAAGAGCCTGCTGGAACTCACAAACCGTAAACAGGCACCAGACGCAATGCAAAAGAGTGTCTGGGCTGAATATACAAGGACTTAGATAAAAACAGGAGGTGCAGAGAGCAGTCAGCATCTGAACAGGAGAGTTTGGTTTGAGTCGGGGTGGTCAGATCATGGGGACAGGCCATTTCTGATAGATTAATGTCTTGGTGCGATCGTCTATCTCTCGCAGGTGCTCACAGACTGGCTGTGTGCTGCCCGCACTTTCCTGTTTTCATTTTTCCTTTCATCTGTCCAGACCTAACTGAATATGAAAATCCATGTAAAATTTCAGTGAAATATTAAGAGACAACAAAGACCTGCATTTCTAAAGCGCCTTTCACAACCTCAGGATGTCCCAAAGCGCTGTAGTCACTGCTGTAATGTAGGAAACGCGGCAGCCAGTTTGTGGCCACTCTTAATGCGAGGATCCAGACACTAGGGTGTCGGATATTATTCAACTGCAGTCATTTCTGATAGCTGCACTTTGGGCTCGATGGATAGCGAATGGGAGCACGAGCCCTGAATCTTAGTGCCCTCACCGCCACCACCACTCAGCAGATACTCAGGCCCTCTCTGGTCATGTACGGCACCAGGCACGATATCTATCCACTGAGTCGTCAGGGCAACACTTTGTAACTAGGAACCCGAGTTAGACATGCAGGAGGAAGTGTCTGGGACTGAATGTCTCACTGGTAAGGATACTGATCCCTCACTCAGCACACTGAAGGCCACACGGATAGCAGGCTCCTATGACTGGAGAGGTTCTTATCCAACTAGCAGACCTGAGCTGCCCAGGACCCTGGACCGAGGGAGCAGAAACTAAAAGTAAATCTACTTCAAAATATTTAATAAAGAGGAAGTAGGGGATTCTTTTTGTAGAAATCACATCCCTTCAAAGAAGAATCATTTGCATTTCTACAGCGCCTTTCACGAGGTCAAGACCTCCCAAAGCTCTTTACAGCCAATGAAGTACTTTTCTGAAGTGTAGTCACTGTTGTAATGTAGGAAACGCGGCAGCCAATTTGCGCACAGCAAGCTCCCACAAACAGCAATGAGATAAATGACCAGATCATCTGTTTTTTAGGTGATGTTGATTGAGGAATATTGGCCAGGACACCGGGGAGAACTCTTCGAAATAATGCCCTGGGACCTTTTCCATCCACCTGAAAGAGTAGATGGGGCCTCAGTTTAACATCTCATCTGAAAGACAGCACCTCCAACAGTGAAGCGCTCCCTCAGTACTGCCCTTCCGACAGTGCAGCACTCCCTCAGTACTGCCCCTCCGACAGTGCAGCGCTCCCTCAGTACTGCCCCTCCGACAGTGCGGCGCTCCCTCAGTACTGCCCCTCTGACAGTGCGGAGCTCCCTCAGTACTGCCCCTCCGACAGTGCGGCGCTCCCTCAGTACTGCCCCTCCGACAGTGCGGCGCTCCCTCAGTACTGCCCCTCCGACAGTGCGGAGCTCCCTCGGTACTGCCCGTCCGACAGTGCGGAGCTCCCTCAGTACTGCCCCTCCGACAGTGCGGCGCTCCCTCAGTACTGCCCCTCCGACAGTGTACCGCTCCCTCAGTACCGCCCCTCCGACAGTGCGCCGCTCCCTCAGTACTGCCCCTCCCGACAGTGTACCGCTCCCTCAGTACTGCACTGGGAGTGTCCGCCTAGATTTTTGTGCTCAAGTCTCTGGAGTGGGAATTGAACCCATGACTCTTTGACTCGGAGGTGAGAGTGCTGCCCACTGAGCCACAGGCTATTTATGCAGGGCAATATACGAAGGGGAAAGGGATAAAATCTCACTCGCTCCTTCCTACGCTCTCCTCACCTCACCCAGTCTGTCCCCAATCCACACCAGCTTCGATCACCTTGCCACTGTATTTTGCCTCATTCTCTCTCCCCTGGTGTCCTGCACCATGAGCCTCAGCCCTTCACCGAGGCCTCACCATTGTAATAAACGTGTTAAAAAATGATTGTCCCTTGCGTTCAGGATTTGTTTTTTTTTGCCTTTTAAGTAGAATAAGTTGTGTTAAAATATGAATAATGGTGGGTGTGAGGGGAGTTTTAGAGCTGGGTTGGTTTGAAGGAGTTAATAGTTTTTGTGCAGATCTTGCTCCAGGTTCTTGTTCCATAATTGTCCTCACACCATCCACACACTCATTCTCCAACAGGAGATCGCAGGATGCTGATCAGGAATGGGAACTCTGGCCGATTTTCCCCCTTCCTGCCTCAGAAGAGGAAGAAAGGAAGAGAGACTTGTATTTATATAGCACCTTTAACGTAGTAAGACGTCCCAAGGCGCTTCACAGGAGCAATTATCAAACAAAATTTGACACCGAGACACGAGATATAGGACAGGTGACCAAAAGCTTGGTCAAAGGGTTTTGAGGAGAGAGCGGCGGAGAGGTTTAAGGAGGTAATTCCAGAGCTTAGTGCCCAGGCAGCTGAAGGCATAGCCGCCAATGGTGGAGCGATGAAAATCGGGGATGCTCAAGAGACCAGAATTGGAGGAGCGCGGAGATCTCAGAGGGTTATGGGGCTGAAGGAGATTACAGAGATAGGGAGGGTGCGAGCGCCATGGAAGGATTTGAACACAAGGATGAGAATTTTGAAATCAAGGTGTTGCTGGACCGGGAGCCAATGTAGGTCAGCGAGCACAGGGGGCGATGGGTGGACGGGACTCGGTGCGAGTTAGGACACGGGCAGCAGGGTTTTGGATGACCTCAAGTGTTTTCAGCCAGTTTGCAAACAACCCAGTCTTGGGAGATTGGTGAGGCCGTGTGGAAAGGTGCTAACCTTTGACTCATGTTTTCACATTGAACCGAGGAGTGGGTTTCCCAGCGAGCGCCCTCGACCACAGTCCTTGAAATCCAGCACCCGTCAGATGAGAAAACTCGCTCCAGGATCAGTTAAACTTTATTTTTAGGTTAAGTATTAATGTCATTTTACTTTCTTCCTCCACAAGGCCTGTCCTGCTGTCAACCCTGAGATGCTGAATGTACACCTGGTGCCACACACTCACGATGATGTGGGGTGGCTTAAGACAGTGGATCAGTATTATTATGGAGGTGAATATACTTAAGTTCTTCGACTACTTGGTAGGACCGCTGCGCTCAGAGCTGCATTGCAGTACCGAGGGAGTTCTGCATTGTCAGAGGTGTTGTCCTTCAGATCAGGTATTTTTGGTTCATGTGAGTGCTAAAAAAATTCCATGGCAATATTCGAAGCAAAACATAGAGGGAGTTGACCTTTCCTTCCTGTGCGTGAGTCTTAAAATTCGAGCTAGGCCCCTTGAGGAGTGAAATCATGAAGCAATTTTTTCACGCAAAAGGTCGTGGGAATCTGGAACTTGCTCCCTCGCAAATGCTGGGACAATTGGAGCTTTCGAGACTGAGATCGCTCGGGTAAGGATATCGAGGGATATTGAGCAACGGCAAGTAAATGGAGTTAGGTCGCAGATCAGCCATGATCTAATTAAATGGCTGAATGGCCTCCTCCTGTTCCTATGTAATCTGTCTCTGTGTGTGTGTGTGTGTGTCTCTCTCTCTCTCTCTCTCTTTCTGTCTCGTGGGCCTCTCAGGAGACGAGAGTGATCTTTTAAAGCTGTTTCGGAGCCCAAGTTCAGAAAATAGTATTTGTTTTGGGCCTGTACTCTCTGGAGTTTAGAAGAATGAGAGGTGATCTCATTGAAACATATAAGATTCTGAGGGGGATTGACAGGGTAGATGCTGAGAGGTTGTTTCCCCCTGGCTGGAGAGTCTAGAACCAGGGGTCACAGTCTCAGGATAAGGGGTCGGCCATTTAGGACCGAGATGAGGAAGAATTTCTTCACTCAGAGGGTTGTGAATCTTTGGAATTCTCTACCCCAAAGGGCTGTGGATGCTGAGTCGTTGAGTATATTCAAGGCTGAGATTGATAGATTTTTGGACTCTAGGGGAATCAAGGGATATGGGGATCGGGCGGGAAAGTGGAGTTGAGGTCGATGATCAGCCATGATCTTATTGAATGGTGGAGCAGGCTCGAGGGGCCGAATGGCCGACTTCCTAATTCTTATGGTCTTATGTTTTCTCCATTCAGCCAAGACTTCCATCCAGCGTGCCGGGGTACAGTACATCCTGGACTCTGTGATCCCACAACTGCTGGCAGACCCGGCTAAGCGATTCATCTATGTGGAGATTGCCTTCTTCTACCGCTGGTGGAAGCAGCAGACCGGGGCGATGAAGGAGCTGGTGAAACAGCTGGTCGATGAAGGTAATGTGACGATGCTCTCAGTCTCAGGGAAATGGAACAAGTGTGGAGAGCCAGTGCAGATCTGCCAAGACCCAGTGCTGACCTGTTCACGGGTGGTTAAAGATCTTTTCTGTGTATTTATTTTTCCTCGTCCGCCACCAGAACCACCATTTTGTAAAAATTGCTGCATTGCAAATGGTTTCTTGCGATTATCTCTCTCCCTGTTGCTCTCTCTCTCTCTCGCCCTCGCGCGCTCTCCCTCGCGCTCTCTCTCCCTCGCGCTCTCTCTCCCTCGCGCGCTCTCTCCCTCGCGCGCTCTCTCCCTCGCGCGCTCTCTCCCTCGCGCGCTCTCTCCCTCGCGCGCTCTCTCCCTCGCGCGCTCTCTCCCTCGCGCGCTCTCTCCCTCGCGCGCTCTCTCCCTCGCGCGCTCTCTCCCTCGCGCGCTCTCTCCCTCGCGCGCTCTCTCCCTCGCGCGCTCTCTCCCTCGCGCGCTCTCTCCCTCGCGCGCTCTCTCCCTCGCGCGCTCTCTCCCTCGCGCGCTCTCTCCCTCGCGCGCTCTCTCCCTCGCGCGCGCTCTCCCTCGCGCGCGCTCTCCCTCGCGCGCGCTCTCCCTCGCGCGCGCTCTCCCTCGCGCGCGCTCTCCCTCGCGCGCGCTCTCCCTCGCGCGCGCTCTCCCTCGCGCGCGCTCTCCCTCGCGCGCGCTCTCCCTCGCGCGCGCTCTCCCTCGCGCGCGCTCTCCCTCGCGCGCGCTCTCCCTCGCGCGCGCTCGCTCTCCCTCGCCCTCGCTCTCCCTCGCCCTCGCCCTCGCTCTCCCTCGCGCTCGCTCTCCCTCGCGCTCGCTCTCCCTCGCGCTCGCTCTCCCTCGCGCTCGCTCTCCCTCGCGCTCGCTCTCCCTCGCGCTCGCTCTCCCTCGCGCTCGCTCTCCCTCGCGCTCGCTCTCTGTCGCGCGCTCGCTCTCTCCCTCCCTCGCTCGCTCTCGCTCTCTGTCGCTCTCTCGCGCTCGCTCCCTCCCTCCCTCTCTCGCTCGGTCTCTCGCTCTCTCGCTCTCTCCCTCTCTCGCTCGCTCTCTCTCGCTCTCTCCCTCTCTCGCTCGCTCTCTCTCGCTCTCTCCCTCTCTCGCTCGCTCTCTCTCTTTTCCTGCCGCAGCCCCGTGCGACGGCCGCGATCTTGTTTCCCCCGTTAGCGAGCAACCAAAATAACCACTGGAACTGCGCGAGCGTGTCCACTTGTTCCGTTGGCACCAGTCGCGTCCTTCAGTTAAATGGCCCCCTGCAGCAACTGAACCAGAGGAGGGGGAGCCCTCTTAAGCCGCTAGTTTGGTTGGATTTTCCCTGTTCTAAGCCAAGACTGTCTTGCTTCTGCAGGCAGGCTGGAGTTTGTTAACGGAGGCTGGTGCATGAATGACGAGGCTACCACCCACTACAGTGCCATCATCGATCAAATGACCCTGGGCTTCCAATTTCTCAACGACACGTTTGGAGAGTGTGGGCGTCCCCGTGTGGCCTGGCACATCGACCCATTCGGCCATTCCAAAGAGCAGGCCTCCCTCTTTGCTCAGGTAGGAATGCTGTTCATTTTATTAATCAGTTGCCTATATCATTAAAAATGCCACTCCCTGTCCACAAACCTCACGTCCTGTCGTCACCATTGTGGGTCTCGCTTTTACCGTTGTAAATTGCCATGTCAACATTTCCCATTCCATTTTTGCATGTCAACCGGTCACGATGTAATTGCAGCTTCTGGCCACTCAGTGGCTCTGCAGAGTAAGAGTGCACGGTGTGGACCTGCTGCTCTGACAGAGGCAGTTCGTGTACTGTAATGTGGGTTGTTGCCAGCTCATGCAGTGAGTTCCCAATCTTACCACTGCTGCTTGGGATTGGGACTTCACTCCGTGGGGAGTTGGAGACGCCAGGCCACTTGTCAAAAGGGAGAGAGGAAAAATGAGAGAGCCCTTGCTGCCCCGCCGAGTGAATGCCTACAGTAGCCCTGTTTGCAGAGACCTGTTTCTAACCCGCGGTAACGTTACATGGTGCGAGTTGCACTCTCTTCATTGTTTTACTCTGCAGATGGGATTCGATGGTTTTTTCTTTGGCCGCCTCGATTATCAGGACAAGAGAAACCGAGAAAGTCTCCGGGAAATGGAACAAGTGTGGAGAGCCAGTGCAGATCTGCCGAGACCCAGCGCTGACCTGTTCACAGGTGGTTAAAGATCTTTTCTGTGTATTTTATTTTTTCCTCGACCGCCACCAGAACCACCATTTTGTAAAACCTGCTGCATTGCAAATGGTTTCTTGCGATTATTCCTCCGGTGGTGGAGAAGTATGATAACCCGAGCCAGGTAGACCTGGTAACCGGGAGCACCGTAAATACGTCTCGATGTTAGTGTGTAGCTTCCAAAAGCTCTTATAATAATTTGTCCGTGACTACACAAACCACTCTGGGTCCAGTATATTGTGTATCAGTAAAACAGGTTTATTAAGCATCAAACATCCAGTACAAAGAAGTAATACTTAACCAGGAGATAGTCACAGTCTTGTTCGTTTGAGCCTCGGCGTTCCTTCCGAGCGACTGTGGCGCGGTCTCTTTATTCTCTTGCTGTTTTCTGTTGACTGAAGCTCGCTTCTCTGGTTTCTTGCTGTGTTCTGTCGACTGAAGCTCCTTCAACTCTGGTTCGTGCTGCCTTCAGTGTTCAAAATCTGTATCGTTATACACTTTTCCTTCCTTTGCCTACGCGACTGCAAACAGTTATCTGACACCGAGTACATGTTTTATGACCTTGTTGATCCCACTCGGACTCACTTTGTGCATATCAAAGTGCCTTTTATCTTTAGATACTCTCTTTCCAAAGACCATTTCCCCCAAGATGTTGTCGAAACAATCTGTCCATTTTATAGTGTTATCACTGAGGGGTGCTTCTCTTATCTCTCTCTCTTCTCCAACTCTTATCTCTTTTCTATCACATTACTGAATACCACCTCCCTGATAGTCCCCATAAACTGAGCATTACAGTCCATTACTTCAGTCATTGCAAACAGAGCCAGTTTCAGTCAGGTTAGCACCATTTCCCACCCTGCTTTTCTCTCAGCCATTCCCCATTTCATACAGGCTTTTAACATACAATTTCACATATTCTAGTTCTACAAAAATGTTTTACTAAATCATACAAATACACCCTATCCTACAAGTGTAAGAGGAGTGAGCAAAGGGTGGGAAGGAAGAAGGTTATAGGGAGCGCAGATGAAAGTTATGGGAATGAGAGTTGGGTATTGGTTGGGTTTTGAGATAAAGAAAGACTTGCATTTCTATAGCGCCGTTCACGACCACCAGACGCTCAAAGCGCTTTACAGCTAATGAAGTACTTTTTGAAGTGTAGTCACCGTTGTAATGTGGGAAATGAGGCAGCCAATTTGTGCACAGCAAGATCCCACAAACAGCAATGTGATAATGACCAGATCATCTGTTTTAGTGATACTGGTTGAGGGATAAATATTGGTCCCAGGACACCGGGGAGAACTCCCCTGCTCCTCTTCGATAGAGTGCCATCGGATCTTTTACATCCACCTGAGAGGGCAGATGGGGCCTCACTTTAGCGTCTCATCCGAAAGACGGCACATCCGACAGTGTGGTGCTCCCTCAACGCTGCCCCTCCGAAAGTGCGGCGCTCCCTCAACGCTGCCCCTCCGACAGTGCGGCGCTCCCTCAACGCTGCCCCTCCGACAGTGCGGCGCTCCCTCAACGCTGCCCCTCCGACAGTGCGGTGCTCCCTCAACGCTGCCCCTCCGACAGTGCGGCGCTCCCTCGGTACTGCCCCTCCGACAGTGCGGCGCTCCCTCGGCACTGCCCCTCCGACAGTGCGGCGCTCCCTCGGCACTGCCCCTCCGACAGTGCGGCGCTCCCTCGGCACTGCCCCTCCGACAGTGCGGCGCTCCCTCGGCACTGCCCCTCCGACAGTGCGGCGCTCCCTCGGCACTGCCCCTCCGACAGTGCGGCGCTCCCTCGGCACTGCCCCTCCGACAGTGCGGCGCTCCCTCGGCACTGCCCCTCCGACAGTGCGGCGCTCCCTCGGCACTGCCCCTCCGACAGTGCGGCGCTCCCTCGGCACTGCCCCTCCGACAGTGCGGCGCTCCCTCGGCACTGCAGTGGAGAGTCAGCCTGGATTTTTGTGTTCAAGTCTCTGGAGTGGGACTTGAACCCACAACCTCCTGACTCAGGCGAGAGATGGAAGGTATGGGAATGAGAGTTGGGAATTGGTTGAGTTTGGTGATAGAAGCAGAGTAAATCAATGAAAATGACAGGGAGGAGAGGAATGATGCGAGAGAGCTCCTTAAAGTCTTTCTATTATAGTTACACAATAACAAAAGGAGTTTGTGCTTCGAATGATCTCTACCACATGCAGTGAAAATGATTGAACAGAAAGCTATCGTTCAGTAATACTATCGAGTTCTTCTACATATTTACCTTTTCGTTTAGGCGGTCAGAAGAATCATCCTGTCTTGTTACGTTAATGCTTTTTACATTTTTCCCCCAGGTGTTCTTCCCAATGGCTATAACCCTCCCAGAATGCTCTGTTGGGATGTGCTTTGTTCGGATGAGCCCATCAAAGATGATAAAGATCTGGATGAGTACAACGTGGACCAGATTGTTTCATACTTCTTACTAACGGCGCACAATCAGGCGAGTGTCTTTCTTTACTCACGTGTTAGTGTTTGGACGTGAGATTCCCTGACTGATCGGTGGGTAGTTGGAGCCACCGACTGTAATATCAGGCCAGAAAGACAAGGGGGCCCCACTGGGTGATACCTGGGCTGTCCTCAAGTCAGGTGATTTTTATCCAGGACAGAATTGGGTGCGACATTAGCATCAATGGAGACGTCAGCCAGGGGTCCTGCTCCTGATCCCTCTCTCGTGACCCGAGCCATATTGTGGGTTCAGAAGAGGATGGGCACCACTGTGACGCCTTCCACAGTCAAATAGTCCAGCGGTCAGGCATAAAGCCTGCCACCAGAGACTGCCTAGGAGAACACTGCCCACCGATTTTCTATTCAACACCGCTCCCCAGTGGGAGGTGCTGCAACCTCCACTCCCCGCCCCTCCACTCAACATGGCTCCCATCAGGAGCCAAGTGGAGTCGGTCCCGGGTTTATAAATGCTCAACACTCCCTCCAAAATCACCTTTGCCTTTGTCGGGTACCGTCTTCCCCCACCTTCCCCATGGGGGAGCGAGTGTATGACCTTCCTAACAATGCCACTCTCTATACAGCTGCCTGGTTGTGGTGGGGGTGGGGGCAGGCGGGGGGAGGTTACATCAGATGCTGGGGAAGTTCTGGCCTCCCCTCAGCACCTTCGGTCTTGGGGACAAGGAGATCAGGGACTCTTTAACGGCCAAATGCATTCAGGATTTAAAACAACACAAATTAGTTCACCAACAACCCAACCTGACGCCATCTCAAAAGAGGCCAGGATGGATCCCAGATGCAGCTGCCCAGCTTCTCCCTCTCTGCGGCCTCACCATTGCAAACAACACACAGTCTCGAAAGGTGCAGCATTGTCCTGCTACCCCCAGCCGCACCAACAGATTCAGCACCTCGATGTACTCCCCAGTAAAATGAACCACCCGTTAACTGGCCGGTCTCCTGTTTGTAGATCGTTAGTGGTACCGAATGTCTGTCTGTCTGTCGCATCTCCCTACATAACAGACACACGCTTCAAAAGTAGTTCGGGCACTAGAATCATAGAATGATACAGCACAGAAAGAGGACATTCGGCCCATCGTGCCTGTGCCAGTTCTTTGAAAGAGCTCTCCAATTAGTCCCCACTCCCCCCTGCTCTTTCCCCAGAGCCCTGCAAATTTTTCCCCTTCAATTATTTATCCAGTTTCCTTTTGAAAGTTACTATTGAATCTGCTTCCACCGCCCTTTCAGGCAGGGCGTTCCAGATCACAACAACTCGCTGCGTAAAAAATAAATGTTTCCTCGTGTCGCCTCTGTTTCTTTTGCCAATCACCTTAAATCCGTGTCCTCTGGGTAGCGACCCTCCTGCCACTGGAAACACTTTCTCCTAATTTACTCTAAACCGATCACTATTTTGAACACCGCCATCAAATTTCCTCTCAACCTTCTCTGCTCTGAGGAGAACAACCCCAGCTTCTCCAGTCTATCCACATAACTGAAGTCCCTCATCCCTGGAACCATTCTAGTAAATCTCCTCTGCACCCTCTCTAAACACCTTCACATCCTTCCTAAAGTGTGGTGCCCAGAATTGGACACAATACTCCAGCTGAGGCCTAACCAGTGATTTATAAAGGTTTTAGAACACTAGGAGGTGTTAAAGGAACAGGCAGCAGATCTAAAATACTCCAGTGTTTTGGGGCATTTTGACACTATGTAAATGTTTAACAGTGTGTGTGTCTCCTCCCTTAAGGCGAGACATTACCGGACCAAGCACATCATCATGACCATGGGCTCGGACTTCCAGTTTCAAAACGCGAACATGTGGTACAAGAACCTGGACAAGCTCATCAAACATGTGAATGCTGCGGTAATGTTGCTGCAGAACCCTCGTCTGTTCGCCGTGCTTTTTACTGATTCTCCTCACTTCCAATCCCCGTGGGCCCTGTGTCATTCCCCAGCTCTCAGTTTCTCCAACCTAAAGGGGCTAAAGTAGGGTTCAGGGATGGATCATTCACTCGAAAGTCCTGACACACAACCTTTTGCACTCCCTTGTTGATTTGCAGGAGTCTAGTGAGAGAGTCCAGGAGTCTAATTGGAGCAGACTTTGGACCACCTGCTTTTTTTTTTCCAATTCTGTGCCTTCTCTCCACAGTTGCGCTGGGGTACATGGATCACAGACCCACCCAAGGGCCCTCTCTTCATTCATCGGCCTAGGCAGTACTGCTACTGCTAGACTGCTCGACCATGGAGAGAGTCAAACAGCGGAGCCTGATCTGTGCACATGGACATACACTTTGCAGATATTACATCGGATTACATAGGATATACGGCACAGAAACAGGCCATTCGGCCCAACCAGTCCATGCCGGCATCTATGCTCCACTCGAGCCTCCTCCTGTCTTTCCTCATCTAACTCTATCAGCATAACCCTCTATTCCTTTCTCCCTCAGATGCTTGTCCAGCCTCCCCTTAAATGTATCTATACTATTCGCTTGAACCACTCCCTGTGGTAGCGAGTTCCACATTCTCACCACTCTCTGGGTAAAGAAGTTTCTCCTGAATTCCCTATTTGATTTCTTGGTGATTATCTTATATTAATGGCCTCTAGTTATGCTCTTCCCCACAAGTGGAAACACTCTCTCTGTATCCACTCTATCAAAACATTTCATAATTTTAAAGACCTCTATTAGGTCACCCCTCAGCCTCCTCTTTTCAAGAGAAAAGAGACCCAGCCCGTTCATCCTTTCCCTGATGGGTATAAAGAAAGAAAAGAAAGACTTGCATTTTTGTTGGAGGATGAATCAATTAATTCAAACCTCTGGTTTTGTTTATAAGCAGCAAAGCGCTGGGAGTGACGTCAATGTGCTGTACTCCACCCCATCCTGCTATCTGTACGAGTTAAACAAGGCAAACTTGACCTGGTAAGTCTCAAGCTGGTTTTGCGCTCTCCTCCCCTCAGTTCCTGAAAGTGTTGACTCAAACTGGGTGTTAGGGGAAAGCGCCTCACGACAATGTGAAACAGGCAGTATAACTGCAGCCTTTAACACTCTGCTTTTTCAAAACAAACCCTCGCAGGTCTGTGAAGTCCGATGATTTCTTCCCGTACGCGGACGGTCCTCACCAGTTCTGGACAGGTTACTTCACCAGCCGCCCGGCTTTGAAGCGATACGAGAGGCTGAGCAACAATTTCCTGCAGGTGGGCAGGGTTTATATGAACGCAATGTAATCTTTCTCTCCGGTTTGTGGGTCCCTTCATTTTTTTTCCTCTTTGCACGGGTTTGTGGTTTGGTTCCGAGCTGCTGCAATCGGCAGAAGCACAGAGAAAAAAAATACTCTCCATTTTTAAAAAAATGAATGAATTGGGATTAAGGAACGAGGTGGTGGTGCGTTAGGGGTGTGGCGGCAATGGGGCAATGCAGGAATGGGCTGCATGGGAGAGATGCAACAGTGGGCTGCATGGGGGCAATGCAGGAATGGGCTGCATGGGAGAGATGCAACAGTGGGCTGCATGGGGGCAATGCAGGAATAGGCTGCATGGGGGTGCTGCAACAGTGGGCTGCATGGGGGCAATGCAGGAATAGGCTGCATGGGAGAGATGCAACAGTTGGGCTGCATGGGGGCAATGCAGGAATAGGCTGCATGGGGGTGATGCAACAGTGGGCTGCATGGGGGCAATGCAGGAATGGGCTGCATGGGGGCAATGCAGGAATGGGCTGCATGGGGGTGATGCAGGAATAGGCTGCATGGGAGTGATGCAACAGTGGGCTGCATGGGGGCAATGCAGGAATGGGCTGCATGGGCTAATGTGAACTGCGCAAGTTCGACGGGCTGAATGGCCTCCTCCTGTGATGTACTATTCTACGGTTCTATAAGGTCGAGCCTTAACTCAGCCCCTGCGCATTACACGTTGTAAAGTCACCACCGTGTGACTAATACCCCAGATTCTGCAATAAATGGAATTGAGGAAGGAGCTCTTGATGGAACAATGGGACTCTGATCAGGAAGACGTGAGGCGTTCTTTCATTAGTCAGGAAGTTACTGTCTCCAATATCTGTTTCCTTTGTAGATCTGCAATCAGTTGGAGGTCCTGGCGGCTTCGGATTCTCACAGTGGCCCTTACGGTGTCGGAGACAGCTCTGTACTGAGTGAGTCCCACTCCCGGATTTACATGTTGCCACCCTCATCTCAGGAAACCTATGACGTTACAGTGGTTGGTCAGCCAAGGGGGGCAGCACTGTGTAGCCCTGCTGACCAGAGACAAACCTCCAGCCCACTCGGTTCCCAGTCTGAGGCACACAGCGTGGAGAGGGACGGACCACTGGCTCGGGAGACCCTCTCTCCTGAAACCCCTAATTATTGACGTAGGGTGGTGGAGCCTCCATTATCCACACTCCTATCGCCCGCCTGAATTTCCACATGACACAGGATTGTACAAGATGGCGGTTCATTACACCACTTCCTTTCCCGCTGAATGAAACTACAGAAGGTGCCTTTTGTTATTTCTATTGTACTCCTCTTCATTCCCACGCCTAGGAGCTCAGTGGGCAGCACACTCTCCTCCGAGTCAGAATGGTTGTGGGTTCAAGTCCCACTCCAGAGACTTGAGCACAAAAATCTAGGCTGACACTCCAGTGCAGTACTGAGGGAGTGCCGCACTGTCGGAGGGGCAGTACTGAGGGAGCGCTGCACTGTCAGAGGGGCAGTACTGAGGGAGTGCCGCACTGTCGGAGGGGCAGTACTGAGAGAGTGCCGCACTGTCGGAGGGGCAGTACTGAGGGAGCGCTGCACTGTTGGTACGGCAGTACTGAGGGAGCGCCGCACTGTCGGTGGGGCAGTACTGAGGGGGGGCAGTACTGAGGGAGCGCCGCACTGTCGGAGGGGCAGTACTGAGGGAGCGCCGCACTGTCGGAGGGGCAGTACTGAGGGAGCGCCGCACTGTCGGAGGGGCAGTACTGAGGGAGCGCCGCACTGTCGGTGGGGCAGTACTGAGGGAGCTCCGCACTGTCGGTGGGGCAGTACTGAGGGAGCTCCGCACTGTCAGAGGTGCCGTCTTTTGGATGATAAACCGAGGCCCCGTCTGCTCTCTCGGAGATGTGAAAGATCCAATGGCACTATTTCGAAGAATAGGCGAGTTCTCCCTGGTGTCCTGGGCCAAGATTTATCGCTCCCCCAACATCACTAAAACAGATTATCTGGTCATTATCACATTGCTGTTTGTGGGAGTTTGCTGTGCGCAAATTGGCTGCCGCGTTTCCCACATTACAACAGTGACTACACTTCAAATAGTACTTCATTGGCTGTAAAGCCCTTTGGGGCGTCCTGAGGTTGTGAAAGGCGCTATAGAAACGCAAGTTTGTTCTTTTTCTTTCTCTCTTTCTCCGTCCCTCCCTGTTGGGCAGGTCAGTTTGTAACTGACCCATGAAGGCCTCACGTTCAATCGCCGGCCTGTGCTGAGTCATGTGATCTGAGCGCCGGTGTCAACTTGGCTGCAGCGTCCCCGGGCTAGAAAAGGGAAAATCGGCCACGGTCGCCGCCCCTGATTCAGCGACTCCCGTTGGAACGAGGGTCGTGGGCGCGGACTGGATCCGGCACGGCTGCCATGCCTCACGAGGTGGAAGAGCCTACTGCCGATCACTGTCCGGGCTCGCACATTGAAAATTCAGCGAGGGACTGGAGGGCGACCGACACTCCTGGGGCCCGTATCGCTCACCGGTCAGCGCCGTCAGGAGGGAGCGGGCGGGCGGACAGTGGCCAAAAGAAAACCCCCGAGAAGGGCTCTGAGTAACATCCCAACACGCTGCTTTGTGTAATGAGGGGACAAAGGTCACTGCCTGCAGATCTCCCACAGTGAGCACCTGGGGCTCGAGTTCCCGCTTTGGGCACAGTCGGCGATCCGGGCGCAAATTGCACCCAAAGTTGCGCTAGTTCGCACATCGCTGCACGTAAAATCTTCCATGAACCAGCGCAATCGGGCAGCGTTTTAGAACGTGGTTTTATTTTTTTAAAAGATTTTGCATTAAAAAATATTCCTTGATATTTAAGTGGTAACTTGGTGCAGTTTTGTTAACACATAAACTGGGATTATCACAAAAAATAAGCATTTTTAATCAACGTCGAGTCCAGCACCTGTGAGTAACCCGATTTTAACTGAAAAGTAAGAAAGGCTTGCATTTCTATAGCGCCTTTCACGACCACCGGACGTCCCAAAGCGCTTTTACAGCCAATGAAGTACTTTTTGAAGTGTAGTCACTGTTGTAATGATTGAAAATGACTTTAAAAAACTATACAGAACCAGTTACTCGTTACATTGATGTACAGTCGTCAGATTCATAGCAAATTTAAAAAAATTATATTCAAAAGCTTCTAACAGGTGCCTATTAGCGCCAAAAAAAACCACTTAATTTTTGGAGCCTCCTCGAAGGGCCGCAAACAGGCGCAATTAGCGGAAACTCGGCGTGACGATTAATTCGATCGGGGCGGGGCCAGTGTTGTGGGCGGGGCCGACTTCGAGCGCGATTGTTTTAAGCCGGCGCAAAAGATCGCGATTTGCACTGAACCTAATTTGCGCTTAAAGTTCAGCCATCTTCTGCGCTGGATTGGCCAATCTCGGGGGGGGGGGGGGGGGGGGGGGGGCGGGGAAATGGTGCTGAAAAAAAATCAGCGCAATCGAGCGGAAACACCAGGCCCTGATCTTTAGTTGTGGCCCCCTGTTTTCTGTCACTAAGAGGAGGAGAGGGAACGGCACTGAATCGCACTGCCGACATCTTGGGTAGATGGTGTGTTGGGCTGGGACGTGGCTCCCAGTCGGAGGGAGCTGAGATTTTCGTTGCTGGGGGTCGCTGGGTGACCTCTTGTTCCCTCCAGGTAGTTTTGCGCTCTCTTTATCTGCACTCTTTCTGGTTTATGTTCACAGCAGTCTGTCTAATGGCAGTTTGATGCCTGTCTTGCGATCACGTGGAATTAATGTTGTGCGTGGCGGTTTTACATTTTAGAGAAGGCGATGGGAGTGGCCCAGCATCACGACGCTGTCTCCGGCACAGAGAAGCAGCACGTCGCAGATGATTATGCCAAGAGGCTGTCCAAAGGCTGGGACCGGTGTGAGGTACGACCAGAACCTGTCCACCCTACAGATTTTATCAAGAAGTCACGGTCCTTAGAGCGAGGGTAGGAGAGAAGATTAATTGCGGTCACTGACACCAAAGTTGGCACATGGAAATAGAAGCAGGAGTCGGCCACACGGCCCCTCGAGCCCGCTCCGCCACGCGGCCCCTCGAGCCCGCTCCGCCACGCGGCCCCTCGAGCCCGCTCCGCCACGCGGCCCCTCGAGCCCGCTCCGCCACGCGGCCCCTCGAGCCCGCTCCGCCACGCGGCCCCTCGAGCCCGCTCCGCCACGCGGCCCCTCGAGCCCGCTCCGCCACGCGGCCCCTCGAGCCATCTGCAGCAGCGGAATTGTACACCTTCAGGATCTGTAACCTCAAGGTGAGGCACATTCCTCACTCTTCGATTGGGATCAAGCCAGGAGACCAATGCTGGTTCAATCCAGAAGGTAGAGGGGATGCTAAGAGCTGCACCAGGTTTACCCGAGAACGAGTGAAGCTAGCACACGGGGCTCGGTACCTTCAGGCTAAACAACCAACAGATCAGAGCAAAGCTCTGTCGTCCTACTAATGTCCAGTCGAGAATGGAGGTGGACAACCAGGCACCTAACAGGAGCAGGCAGCTCCACGAACAAGTCCTCCATCACAACTCCAGGGCATCGGGGCAGGAGTTTCTAAGGGAAACGTCCTGGGCCAACTATCTTCATCAGTGACCTTCCCTCCGTCATCAGATCAGGAGTGGGGCTGTTTGCTGATGATTCCACAGTGTTCAGCTCCATTCACAACCTCTCTGATAATAAGCAGCCCATGCCAGCCTAGAGCAGGACCTGGATAACAGCCAGGCTTGGGCTGACAGGTAACAACACCCGAGTGCCAAGGAATGACCATCTCCCCCCTTCCAACCCCCCCCCCCCCCCCCCCCACCCATATGGCACGTTCCACACCAGGGGGTGCTGAGGCATCAGGAAACGACCATGATAGACAATATCAAACTCTGCGTGGCATTCGAAGTGCCTCCCTTACAGCATCATTCAGTGGTCAGGTGAGATGGGGATTTGCTGTTGAAGGGTTGTCCTGTGTTTAGTGTCTTATGTTGTGCTCTCTCGCTCATAGGTGCTCGTTAGTAACGCTCTGTCGAGTCTCAGTGGAACGAAGCAGAATTTCATCTTCTGCAACAAACTCAACATCAGCGCCTGCCCTCGCATCGAAGGACTCGGCAAAGTAGGTTTGCAGCAGCTCAGTAGGTCTCTCACCCCCTTCCTTCCTCTCCTTCCTTCCTTCCTTCCTTCCTCCCCTTCCTTCCTTCCTTCCTCCCCTTCCTTCCTTCCTTCCTCCCCTTCCTTCCTTCCTTCCTCCCCTTCCTTCCTTCCTCCCCTTCCTTCCTCCCCTTCCTTCCTTCCTCCCCTTCCTTCCTTCCTCCCCTTCCTTCCTTCCTCCCCTTCCTTCCTTCCTCCCCTTCCTTCCTTTCTTCCTCCCCTTCCTTCCTTTCTTCCTCCCCTTCCTTCCTTTCTTCCTCCCCTTCCTTCCTTTCTTCCTCCCCTTCCTTCCTTCCTTCCTCCCCTTCCTTCCTTCCTCCCCTTCCTTCCTCCCCTTCCTTCCTCCCCTTCCTTCCTTCCTCCCCTTCCTTCCTTCCTCCCCTTCCTTCCTTCCTCCCCTTCCTCCCCTTCCTTCCTTCCTCCCCTTCCTCCCTTCCTTCCTTCCTTCCTCCCCTCCCTTCCTCCCCTTCCTTCCTTCCTTCCTCCCCTTCCTTCCTCCCCTTCCTTCCTTCCTCCCCTCTCTTCCTTCTTTCCTCCCCCTTCCTTCCATCCATCCTTCCTTCCTTCTTTCCTCCCTTCTTCCCCCCCCCCCCAGTGTTTGTCTTATGATGTCAGATTATAGTGGATATCATTTGAGTTCCAGTAACGTTACCTTATTTCGCCTTTTTATTTCCTGGGGTGCTATCACTGTGTGGCGTTGGTACGATTGAAGGTTGAGTATTAACCCTGTGTCTGTGCCTCCAGTTTACAGTTACTCTCTACAATCCCTTGGCCAGAGCAGTGAGCCTGTATGTGCGAGTCCCTGTCAATGGCACTCACTACGCTGTTTCTGACCCCAGAGGCAGCCCGGTAATAAACCAGGTAATGTAAATCTAAAAACAATTTTTTAAGAACTAGGATATATCAGAAGGGTTTTTATTAACTTGTAACGCATCAAACCTGCTGTTTCAGCAGTGCTGTCATTTAACAGCTCACTTCAGTGATTTATTCTAAAGCCAATGGCTCAAAGAGTTGGAATATATAAATATATAATGTACGGTGGTGTAGTAACTTTTTGGTAATAATGTTTCTCTCTCTGTCTGTCTTTGTGTCTCTGCCTGTTTCTCTCTCTCTCTCTCTGTCTGTCTCTCTCTCTCTCTCTCTCTCTCTCTCTCTCTCTCTCTCTCTCTGTCTATCTCTGTGTCTCTCTCTGTCCCTGTCTCTTTCTCTGTCCCTCTCTCTCTGTCTCTGTCTCTATCCCTCTGTCTCTGTCTCTGTCTCTCTCTCTCTGTTTCTCTCTCTCTCAGGTTGTTGCCGTGTCAAATTTTACACAAGCAGTACGGAAGGACCGTGGCTACGCAATGAATGAGCTGGTGTTCCAGGCCAGGGTGCCAGCGTTGGGTTTTAGCATTTACAGTGTGTCCAGGACGCCTGACAGCTCTGTGTTTAGCAGACCGGCCAGGTCAGTGAGGAGACATCAGGTCCAGAGAAGGAAAGCCCTCACTATTGAAAATGAGGTAAGCAGTCTCTTCCCTGGTGGCGTGTTACAGAGCTATAGTCCCATGGGGAATGTCCACCCCTCTGCGCTGTGCTTCATGTGAGGGGCCTCGACAGGGAGGGTCCGCTGGCAATTACACCACTTAGAATGATACAGCACTGGAGGAGACCATTCGGCCCATCGTGCCTGTGCTGGCTCTTTGAAAGAGCTCTCCAATTAGTCCCACTCCGCCCTGCTCTTTCCCCACAGCCCTGTAAATTTCTCCTTTTCAAATATTTATCCAATTCCCTTTTGAAAGTTACTCTTGAATCTGTTTTCACCGTCCTTTCAGGCGGCGCATTCCAGATCACAACAACTCGCTGTGTAAATTTTTTTTTGCGTGTCGCCTGTGGTTCTTTTACCAATTCCCTTAAAGTGAGGCATCGCAGCTAAGTTTTTGTACCTCATCAGACATCTGTACGCATGTATTTTACAGCATGAGTGTGAAACTGGAGCCCTCCCGCCCAAACAGCCAACCCAAAATCAGCACTGGCTGGGCACCGAGCACAGTCCCTGCGAGACAGTGTGTGGCTCAGTACCACCAGCACTGGGTGCATACACCAGGACAACTGGGGAACAGTGAACGTACTGCCCCTTCCCATTCACACCCTGCGGGAGAGTGCGTGTGTGCAGACAGTGGATCAGGCTTGGCTGTGACTCACCCCATGGTCAAATAGCCGGCCGAATCTCGTTGCCCAAGTCCATGCAAGCAGGATTCCCCGATGACCTTGTCTTCTCTGCTACTCCTGCCACCTTGGTTGTCTCCTGCTCTGGGGATCCACCTAGTTTTCTCAGTCGGAACAGATCGTCCCCAGCACAGGAAAGGTTTAATGTGCGACACGGGTTGCAAATGGTGCTTTAATCTTTCTCTCCCGTGCTTCGTGTGCAGTATATCCGAGTGTTATTCGACAAGGACTCCGGCCTGATCAGTGGGATTGAGAATCTGCGCAAGAATCTTTCTCTGCCCGTTACCCAGAGTTTCCACTGGTAAGTAACCTTCTGGTACCGAGGACCCTCTCTCTGTACCAGTTAACCAGACCTTGCTTTGCTCCATAACTCGAACCAGCATTGATAACAGGCTTATTCAGCATACTTGAGACCAATGTCCCCTCCAATTATTTTTTTGGGAGAGCGGCCCATTCAAACTTCAGTGCGTGAGCGGTTTTTCCACTGAGAAACCGGCAAGCGGCCGGCTTGGGAGCTTCAGACGGCCGGGCCCAGCTAAACGGGAAGATTGCTCGAGGCACTACACTCTAATGTTACAGAAATTGATGACATGTGGAGCAGGGAACGGCCGTTCGGCCCATTCAGCCCCAGCCCGCCACTGGACGATGTGGGGTTTGCAGTGTTGGGGTGGGTCTCTTTAATTTATTTGCATGTCGGACAGTTTGAAGCGTGAAGGACAGGCGGTATATGCAAGACGTTCGATTAATTGTGCGGCAGTTATTTGCTGCTGTGCCTCAAGTGGTTAAATACGCCCTGTGGGGTGGTACCGAGCCACACAGGAGACGGGTGCGTGTCTCCGACCCCTAGACTGAGCGGGGTTGGCCGCTCTTGGTTGGGGTGATGTTCAGGCCCCTGTAATTGGCCTCGGAGCCTCTTTGACTAATCCAGGCACGGTTCCGATTGCTGACCAGTGACCCCTGCTGGAAATCGGGTGCGTGTCGGTGTCGGTCTGGGCTGTGATGCACGCCATAGTCGAACAGCGCGTCACCGCTGGCTGGCTGGACTTCTGGCATGGTGAACTACTGGAGCCCTGCTCGTCCCTGCAGAACCACACCTTCAGGAGAGAACCTTTCGTTTTTTTTAAAAAACGAAATCCTTTGCTTATCTGACTGAGGTTATCCCTGAATCTGTGCTGTTAATGTGTTTGAATAGGTACAGCGCCAGTCCAGGCAACAAGGAGAGCAGCCAAGCCTCTGGAGCCTATATTTTTCGGCCGAAACAACAGTTTCCTTTCCCAATGTCCAAAACTGTGAAGACATACACAGTCCAGGTAAAGGGGAGCGAGGGGCAGTATAGCTTCCATTTTTATTATAAATGGAATGAGCGGCCGGGCAGCCTGGGTGTGAGCACTGGGTACCTGATCGGAAAGTTGCACGTTCAAACCAGTGAGTAACTGAGCCTACAGACCGGGGAGGGCGGGTCTGTGTTTCGAACTTCCGTAATGTAGGAAATGCAGCAGCCAATCTGCGCAGAGCAAGCTCCCACTAACAGCAATGTGATCATGACCAAATAATCTGTTTCAGCAATGTTGATTGAGGGATAAATATTAGCCCAGGACACTGGGCAGAACTCCCCTGCTCTCACAGAATCCCCACAGTGCAGATAGAGGCCATTTCGGCCCATCGAGCCTGCACCGACACATATCCCACCCTATCCCCGTAACCCCACGTATTTAATCCCCCTAACACTAAGGGTCAATTTATCATAGCCAAATCAACCTAACCCGCACAACTTTGGACTGTGGGAGGAAACCGGAGCACCCGGAGGAAACCCACGCAGACACGGGGCGAATGTGCAAACTCCACACAGACAGTCACCCGAGGCCGGATTCGAACCCGGGTCCCTGGCGCTGTGAGGCAACAGTGCTAACCACTATGCCACCGTGTTGCCTAACGAAATAGTGCCATGGAATCTTTTGTGTTCACCTCAGAGAGCAGATGGGGCATTCGGTTTAACGTCTTATCCGAAAGACGGCACCTCTGACAGTGCAGCACTCTCTCAGTACTGCCCCTCCGACAGTGCGGCGCTCCCTCAGTACTGCCCCTCCGACAGTGCGGCACTCTCTCAGTACTGCCCCTCCGACAGTGCGGCACTCTCAGTACTGCCCCTCCGACAGTGCGGCGCTCCCATAGTACTGCCCCTCCGACAGTGCGGCGCTCCCTCAGTACTGCCCCTCCGACAGTGCGGCGCTCCCTCAGTACTGCCCCTCCGACAGTGCGGCGCTCCCTCAGTACTGCCCCTCCGACAGTGCGGCGCTCCCTCAGTACTGCCCCTCCGACAGTGCGGCGCTCCCTCAGTACTGCCCCTCCGACAGTGCGGCACTCCCTCAGTACTGCCCCTCCGACAGTGCGGCACTCCCTCAGTACTGCCCCTCCGACAGTGCAGCACTCCCTCGGTACTGCCCCTCCGACAGTGCAGCACGCCCTCAGTACTGCCCCTCCGACAGTGCGGCGCTCCCTCAGTACTGCCCCTCCGACAGTGCAGCACTTCCTCAGCATTGCACTGGAGTGTCAGCCTGGATTTTGTGCTCAAGTCTCTGGAGTGGGACGTATTGGCTCAGGCAGATTACGAGATAAGTACAGAGTAAAGCTCCTGTTGCTCGGCCCCAAGCTGAAGGATGCCCTGCTGCACTGGTGACCTATTTCCATTCTCTACACCTCTCTAACTGAGGTTTAGTGACAGATTATGGGTTACGCATAACTCTCTGCGGGTGGGGATATCATGCGTGGGGTATTCGGCGATCGAACAGAGAGGGAAATACGTGACAGAAAATAAAGAGTTCCTTTTCATCCATTTTGCAGGCGGATTTATTTCAGGAAGTTTATCAAAACTTTTCGTCGTGGTGCTCACAGGTTGTCCGACTCTACAAAAACCAAACGTTTGTTGAACTCGAATGGACCGTCGGGCCGATTCCAGTGCAGTAAGTATCTGGGTCCAGATACAAAGGCACAGATACCGCTCATCACATCTCACCCTGGGGGCAAGGTCAGAGTGACCTGGACACACAGGGTCAGGGGGAGAATGACCTGGACACACGGGGTCAGGGGGAGAGAATGACCTGGACACACAGGGTCAGGGGGAGGGAGAATGACCTGGACACACAGGATCAATGGAGAGAATGACCTGGACACACAGGGTCAGGGGGAGGGAGAATGACCTGGACACACGAGGTCAGGGGGAGGGAGAATGACCTGGACACACGGGGTCAGGGGGTGAGAATGACCTGGACACACGGGGTCAGGGAGAGCATGACCTGGACACACAGGGTCAGGGTGAGAATGACCTGGACATACAGGGTCAGGGGGAGAGAATTACCTGGACATACAGGGTCAGGGGGAGAGAATGACCTGGACACACGGGGTCAGGGGGAGAGAATGACCTGGACACACGGGGTCAGGGGGAGAGAATGACCTGGACACATGGGGTCAGGGAGAGCATGACCTGGACACACAGGGTCAGGGGGTGAGAATGACCTGGACACACGGGGTCAGGGAGAGAATGACCTGGACACACAGGGTCAGGGGGAGAGAATTACCTGGACACACAGGGTCAGGGGGAGAGAATTACCTGGACACACGGGGTCAGGGAGAGCATGACCTGGACACACAGGGTCAGGGTGAGAATGACCTGGACATACAGGGTCAGGGGGAGAGAATTACCTGGACATACAGGGTCAGGGGGAGAGAATGACCTGGACACACGGGGTCAGGGGGAGAGAATGACCTGGACACACGGGGTCAGGGGGAGAGAATGACCTGGACACACAGGGTCAGGGTGAGAATGACCTGGACACACAGGGTCATGGTGAGAATGACCTGGACACACAGGGTCAGGGTGAGAATGACCTGGACACACAGGGTCAGGGGCAGAATGACCTGGACACACAGGGTCAGGGGGAGAGAATGACCTGGACACACAGGGTCAGGGGGAGGGAATGACCTGGACACACAGGGTCAGGGGGAGGGAATGACCTGGACACACGGGGTCAGGGGGAGGGAGAATGACCTGGACACACGGGGTCAGGGGGAGGGAGAATGACCTGGACACACGGGGTCAGGGGGAGGGAGAATGACCTGGACACACGGGGTCAGGGGGAGGGAGAATGACCTGGACACACGGGGTCAGGGGGAGAGAATGACCTGGACACACGGGGTCAGGGGGAGAGAATGACCTGGACACACGGGATCAGGGGGAGAGAATGACCTGGACACACGGGATCAGGGGGAGAGAATGACCTGGACACACGGGATCAGGGGGAGAGAATGACCTGGACACACGGGATCAGGGGGAGAGAATGACCTGGACACACGGGATCAGGGGGAGAGAATGACCTGGACACACGGGATCAGGGGGAGAGAATGACCTGGACACACGGGGTCAGGGGGAGAATGACCTGGACACACGGGGTCAGAGGGAGAATGACCTGGACACACAGGGTCAGGGGGAGGGAGAATGACCTGGACACACGGGGTCAGGGGGTGAGAATGACCAGGACACACAGGGTCAGGGGGAGGGAGAATGACCTGGACACACAGGGTCAGGGGGAGGGAGAATGACCTGGACACCCAGGGTCAGGGGGAGAGAATGACCTGGACACACGGGGTCAGGGGGTGAGAATGACCTGGACACACGGGGTCAGGGGGTGAGAATGACCTGGATACACGGGGTCAGGGGGCGAGAATGACCTGGACACACGGGGTCAGGGGGAGGGAGAATGACCTGGACACACAGGGTCAGGGGGAGAGAATGACCTGGACACACAGGGTCAGGGGGAGAATGACCTGGACACATGGGGTCAGGGGGAGAGAATGACCTGGACACACGGGGTCAGGGAGAGAGAATGACCTGGACACACAGGGTCAGGGGTAGAATGACCTGGACACACAGGGTCAGGGGGAGAGAATGACCTGGACACACGGGGTCAGGGAGAGCATGACCTGGACACACGGGGTCAGGGAGAGAGAATGACCTGGACACACAGGGTCAGGGGTAGAATGACCTGGACACACAGGGTCAGGGGGAGAGAATGACCTGGACACACGGGGTCAGGGAGAGCATGACCTGGATCACGGGGTCAGGGAGAGCATGACCTGGACACACGGGGTCAGGGGGAGAGAATGACCTGGACACACGGGGTCAGGGAGAGAATGACCTGGACACACGGGGTCAGGGAGAGAATGACCTGGACACACAGGGTCAGGGGGCGAGAATGACCTGGACACACAGGGTCAGGGGGAGAGAATGACCTGGACACACTGGGTCAGGGGGAGGGAGAATGACCTGGACACACGGGGTCAGGGGGAGAGAATGACCTGGACACACGGGGTCAGGGGGAGAGAATGACCTGGACACACAGGGTCAGGGGGAGAATGACCTGGACACACGGGGTCAGGGAGAGAGAATGACCTGGACACACGGGGTCAGGGGGAGAGAATGACCTGGACACACAGGGTCAGGGAGAGAATGACCTGTACACGGGGTCAGGGGGAGAGAATGACCTGGACACGGGGTCAGGGAGAGAATGACCTGGACACACAGGGTCAGGGGGAGAATGACCTGGACACACGGGGTCAGGGGGAGAGAATGACCTGGACACGGGGTCAGGGGGAGAGAATGACCTGGACACGGGGTCAGGGAGAGAATGACCTGGACACACAGGGTCAGGGGGAGAATGATCTGGACACACAGGGTCAGGGGGAGAGAATTACCTGGACACGGGGTCAGGGGGAGAGAATGACCTGGACACGGGGTCAGGGAGAGAATGACCTGGACACACAGGGTCAGGGGGAGAATGATCTGGACACACAGGGTCAGGGGGAGAGAATTACCTGGACACACTGGGTCAGGGAGAGAATGAACTGGACACACAGGGTCAGGGGGAGAGAATTACCTGGACACACAGGGTCAGGGGGAGAGAATGACCTGGACACGGGGTCAGTGAGAGAATGACCTGGACACACAGGGTCAGGGGGAGAATGACCTGGACACATAGGTTCAGGGGGAGAATGATCTGGACACCCAGGGTCAGGGGGAGAATGACCTGGACACACAGGGTCAGGGGGAGAATGACCTGGACACACAGGGTCAGGGGGAGAGAATGACCTGGACACACAGGGTCAGGGGGAGAATGATCTGGACACACAGGGTCAGGGGGAGAATGATCTGGACACACAGGGTCAGGGGGAGAATGACCTGGACACACAGGGTCAGGGGGAGAGAAGGACCTGGACACGGGGTCAGGGTGAGAATGACCTGGACACACAGGGTCAGGGGGAGAATGATCTGGACACACAGGGTCAGGGGGAGAGAATGACCTGGACACCCAGGGTCAGGGGGAGAATGACCTGGACACACGGGGTCAGGGGGAGGGAGAATGACCTGGACACACTGGGTCAGGGGGAGAGAATGACATGGACACACAGGGGGAGGGAGAATGACCTGGACTCACTGGGTCAGGGGGAGAGAATGACCTGGACACACGGGGTCAGGGAGAGAATGACCTGGACACACAGGGTCAGGGGGAGAATGAACTGGAAACACGGGGTCAGGGAGAGCATGACCTGGACACACGGGGTCAGGGGGAGAGAATGACCTGGACACACGGGGTCAGGGGGAGAGAATGACCTGGACACACGGGGTCAGCGGGAGAGAATGACCTGGACACGGGGTCAGGGAGAGAATGACCTGGACACACAGGGTCAGGGGGAGAATGACCTGGACACACGGGGTCAGGGGGAGAATGACCTGGAAACACGGGGTCAGGGAGAGCATGACCTGGACACACGGGGTCAGGGGGAGAGAATGACCTGGACACACGGGGTCAGGGGGAGAGAATGACCTGGACACACTGGGTCAGGGGGAGAGAATGACCTGGACACACTGGGTCAGGGGGAGAGAATGACCTGGACACACGGGGTCAGGGGGAGAATGACCTGGAAACACGGGGTCAGGGAGAGCATGACCTGGACACACGGGGTCAGGGGGAGAGAATGACCTGGACACACGGGGTCAGGGGGAGAGAATGACCTGGAAACACGGGGTCAGGGGGAGAGAATGACCTGGACACACGGGGTCAGGGGGAGAGAATGACCTGGACACACGGGGTCAGGGGGAGAGAATGACCTGGACACACGGGGTCAGGGGGAGAGAATGACCTGGACACACGGGGTCAGGGGGAGAGAATGACCTGGACACACGGGGTCAGGGGGAGAGAATGACCTGGACACACGGGGTCAGGGGGAGAGAATGACCTGGACACACGGGGTCAGGGGGAGAGAATGACCTGGACACACGGGGTCAGGGGGAGAGAATGACCTGGACACACGGGGTGAGGGTGTTGGGCTTGGGGGGTGAGGGGGAGTTGGGGTGCCCCTGGTTGGCATGTCTTCATGCTGTGCCATACAGTGCACATACCCATCAGTGTTTACCGTAACAACTATCTTTAAAGAATACAGCCCATATAAAGTGCAGCAGGGCTTCATCAGACATTCGAAGGTTTTTTCCTTACTCTAAGAAACATTATCTGTGTCCCTGTGCCCTCCAGTGGAACCAGATGCAAGTTTAACTTCCTGTTTCCCTTTTTCCTAAACTTCAGTGACAAAATCGGCAAGGAAGTTATCAGCCGCTTTGACACGCCGTTAAACACAGATGGATTTTTCTACACGGATTCCAACGGGAGACAGATCCTTACACGGAGGTAAGAGCGCGGATTGGAAATCCTGTATGTAAACAGTAACAATGTAGTCACAGGCTCTGGCCACTAGGTGATGCTGTGGAGGGAGCCCCTGAAGTTTTACCCAACCACCTTAGCATCTTGTTATATAAAAAGTACTCAGCAATTGACGGGCGAAACCACATTTAATTCACTAAAAATACTTGCGTTTCTACAGCGCCTTTCACAACCTCTGGACATCCCAAAGCACTTCACAGCCAATGAAGTACTTTTGAAGTGTAGTCACTGTTGTAATGTAGGCAACACAACAGCTAATTTGTGCACAGCAAGCTCCCACAAACTGCAATGAGATAATGACCAGATAATCTGTTTTAAGTGATATTGATTATTGGCCAACACACCAGTACTGCCCCTCCGACACTGCAGTGCTCCCTCAGTACTGCCCCTCCGACACTGCAGTGCTCCCTCAGTACTGCCCCTCCAACAGTGCAGTGCTCCCTCAGTACTGCCCCTCCGACAGTGCAGTGCTCCCTCAGTACTGCCCCTCCGACACTGCAGTGCTCCCTCAGTACTGTCCCTCCGACAGTGCAGCGCTCCCTCAGCACTGCCCCTCCGACAGTGCGGTGCTCCCTCAGTACTGCCCCTCCGACAGTGCGGCGCTCCCTCAGTACTGCCCCTCCGACAGTGCGGCGCTCCCTCAGTACTGCCCCTCCGACAGTGCGGCGCTCCCTCAGTACTGCCCCTCCGACAGTGCGGCGCTCCCTCAGTACTGTCCCTCCGACAGTGCGGCGCTCCCTCAGTACTGCCCCTCCGACAGTGCGAAGCTCCCTCAGTACTGTCCCTCCGACAGTTCGGCGCTCCCTCAGTACTGCCCCTCCGACAGTGCGGCGCTCCCTCAGTACTGCCCCTCCGACAGTGCGGCGCTCCCTCAGTACTGCCCCTCCGACAGTGCGGCGCTCCCTCAGTACTGCCCCTCCGACAGTGCGGCGCTCCCTCAGTACTGCCCCTCCGACAGTGCGGCGCTCCCTCAGTACTGCCCCTCCGACAGTGCGGCGCTCCCTCAGTACTGCCCCCTGCAGTGCGGCGCTCCCTCAGTACTGCCCCTCCGACAGTGCGGCGCTCCCTCAGTACTGTCCCTCCGACAGTGCGGCGCTCCCTCAGTACTGCCCCTCCGACAGTGCGGCGCTCCCTCAGTACTGCCCCTCCGACAGTGCGGCGCTCCCTCAGTACTGCCCCTCCGACAGTGCGGCGCTCCCTCAGTACTGCCCCTCCGACAGTGCGGCGCTCCCTCAGTACTGCCCCTCCGACAGTGCGGCGCTCCCTCAGTACTGCGCTGGGGAGCGTCAGCCTGGATTTTGTGTTCTTGGCGAGAGTGTTACCACTGACCACTAGTGTGAGGTAAAATCCCGCCGCAGTGAGATTGTGAAATTCCAGTCCGGGAGCAGTGAGCTGTCGGCAGCACATTCCACAATAGGTCTGCTCCGAAGCTGCCCACGACCAGAGGTTTTAAATCGCAAAACTGCAGCCAAAGAATGGGAGTTAAACGAAGTGTCGGGGTTACTAATTATGGCTTCTGTTTGGGATGGTACAGTTCCGGTCACCATGAGCTGTACTGCGTTCTGTAATTACTCGTTTTGCTTCAAGGAGAGATTATCGAGCAACATGGCCATTGAATCAAACCGAGCCCGTTGCTGGGAACTACTATCCTGTGAACAGTCGTATTTACATGAAGGTAAAACCTTGTTTTAATTTAACTTTTAATTCTACACCCTCTTCCCGGGACAAAGGGCCCCCCCACCCTGTTTACGGTAAGCCGAGTCCACCCCCACCTCCGCTCCTTGCTGGGGTACAGTCCCACGGGCATTACACCCCCCCCGCCAGTGCATCTCCTCAGAGTGGCCCCCAAACAGTGAGTGTCGACAGTGTTCCACCGCTGTGTGCGTCACATCCGGATTCTGTCTCCACCCAAACTGCGCACATTTCTGCAGCAAGGGATCACTGGACAGTGACTGTGGGGAGAGGAGGAAGGAACGGCCAAGGGCACTGAGGCTTACACTCTCACTCCGGATACCTCAGCAGCCGAGGTGAGCTGGGATCGGAGCTGAGACCTAGCTGGTGTAGGTGGCTGTTTGTCACCCTGCAGCAGTTTGGTGGAGGGCGGGGGGTGGTTTACCCACCAAGCCCCTCGGGTTTGGATTAATGGCGTTGTTCTTGTTTCATAGGAACAGGAGTAGGCCATTCAGCCCCTCGAGCCTGTTCCGCCATTCAATGAGATCATGGCTGATCTGTGACTTAACTCCATCCACCTGCCTTTGCCCCATATCCCTTAATACCTTTGGTTAACAAAAATCTATCAATCTCCCATTTAAAATTAACAATTGATCTAGCATCAATTGTGGAAGAGAGTTCCAAACTTCTACCACCCTTTGTGTGTAGAAGTGTTTCCTAATTTCACTCCTGAAAGGTCTGGCTCTAATTTTTAGACTATGTCCCCTAGTCCTAGAATCCCCAACCTGCGAAAATAGTTTCTCTCTATCTACCCTCTCAGTTCCCTTTAATATCTTAAACTTCGATCGAATCACCCCTTAACCTTCTGAATTCCAGGGAATACAACCCTAATTTGTGTAATCTCTCCTCAGGACGGCAAGATTCAGCTGACTGTGCTCACCGACCGATCACAGGGAGGGAGCAGTATCACAGATGGTTCACTGGAGCTCATGGTAAATCTCTCTTCAGTTATTCCCTGCGGTGGGGGTGGGGGGTGAAGTGATTGGTAATAAAATGGTACCAATACTGTTAAAGGGGGAATTGAAAGCGATGGATTTGGTTGTAATTGCCAGATGATAAGACCTCAATGTTGTGGTGAATTTGGTAATGTTATTGGCAACCTGTTGGTTTGTAACCATGGGATTAAAGATCGAGTGACCAGTCCCTGACTCCCAGCCATTGCCATGGAACTGAACTCCTGCGCTAATCACCGCAGGTTCACCGGAGACTGTTGTACGATGATAACCGAGGTGTCGGCGAGGCGCTGTCGGAGCCGGGTTACGACGGCAGCGGGCTGGTGGTGCGAGGGAAGCACCTCGTCTTCCTGGACACGGTCGAAGCCTCCGCTGAGCTCCACAGACTGCAAGCACAGGCAGAGTACATGGCTCCGTGGGCCGTCATGGCCGAGGGGACAGGAACACCCTACAGCGCCCGTCCGACTCACATTACCGAGGTAAGCCAATTGAAGGATGGGTTTGGGAGTGTTTGAGGGCAGGGGAGGAGGGCAAGCTCTGACACCAGTGAGTTCCAGCAACATCCTTTCAACGTCAGTCTGGCTCCGGGCTACCCATGAGCAGCAATACATTCATTATATATATAATTTATAAATATAAAAAGTTTCTGTGCCACGTGTGCACGTTAGCTGTGGAAATAGAGGTTAATAATTATGATCTAATTGGGATTACGGAAACATGGTTGCAGGGTGAGCAGGGCTGGGAGCTTAACATACAGGGGTATTCAGTATTTAGGAAGGATCGACAAAAAAGAAAGGGAGGAGGGGTAGCATTGCTGGTAAAAGAAGGGATAAATGCAATTGAAAGGAAGGATATTAACTCAGTTAATACAGAATCTATATGGGTGGAGCTAAGAAATAGCGAGGGGCGAAAAACATTAATAGGAGTGGTATATAGGCCTCCAAATAGTAAAATAGAGGTTGGGGAGGGCATCACGAGGGAAATTAGAGAAGCGTGCAATAAGAGCACAGCTGTCATCATAGGTGACTTTAACTTACATATAGATTGGAATAGCCTAATCAGTAAAAATAATGAGGAGGAGGAATTCCTTGAGTGTTTAAGGGATGGTTATCTGGATCAATATGTCGAGGAACCAACTCGGGAACAGGCTATATTGGACTGGGTACTGTGCAATGAGAAGGGACTAATTAGTAATCTTGTTGTACGGGGACCCTTGGGTCAGAGCGATCATAACATGATCGATTTCTCACTCGAAATGGAGAGCGAAGAAATTGACTCAGATACTAAGGTCCTGAATTTAAACAAGGGGAATTATGATGCCATTAGACGGGAACTGAGTAGGTCTGATTGGACAACGTTCCTGGGAGGACTGGAGGTAGATAAACAATGGCAAGCATTTAAAGATAGAATGACAAAATTGCAAAAATTGTTTATACCAATCTGGCATAAAAGGAAATCTAAAAAGGTGACTCAACCGTGGATAACAGGGGAAATTAGAGACAGCATAAAATCCAAAGATAGGGCGTATAAAATAGCCAAAAAAAGCGCCAGAGCGGAAGATTGGGAACAGTTTAAGATAGAGCAAAGGAGGACAAAGGGCTTAATCAAGAGGGGCAAAATAGCTTACGAAAGCAAGCTGGCGGAAAATATAAAAACTAACTCCAAAAGCTTTTATAAGTATATCAAGAGGAAAAGACTGGTGAAAACCAAAGTTGGCCCATTGCAGTCAGATACGGGGGAATATATAACGGGAAATAAGGAAATGGCAGACCAACTAAATGCATACTTTGGGTCAGTCTTTACGAAGGAAGACACAAAAAACCTCCCTGGGATATCGGGAAAAATAGGGACATTTGCAAAGGAGGAACTGACGCAAGTCAATATCTCTAAGGATATGGTGTTAAGGAAGCTAAAGGGATTGAAGGCGGACAAATCCCCAGGGCCTGATAACATGCATCCTAGGGTGCTGAAGGAGGTGGCCCTAGAGATAGCGGATGCACTAAGTATGATTTTTCAGAATTCATTAGACTCGGGAACAGTGCCCATGGATTGGAGGGTAGCTAACGTTACCCCACTATTCAAAAAGGGGGGTAGGGAAAAAGCAGGTAATTACAGACCTGTAAGCCTTGCATCAGTTGTGGGCAAAATGCTGGAGTCCATCATTAAGGATGAAATAGCGGAGCACTTAGCAAATGGGGACAGGATAGGACAGAGTCAACATGGATTTACAAAGGGTAAATCGTGCTTGACTAATCTATTGGAATTTTTTGAGGGAGTAACTGGTAAAATAGATGGGGGAGAGCCAGTAGATGTGGTGTACCTGGACTTCCAAAAGGCCTTCGATAAGGTCCCACATAAAAGATTAGCAGGGAAAATTGAAGCTCATGGGATAAAGGGGAAAGTATTGACGTGGATAGAGAACTGGCTGTCAGATAGAAAACAGAGAGTTGGAATAAACGGCTCATTTTCTGAATGGCAGGCAGTAACAAGTGGGGTACCACAGGGATCTGTCCTGGGTCCCCAGCTGTTCACAATTTACATTAATGACCTGGATCAGGGAGTCGGATGCAGCATTTCCAAATTTGCAGACGACACTAAACTAGGAGGGGGGGTGGGCTCAGAGGAGGAGACCAGGAAGCTCCAGAGCGATTTGGACAGACTGGGTGATTGGGCGGATAAATGGCAGATGCACTATAATGTGGACAAGTGCGAAGTTATCCACCTTGGGTGCAGGAACGGGAGGGCAAATTATTATTTAAATGGCAATAAATTGGGAGAGGGGGAAGTACAGAGAGACCTGGGTGTTCTTGTACACCAGTCACTGAAGGCGAGCATGCAGGTGCAACAGGCGATCAAGAAGGCAAACGGTATGCTGGCCTTCATAGCAAAAGGGTTGGAATACAGGAACAGGGATACCTTGCTGCAGCTGTACAGGGCACTGGTGAGACCACACCTCGAGTATTGTGTACAGTTTTGGTCGCCTCATCTGAGGAAAGATGTTCTTGCCATGGAGGGGGTGCAGCGGCGATTCACCAGGCTGATACCAGGAATGGCGGGATTGACCTATGAGGAGAGACTATGTAGTTTAGGGATGTACACACTGGAGTTTAGAAGATTGAGGGGGGACCTCATAGAAGTGTATAAAATTCTGACAGGTCCAGACAGACTAGATGCAGAAGGAATGTTTCCCTTGGCGGGTGAGAACAGAACTAGAGGACATAATTTAAGGATAAGGGCTAAACCATTTAGGACAGAAATGAGGGGGAATTTCTTCACTCAGAGGGTGGTGAACCTGTGGAACTCATTGCCACAGAGGGCAGTGTACGCCAGCTCACTAAATATATTTAAGAGGGAATTAGATATATTTCTACAGGCAAAAGGGGTTAAGGGTTACGGAGAGAAGGCGGGGACGGGATACTGAATTGGAGGATCAGCCATGATCTCATTAAATGGCGGAGCAGGCTCGAAGGGCCGGATGGCCTACTCCTGCTCCTATCTTCTATGTATCTATGTATCTATGTACGTTATATCTTATGGTTAATATTTTGAAGTGTCTCAGATACAAATACAGAACTGAGAGGTTATAACTATCAGGAAAGATTGAACAGGCTGGGGCTCTTTTCTGAGGGGTGACCTGATAGAGGTCTTAAGATTCTGAAAGGATTTGATAGGGTAGATGTAGAGAAGACATTTCCACTTGTAGGGAGACCAGAACTAGAGGTCATAAATATAAGATAGTCACTAATAAATCCAATAGGGAATTCAGGAGAAACTTCTTTACCCAGAGAGTGGTGAGAATGTGGAACTTGCTGCCACAGGGAGTGGTTGAGGCGAATAGTATAGATACATTTAAGGGGAAGCTCGATAAACACGAGAGAGAAGGGAATAGAGGGTTATGCTGATAGAGTTAGATGAGGAAAGACGGGAGGAGGCTCGAGTGGCGCATAAACGCGGGCATGGACTGGTTGGGCCGAATGGCCTGTTTCTGTGCTGTACATTCTATGTAGTACAATTGAATAATTTTTTTCCCCGTTATTTCACTTGTTTTCCTGCCGTTTCCAGTTCTCGGCCCTGAAGGAAGAGCTGCCTCACAACCTCCATCTCCTCACCCTGGCCCAGTGGGACTCCCAGTCTGTCCTGCTACGCCTGGAGCACCAGTTTGAAAAGGGGGAGAGCAGCGTCTACTCGAAGCCCGTCACCGTGGACCTGGCTGTAGGTTTCCTTCCTGGTTTAAGTGGTGACTGAAAGAGGCAAAATACAAAGTGAGGATGGTTGGAGGGCCATCTCTGTCAAACGTTGTGAAGCTTTAATTCCACTAAGACCGTGGGGTTCAGTATATCCGAAATTCTGTTAGCTGGGAATGAATGGGGAGACCGTGTTAGGATCTGACCTGGGAGTGTGGGTGAGGAAGCAGGTTACACGAGTGTACATGTGTGTTGGGGGAAACTGAGATACCAGGCTGTGTTGGGCGGTGAGGTTTTTTTTTTGTTCATTCACGGGATCTGGGCGTCGCTGGCAAGACCAGCAGTTATTGCCCATCCCTAGTTGCCCTTGAGAAGGTGGTGGTGAGCCGCCGCCTTGAACCGCTGCAGTCCGTGTGGTGAAGGTACTCCCACAGTGCTGTTAGGGAGGGAGTTCCAGGAGATTGACCCAGCGACGATGAAGGAACGGTGATATATTTCCAAGTCAGGATGGTGTGTGACTTGGAGGAGAACTTGGAGGTGGTGGTGTTCCCAGGTGCCTACTGCCCTTGTCCTTCTAGGTGGTAGAGGTCACGGGTTTGGGAGGTGCTGCCGAAGAAGCCTTGGCGAGTTGCTGCAGTGCATCTTGTAGATGGTACACACTGCAGCCACGGTGCGCCGGTGGTGGAGGGAGTGAATGTTTAAGGTGGTGGATGGGGTGCCAATCAAGCGGGCTGCTTCATCCTCAATGGTGTCGAGCTTCGAGTGTTGTTGGAGCTGCACTCATCCAGGCAAGTGGAGAGTATTCCATCACACTCCTGACTTGTGCCTTGTAGATGGTGGAAAGGGGAAGGGAAGGTATGGGTTGTGTAGCATGGCTGTGGGGAAAATGGGAGGCTCTGGGGAGTGTGCGCGACAGGCCCGTTGTTTTATGATCTGTGGCAGCAAAGCTTTAGCCAGTGTGGCCCTGAGCCTGACACACCCCTGCAGGGGCCCAGATTTGATCCTCGCTCTGAGCCAGGGTCCCTGGTCCTGGTCGCTCTGTAGCAACATGCAACAACTGTGAGCGAGGACAAGACCCTGCTCGGCTATGATGCCACTCATGGTCGAATGTCTGCGGATACTCACTATAAGCATAGTCTGAGACTGGCTTCTTGGGAGAGGGACCTTTGGGTGGCCAGGGCCTGTGGGGAAAAAATTGAAGTGAACATCTTGCTTTGCGCAAGAATGGCCTTTTGTGTTTGATTTCTTTGTTTCTCTCTCTCTCTCTCCAGAATTTATTTTCTGCATTTGAGATCACTTCTGTCGAGGAAATGTCTCTGGGTTTCAACCAGCAGAAAGAGGACATGTCCAGACTTACTTGGAAAACGGTGCAAGGTTGGTCCTGAGTTGCAGTCTGAGTGCCAAGAGCACAACTCCTTTTCTTAATCTCTTCCCTCCACTTCTCTTTCATTGGGTCTCCGCTCCCCCGAGAGAGCAGGACTTGGAGCTGCGCCGCCGGTGCTACTCTGAAACCGGCCCCCGGGACATGTGCACGATGGGCGATGGGCTCACGGTGTCTCGGTGCTGTTGTCAGTTCCGTCCCCCTCTCCTGCAGCCTGTGCTCTTTCGTTCCAATGCTGCGCATCCCAGGCGAGCGTTCTTCCCAAGGGCCTGGGCAGGAACCCTGATTGATGGTCCCCCCCCCCCCCCCACTCCCTCGCCCAGCAGCACAAGCCCTCCCCTTGGCTACCACAATTGGTTAGAGATGCCCGTTCACCTCTATATTTGAACCCAGACAGATGGATAAAGGACGGTAGGAGTCCCAAGGGAAACTCGCTCTTAGGGGCAACTCTGTGCTGTGATAGGGTTACCAACCCTCCAGGATCGCCCTGGAGTCTCCAGGAATTGAAGCTTAATCTCCAGGACACTGCTGGGAGCAAAATCACAGGGGCGTTAAAAAATAAAACGTTTATCATTTTCAACAACATCTTGCATTTATACAGCACCTTTAACGTAGTAAAACATCCCAAGGCGCTTCATAGGAGCGATTATAAAACTAAATTTGACACCGAGCCACATAAGGAGATATTAGGGCAGGTTTTAAGGAGCGTCTTAAAGGAGGAGTGATGTGGAGATGCCGGTGTTGGACTGGGGTGGACAAATGTGAGAAGTCGCACAACACCAGGTTATAGTCCAACAGCTTTATTTGAAATCACAAGCTTTCGGAGCGCTGCTCCTTCGTCAGGTGAAGTGAAGAGATACATATAGGCACAGCAATGATTCCAGTGATTTCCAGCAAAAAAAGTTTTTTGTTTTCCATACAGACCCCAGTATCTGCCACATTTGACCCCTTGTGACCCCACCTCATTGTCTTTGATGTAATGTTTTCCTGACTGACCTGTTTGGACACCATCCACACCTTTGATTGCCGTGATTATCTCTCTGCCGAGGTGTTGGAAAGATTAACTGTAATCATCTGGCAGTGTTCTCTGACTATATATGCTGTGCCGATATGCATCTCTTCACTTCACCTGACGAAGGAGCAGCGCTCCGAAAGCTTGTGATTTCAAATAAAGCTGTTGGACTATAACCTGGTGTTGTGCGACTTCTCACATTTAAAGGAGGAGAGAGAGGTAGCGAGATTATGGGAGGGAATTCTAGAGATTAGGGCCTCGGCAGCTGAAGGCACGGCCGCCAATGGTGGAGCGAGTGGCCAGAATTGGAGGAGCGCAGAGATCTCGATATTCTTTGAATCCCTTAGTTTATTAATTATAAAAAATAATGGGAGACCGGGGTGGAGGCTATTTGACCAGGTGGAGCGGTTGGATGCGGGAGGTTATGTGATGAAACCTTCAGGAATACGTCCAACCACTTGATAACCCGATGCTGGGAAGCACATGCCCACTAGTTTGTGCCTGGTCAGAATGGATGGCGTGGGGCAAATGTCACCATGGCGTTGCGGTGTTTCTGACGTTGGTCCCGAGTAGAGTAAACTTTATTCTGCATCAAACTGTGCTCCATCTCACCAGGGGTACTCCTGCTTCTGACAGTGGATGCCAAGTTTTATTCCCAGCATGGACACCCTCACCCACTGAAGAACAAATACTTTGTAATTAGCACCAGGCCCGCCCGTTGCGCGATATTTTACTTTAGAAAAGAGAAGACTTGGAAGTCTTTAAAATTATGAATGGGTTGGACAGGGTAGATGTGGAGAGAATGTTTCCACTGGTGGGCAAATCCAAAACTAGGGGCCATAAATACAAGGTAGTTACTAATAAATCCAATAGGGGAATAAGGAGAAATGTCTTTTCTCGGAGTGGTTAGAATGTGGAACTCGCTACCACAGGAAGTGGCTGAGGCAAATAGCTTAAATATTTTCAAAAGGAAACTAGACGAGTGCATGAGAGGGAAGGGAATAGAAAGATATGCTGAAAGGCTGAGATGAGATAGCTGGAATGGGAGGAGACTGGTGTTGGGTATAAACACCAGCACAGACTAGTTGGGGCGAATGGCCTGTTTATGTGTGTGATATTTCTGATGCTACATTCTGCCCCTTTCAGAAGTGGAAGACCTCAAGTCGACCTCCAGCCATAAAGCTAGCTCCAGGCACTCGATGGTTTTCAATCCAATGGAGATCCGCACGTTCCGTGTTCACGTTCGGCACCGCTAACCGCCCAAGCCAGGAATAACTGGGACTGCGGGAATACGCCAAACAATCAGCAAGCACATGGAATTTCCGAACCAGTCCAAGCTGTTATTTTACACGGGGACAGGGTCCTTGAGCGACAGGTTTGATTCTGCTCCTCTTTTAACCTTTCTCTGGATATTGCCTTCAGTGACAGCTACCTCTGCTCATCTGCTCCGTGTTAACAAGTGCCTGTCCTTTTATGTGGTTCCCTCACTCTTTGACTGACTGCTTGACTGACTGCTTTCAGATACAAAATGTGGATTAGTCAGTCACTGTTCTATCAATAAGACGGGTAAGGCAACTGCCTGAGGATTTCAGCACAGAATACAATTCCTCCCCTCCTCAAAACCCTAACCAGCCGCCCTCTCGCCCGTCTCCTTTTGATTGCAATGGGCAAACAGAACGCAGGGCCAGAGCAGCAAGACTCAGTCAGCTGGTGTGCTGGTTCTGTTCCGCCCCTCTCCCCCACACTAAAAGCCGGGAGTTACACCGTCCAAAAGGATTTTTTTGCCTTGTGTTGTATAGAGGTTTTTGTGGGTGGGTGGGGCAGGATAGCAGATCGAGTAATTGTACCCAGGTAACACTGTCCCACTCCAGTCCCTGGTACAAGAACAATCCTGTAACTTAGCAACGCATCTTCACTAAAGAGAGCTTCTTTTAGGAGCATCTGTTCAAGAGCTGCGACAATTCGAGGGACATACAAACAGTTTAGTAGGAGGTCCCCCTCTCCCCAGAATGGATCCTTTGCTGAGACAGCCAAAGGGAGGTACATTCAGTACCTGACAGAATCTGACCCCAAAGAGAACTTGTATGACTCTGATACATAACCAAGGACTGGGAAAGATGTGCAATAAGTTTCCATGGTACTGCTTTTGTGATCACTTCAATACATGCAAATGGGAGTTTTCATTAAAAATGGATATAGAGAAGGGATCTGTCGAACTTGGACAGTTAATGTGAGCAGTATTAGCGGAAGTGGGTGAAACTGTGTCGATCCGGGCCTGAAGGCCACATCTGCCGCGACTCAGGTGATGTAAGCCACCACAATCTGTGCCACCTTTGTAAAAGAAACAGCCAAAATGCTTCAAAGAAATTGAAACAAAATAAAACTCATGTTTAAGTTAACACTGAAAGTAGTGCAAGTGTTCTGGTACACACCCTCAAACACAGGCACCACACCCGTGCCAATGAAGGTCAGGCTTGGAGGGGCAATAAACTGGTTCAAGGTCTTTCCCCTGAAGGAGACCAGCAGACTGAAGAATGGAGAAAACACTTTCAATAAAGAGGGATCTCCTGTAACAATTAACGATAAATTTAAGAACATAAGAACATAAGAAATAGGACCAGGAGTAGGCCAATCGGCCCCTCGAGCCTGCTCCGCCATTCAATAAGATCATGGCTGATCTGATCCTAACCGCCAATCTACTATCTATCACAGAACCATCTCCTGCATCTAACAGAATTGCACACACGAAATAGGAGCAGAATCAGGCTACACAGTCCCTGGGCCCGCTCCACTACCCACAGGGCCATGACCGATCCGAACCTAGACTCATGTCCAAATTCCTGCCCGCTCCCCGTAACCCTTAATGCCCTTTACTTCTAGGAAACTGTCTATTTCTGTTTTAAATTTAATTAATGTTGTAGCTTCTACAGCTTTTTGTGGCAGCATATTCCATGGACCTACCACCCTCTGAGTGAAGTAGTTCCTCCTCATCTCAGTTTTGAAAGAGCAGCCCCTTATTCTAAGACTATGTCCCCTAGTTCTCGTCTCACCCGTCATCGGGAACATCCTCCCCGCATCCACCCGATCCAACCCCTTCACAATCTTATATGTTTCAATAAGATCGCCTCTCATTCTTCTGAACTCCAATGAGTAGAGTCCCAATCTACCCAACCTCTCCTCATATGACCACCCCCTCATCCCCGGGATTAACCGAGTGAACCTTTTTTGCACTGCCTCGAGAGCAAGGATGTCTTTCCTTAAGTAAGGACACCAAAACTGTATGCAGTATTCCAGGTGCGGTCTCACCAATACCTTGTACAACTGAAGCAATACCTCCCTATTTTTATATTCTATCCCCCTAGCAATGAAAGCCAACATTCCATTTGCCTTCTTAATCACTTGCTGCACCTGCATACTAACCTTTTGAGTTTCGTGCACCAGGACCCCCAGATCCCTTTGCACTTCAGTACTCTCCAGTTTCTTGCCATTAAGATAATAAATTGCTCTAGGATTTTTCCTGCCAAAGTGCATCACCTCACACTTTCCAGTGTTGTATTCCATCTGCCAAATCTCTGCCCACTTACTTAGCCTGTCTATGTCCCCTTGCAGGTTTTTTATGTCCTCCTCACTCACTACTTTCCCTCCCATCTTTGTATCATCTGCAAATTTTGATATGTTACACTTGGTCCCTTCCTCCAAATCGTTAATATAGATTGTGAAGAGTTGGGGACCCAGCACTGACCCCTGTGGAACACCACTAGTTACTGATTGCCAGTCTGAGAATGAACCATTTATCCCAACTCTTTGCTTTCTGTTAGATAGCCAATCCTCTATCCATGCCAGAATATTACCCCCAATCCCGTGATTTTTTACCTTAAGCAATAATCTTTTGTGTGGCACCTTGTCAAATGCCTTTTGGAAGTCTAAATACACTACGTCCACTGGTTCCCCTTTATCCACTCTATATGTTACTTCCTCAAAGAACTCCAGCAAATTTGTCAAACATGACTTCCCCTTCGTAAAACCATGCTGACTTTGTCCTATTAAATTATGATTATCCAAATGTCCTGTTACTGTTTCCTTAATAATGGACTCCAAAATTTTACCTACCACAGATGTTAGGCTAACCGGTCTATAGTTACCAGCCTTCTGTCTACTGCCCTTTTTAAATAAGGGTGTTACATTAGCAGTTTTCCAGTCTGCCGGGACCTTAGCGGAATCCAGGGAGTTTTGAAAAATTATTACCAATGCATCTACAATCCCTACCAGCATTCCATGCGCGATAGAACCTGTTGCTGCGGCGACATCTTCGGTTTTACAACTGCGTAACATTTGTAACCAAAACAAAACCAAGAGGCAAAGAGGAACTGCTCCCAACTCTCGGATTACTTTATCCAGCTCTCCAGGGCCCAGGTTCCATCGCTGCTCCGGGCTGTTAGTTAAGCGCAATCCAAGTGCTAAAAGTGGCCAGCCAGGTGAGAGAGAGAGAGGAAGATGGGCCGAGAGTTCACAACCTGATCACGGTTCAGTGACCCGCCCGTAACTAGACGTCCAGCGAGACCAGGCTGGGGTTTTCCGATGATGGGCGAGCTGTGGGGACTCCCTGGAATCGCACCCCACAGCTTGCCCACAAGAGGCAGTATGGAGTTATACCTTAGCCAAGAACTTCTTTAAAAATGCAATTTAATTAAAACTGAAAAGAACAAAACACTGCATGTAGAATCTTATACTTTACATTCCATATACAGATTCTGCAACCACTCATAGCAAGGGTTGAGTATTTGCGCTATAACTGAACAGAACCAGAACGCAGATCATTTTTTAAGATGGAGGCAGCGGAGAGACGGCGTTTTCTATTGGTCTGTTTTCTTCACTGTCTCCTTCTCTTGCTGATGGGAATAACGACACTCCTGTCCGTACGTACAGTTTCCCTGCAATGGGAAGGGCAGATCAGCCAAGCAAACAAGTCCAAAGTATTACAACAGCAAAATACTGCGGATGACGGAAATCTGAAATAACAGAAAATGCTGGAAACACTCAGCAGGCCAGGCAGCGTCCGTGGAGAGAGAGAGAAACAGAGTTAACGTTCCAGGTCTGTGACCCTCCGTCAGAACTCTCAGCAACTCTGATAACGTGTGGACCAATCAGCTGGTTAACACAGTAACCCTATGGGTGAAAGGCCAGTGCCACTGTACTGCGGGGCAGTGTTGAACACCCTTTATTAACCTCGCACCTAATGTGACAACAGTTTGAACAATAAACGATTAAATCTGGCAGAGACGGCTGAAGGAAAATAGAAAATGCTGGAAATGTACCACACCTCGGTTCCCGGAGGGAGTGAGAGTTTAAGCTATGACGCGAGTCCATTCCTCAGCAATCCCAGACCCTCCCGACGACTCCTGCTTTTATGTCCACAGCACCGGGTGCATCCAGTGCAGTCTGACATGGAGCGGCAGGATTTCAGTGGGTGGCACCTTGTGGGCCAACGCTCTCATCCCTTTGGGAGCCTCCCTTTAAAATGGACTTCGCGCCTCTACAAATCCGTTTAAATAGCACAGTGAGCGTAGCGTGCCCCCTACCCTACAACACTGGCCAGAGAAACATCCAGTACCCACACGGTTAGCAACCGGAGTGTTACTGGCAGGTTCTGCGGAGTGCGCGGGTAAATATCACTCTGCAAAACCCACCAATGAAATGACTAAGTGTAGGGGTCACAGACTGACCAGATTCCCAGTATGGGTCTGGTGTAACCCCCTGCCTGACTGTCTGTTGGCTCCAAGCACCTCCCAGACACGTCAACACAGGGCTTAGTCAAGCCTCAGCTCCAAAGAAATCCACATTACCCAAAGCTTGCGTTCTCACCTCTCTGAACTTTTTACAGGGGATTCTTTTCCCGTACTCCAGATCTTCGTGCCGCTGCTTCCGTTTATTCTGCAGCCGTTTGCTTTTCTCTTCCAGAGGTTGTAGAATTCCTCCACTAGAGAGACACAAAGCACCAACCGTTTAACACATCCAGTCAACGCCTTCATTCGAGAACCCCAGGCTACATCCACACGCCTGGAACCAACGTTAGTTACAGCTTCACACACAATCCCCTCGATACACTCCGTGTACTCTGGCTCAGTGCGAGCATTCCCGCCTCCGAGCCAGAAGGTGCCGGGTTTGATCCCCACTCCAGACAGTCCTGGGATTCGGAATTCTGGGTCGACATCCGGCGGGATCCTCGCGTCCGCTGGGTGACCCCTCCTCTCTCTCTATGGGTTGTGGGAGCCCAGAAAGCCCTCCCTCTAACGGACTGACCCCCCCCCATTGACTAGGATAAAGATGGTTACGGCCACAGAAGGAGTGTTCACGTCGCGGCCGGTCAGACTGTTAATAAGCCCATGAATCCTTCCACTACTTCATACGTTTCTCCAAGAGAAGAGTGTGAAAATATGAAAACAACTCTAGCCACAGCTTCTGCTCCTGTCATTTAAGGACACCACAACTCGAGCATTTCTTGCAATACAGAGGGGTACAGGGAGAGACAGGGTGTGGAGCAAGTGATAAACAATGTCTTGGGCGTGCCACCTGGTTGGTGAGTGGTAAGGAAGTGGAGTGCGTCAGTGGGACACCCAGGGAGAGGACCGCAAGCCTTGCTGGTAAATCACAACTTGCCCCGTGAGTTTGTTGGGTTGTGAGCAAGGAACTCGGAGGCTGAAAGGCAGCTGTGATTTCACCCGCCTCCTCCCTCACTGTTGTAATGTGAAAAACAACCATTGACCTCCCCCCACCTCCGCCGTGCCCGTTCCCAGCTGGAATCTTACCCGGCTCTGGCCCTCGCCTTCGGCCCCCAATTGGCTTCCGGGTTTTCCTGGAATCGCTTCAGCCCTTGCTTCCTAGATTTGGGATTTGCATCTTCCCGGATATCGAAGCAAGCCTGCAGACTGAGAGACGCAAGGTTGGTGTAAAAAAAAAAGTTGGAACGGGAGAGGCTTACGTCGCTAGAAATACAACAGGCTTATTCTGAAAGAATTGGACACAAGGAAGAGTCCAGCACAATCGGCAAGCCTATAAATCCCAGAGAAACCGCGATCATTCACTTGGTAAAACGAGCATTAAACAGCCACACACAATTCGGCCTCCGGCAGGGTGGGGCCAGAGTTATTACAGCACTCCTGGGCTACAAAGGAACACAGGAATTGCAAGACTGAGGTCCATCTAGTTCAGCTTCTACCGTCCTGGGGGTCCCATGATGCGACGATAATAGAGTTGTTGACCAATCACAGCGATCAATCTCGATCAATGAGTCTACAACAGACCCAGACATGAGGCGAGGAAACCCCCAGTGGGGGAGAGCGTTGGGAACCAGAGGCCCAAAGTCACCCGTTCCTCCCGAGGACGCTGCACTCACCACACCTCATGTCTCAAGTTACTCAGATACTGGAGCACAAAGTGTTATTTTCTGAAAGAATTCTATCTAATATGCATCTGAATTAATCAATACAAACTGCTTCCACCATCTCCCTCAGGAGGCGGGTCCATAGACTCCCAACTTGTACAAAGCACTGGCCCTGCCCCAGCTGTGGGACAGTGTACAATTCTGCTAACAGTACAGTACAGACACCCGGCATTAGAGAGAGCACACTGAAGGGCTTTTAAACGCATTATCTCGGGCCGGGCACGTGAGCTATGGTTACAGGTGATGGAAGTGGGGAATGCAGAGTCAGCTGTGGCTCAGTGGGTAGCACTCTCGCCTCTGAGTCAGAAGGTTGTGGGTTCAAGTCACACTCTAGAGACCTGAGCACAAATATTTAGGCTGATACTCCAGTGCAGTACTGAGGGAGCGCCGCACTGTCGGAGGGGCAGTACTGAGGGAGCGCCGCACTGTCGGAGGGGCGGTACTGAGGGAGTGCCGCACTGTCGGAGGGGCGGTACTGAGGGAGCGCAGCACTGTCGGAGGGGCGGTGCTGAGGGAGCGCCGCACTGTCGGAGGGGCAGTACTGAGGGAGCGCCGCACTGTCGGAGGGGCAGTACTGAGGGAGCGCCGCACTGTCGGAGGGGCAGTACTGAGGGACTGTTGGAGGTGCCGTCGTTCGGATGAGACATTAAACCGAGGGCCCCGTCTGCTCTCCCAGGTGGACGTATAAGATCTTTTCCTGGTCTGTACGAGCTCTGCCCCAGACAGTGGGATTCAAATTTAATAACAACTTACACAGGCTCTTTGCCGAGGATGCGAAAGGCGGGACTGCTCTCCGACAGCTTCTCTCGCTTCACTGGGTGGATCTTCGCCTGCAGCAGAAAGAGAGCCCAGATTAAACCTCCCGCCGCCCCAGTTAACCCTCCCACCGCCCCAGTTAACCCTCCCACCGCCCAGAAAACACACGGTCGCCTCAAAATCCAGTGCATGAAGACCCATGCTCACGCATGTTTTCGGACCTTTACACATCAGCGTGTTCAATTCCTTATTTCACTGTATCTCGCATCGAACTGTCGACAAAAGTATTACTCACACCTACAGATTCGCCTCTTACCCAGCTCCTCATGACATCCCAGATCACCGAAGAAGGTGCGTCAGTTTTAACAGCGTTTTTACAAGCGTGTGAGAGGGACACACGATACCCAGCGTGTAGTAGGGCAGACCTTACAGGAGGGGGAATAAAGAGAGATTAAAATCATTTTAGCAGGCCCAGTTTGTTCAGCCTTCTTATTAAAGAGCCCCCATTGCCCTCCCCAGCACAGAGCCAGTCTGCTGGGAGTCTGATCATCCACCTCCCAACACCCTGGACTGCGATTCTCAAGAGGCGGAGGGGAGAAGCTAAAACCAATAATCTTACCTCATCTGCAGGAGAGATGGGGTACTACAGTGGATGACGCTGCTCAGATGGTCCATGGTGTGGTATAGCGGGCAGTCCGGCAACTCCTGATGAAGAGAAACCAATGGGAAGTGAAACGATAATGAATGGATCGTGTGATGCAGTCAAGAGCTGATCTGCCAGTTTTCCTATCCCGCTATAGGGGCAGCGCTTCAGCCAAGATTATGCCCCCTAGTTCTAGTCTCACCCATCAGTGGAAACATCCTCCCCGCATCCACCCCATCAATCGTTTGCACCAGGACCCCCAGATCCCTTTGTACTGTAGCACTTTGCAGTTTCTTTCCATTTAGATAATAACTTGCTCTTTGATTTTTTCTGCCAAAGTGCATAACCTCACACTTTCCAACATTATATTCCATCTGCCAAATGGAGAGTTCTGGTTGGGGGGTGGGAGGTTTGTAGAGAGATAGGGAGGGGCGAGGCTACGAAGGGATTTAAACACGAGTACGAGAATTTTAATGGAGGTGTTGGGGGACAGGGATCCAGTGTACATCAAGGGTGATGGGGGAGCGAGACTTGGTGTGGATGAGCTCAGGTTTATAGAGGGTGGAGGACGAAGAGCATTGGAATAATCGAGCTTGTAGGTTTTTTTTTAAAAAGAGTTGGGTAGGTGGCAACAAGCTTGGGTTTCGAAAGCGGTACGGTGAGGCAGGGGTAGGGGCAGAGGCAGAGGCAGAGGCAGGTAACATTACGGAGGTGGAAGTAGGCGGTCTTTATGATGGAGAGTAAATGGGGTTGGAAGCTTTGACCAGGGTTGAATAAGACGCTGCGGTCACAATCAGTCTCGTTCTGCCTCCCGAGGGAGGGGGATGGAAACAGTAGTGAGGGTACGGAGTTTGTTGAAGATGATGGCTTCAGTCTTCCCAATGTTGTATGTTGAGTGCGAGACTGGTTTTCCCAGCCTCTTCTCTCCCTCACGTCCCCACATCAGCACAGTCTCCAAGAGGTTGCCTGTATCTCTCTCACTCTCCGCTCCCCATTCCCAGGGCCCCAGCGTTGCTGGAATGGAGTTGAGAGTTTGTTCTAAGTTGGTGAATGGGATTGGCCATGTGGAAAGACTAGAAATGTTTACATTGGAAAAGAAACAGCTTAGAGGGGAACCGCTGTCACAAAATGGCTGCTGCATTTTCCTACATGCTGGCACAGGCACGATGGGCCGAACGGCCACCTTCTGATCTGCATCATTCTGTAGAACCGTCACTGCCCTTCAATAGCAATTCATGGCACGTGACGTTTGAGGATGTGACCAGCTGCTATATAAATGCAAGGCTGAAACCCAAGCTGGCTGTCACCTACCCAACAATGAGTGGATTTACTCAGGCTTCCCCCGGCTATTCTGCCCAACTGGGGTCCTGCTCCTCAGAACTTGGTCCTTCATCCCAAAAAAGAACACTCGGCGAGCTCACCTCTGTGACCATGCTGAGCATGCCCAGTATCCTGTCTGATGTCTTGAAGCGCTGTGGGTTGTGTTCCACTGATTCGAGGACTCTCTTGATGAAACCCTGGTCATGGATTGGTTCAGCCCAGACTGGCCCACCGAGCTGGAACCAGAATAGAAACATCAGTGTACACCCACAAAAAATCCTTCCCCGGTGAACACGCACCTTCACGCACGCTGCTCTCTGTTTCCTCTTCCAGTTCCCGAACCCCCCCCCGCCCCACCCTCATCTCTGCTGGCTCATTTGGGGTTCGGTTCCACAGGTGCCAACCAATCACTAGTACTTTGCCCCATATACGTGCCAGCTGGCTATTTGACCATGAATAGCTTCACAGCTGAGCCCAATTCTGTCCTCACTCAACATCCGCGCACACTCAATTACTAGCAGGAGTCACTGGATAGTACATAGAATTTACAGCACAGAAACAGGCCATTCGGCCCAACTGGTCCGTGCCGGTGTTTATGCTCCAAGTGAGCCTCCTCTCACCCTACCAGCATATCCTCCTATTCCTTGCTCCCTCACGTGTTTATCTAGCTTCCCCTTAAATGCATCTGTGCTATTCGTCTCAACCACTCCCTGTGGTAGCGAGTTCCACATTCTCACCACTCTCTGGGTAAAGAAGTTTCTCCTGAATTCCTCGACTATTTTATATTTATGGCCCCTAGTTTTAGACTCCCCACAAGTGGAAACATCTGCTCTATGTCTACATGCACACAATGGATGCACAGCCTTCTGACTAAGAGGTGAGGATTCTCCCACTGAACCAGGGCTGACAATACGCAAGCAATGAAGTGGAGCACACAAGTTGTTCAAGTGTAGTATCGTCGGGACTCCTAGTATCACAGTACATAACTAACTGCTAGGCATTCAAATTTGAAGAACATTAACACACACATAGACAAGTTTGGTGGTAAATCACAATATTGTGGGAGAATATCAGAAATACCCAGCGAGTTGGTTGGTATACTGACAGTTAGTCTCAGGTAGTCAGTCAAGTTTCCCTTTAAGCTGCGTGGCCGGGCAGTGCTCCAGGGGTTCCACGCAGCAGGTGAGGCGGCTTTCAAATTGGAAAAAACCCGCATGCGCGGACTTTTGAATGGGTCGCACAGCCCAGTAAAGGGGCCGCGCGTGGCCGAAAAAAATGACTGGGAACATTGGTCATAGTATGTGAACATTTCAGAGTCTATAGTTTATTATCTTTGAGGTCAACTTTGATATAACATTTCCACATTTATTAGTGTTCTGCTTTGGGATGGTTGTGTTTACAGTCTAATTACGTAGAACATACAGCACAGAAACAGGCCATTCGGCCCAACTAGTCTGTGCTGGTGTTTATACCCAACACCAGTCTCCTCCCATTCCAGCTATCTCATCTCAGCCTTTCAGCATATCTTTCTATTCCCTTCCCTCTCATGTACTCGTCTAGTTTCCTTTTGAAAGCATCTATGCTGTTTGCCTCAACCATTCCCTGTAGTAGTGAGTTCCACATTCTAACGACTCTGAGTAAAGAGATTTCGCCTTATTTCCCTATTGGATTTATTAGTGCAGGCTGGAATGGTGGAAAGTCGTTCTATGAAAACAGCTGATCACACTGCTCTAACATCCACACATTGTAAACAATGTTCCCACTAATTACTTTTTTTGTGCGTGGTCCCTTTAAGTGGCTGCGCGGCCCATTCAAATTTCCGCGCATGCGCGGTTTCTTCTGTATAAAAGCCGGTGAGCGGCCTGCGCGGGACGTGGGCGCGCATCTTAGCGGGAGCGTTGACTGTAAACAACCACCACATAAGCACCAACTCACACAAGAGTTTCCTTATCAATCAGGACCAGGATGAGCATCTGTAACAGCCTTACTGCGAGCTCAGTGAAGACCAGCTAATCCAGCACAGAGCAGTGAACGGACAAGGGGTCTTCCTGTCCTGGAAGGTTTAGTTCCACAGGGGAGCCGCCTCCATGTTTTTGTCGGGGTGTCACCTCGAAGCTGGAGTAACTATCAGCACATTAACCGAGCCACACCGATTACCCTGGGTCTGCTGTACACACCGGGTTAGAACAGGTGCCCAGCACCGGACTGCACGTCCAGAGAAACTCTTTCATTCTGGAGGGGATGGAAACTGAGCTTTAAAGCTCGATTCTCGTGAGTTTCTGATGCTTGGGATGCTTTACTACGTTATAAGGCGCTATATAAATGCAAGTTGTTTTTATCCAAGACAGCCAGTCTTTGTATATCATGGAATGTCAGAAAGCTACTAGGATCTGATCTCAACTGAGATTGTGAGTTTTATCCCATTTTAGAATGATTGATTTTTTTTAAATTAATAAAAGTACCTACCAGGACTGTAGGGAGTCTGCATCAACACTGCACCAGACAGACGCTGCACCAGCCAGACAGACAGGCGCTGCACCAGCCAGACAGAGAGACAGACACTACACCACCCAGACAGAGAGACAGACACTGCACCACCCAGACAGAGAGACAGATACTGCACCAACCAGACAGACACTGCACCAAACAGGTACTCCCAGAGTCTCTACAAAGCCAGCTCCTTCCCCCTCAGAGTTTATCTAAAGAGGCACCTTTCAGAGATGTCTCTCTCTCTCTCTCTCTCTCTCCCCCCCCCCGCCCCGTTCCTATGGCGAGGGGACCTGAGCAACTCTCATTCACATCCTAATGGCTGATGGCAACTTTGGCAAAGACCTGAATTCAGCAGTGTCACAGTCTCTTGGTTCTGGAACGGTGGGCGAGTAGTGGGGGGGGGGGGAGTTGTGGGGAAGCAGTATGGAGGGACGGGGGAGAGGGGGCAGAAACTAACAGAAAGGAATGAATTGCAGAATTGCCCGCCCCCTTACCTGGTGTCTCTGGCAGCAATGCTCGCACTCTGCTCCCACCGGTGGCCCCGAGCTCGCTGTGTATTTGTAGCTGGAAAAAAATAAAGTTCAACCCAGGTTACTACTAGAAAGACTTGCATTTCACCAGCGCCTTTCACAACCTCAGGACGTCCCAAAGCGCTTCACAGCCAATGAAGTACTTTTTGGAGTGTAATCACTGTTGCAGACTCCGACACTGGCCCCTCCGACAGTGCAGCGCTCCCTCAGTACTGCCCCTCCGACAGTGAAGCTCTCCCTCAGTACTGCCCCTCCGACAGTGCGGCGCTCCCTCAGCACTGACCCTCCGACAGTGCAGCGCTCCCTCAGTACAGCCCCTCCGACAGTGCGGCGCTCCCTCAGTACTGCCCCTCCGACAGTGCGGCGCTCCCTCAGTACTGCCCCTCCGACAGTGCGGCGCTCCCTCAGTACTGCCCCTCCGACAGTGCGGTGCTCCCTCAGTACTGCCCCTCCGACAGTGCGGCGCTCCCTCAGTACTGCCCCTCCGACAGTGCGGCGCTCCTTCAGTACTGCACTGGGAGTGTCAGCCTAGATTTTTGTGCTCCAGTCTCTGGAGTGGGACTTGAACCCACAACCTTCTGACTCAGAGGCGAGGGTGCCACCCACCGAGCCACGGCCAACATGAGAATAAACTCTGAAACTGAACGTTAGCACACGGGCAAATCACGGTTGGTTTTATTTTGCAGGGCAACTTTTCAGTCACTAAGAATAGTTGCTTTATCAAAGAGTTATCACGGTCAGACTAATCTCCTTGATCACACCCCTGCCATGGTCCTCAGTATCCAAAGCGGCTGAGTCAAAGTTAGACTCCTCCATCATGGGGAAGAATGAATGAACTTGCATTTCTATAGCGTCTTTCCAAAGCGCTTTACAGCCAATGAAGTACTTTTTGAAGTGTAGTCACTGTTGTAATGTAGGAAACACGGCAACCAATTTGAGCACAGCAAGCTCCCACAAACAGCAATGTGATAATGAGGAGATAATCTGTTTTAGTGATGTTGATTGAGGGATAAATATTGTGCCAGGACACCGGGGAGAACTCCCCCTGCTCTTCTTTGAATAGTGGCCATGGGATCTTTTGCATCCACCCGAGAGGGCAGACGGGGCCTCGGAACGATCTCTCTTGGTCGAGTGGAGTGACCTAGCAGCATCAGTAGTCTGCAGCCTAGAGCATTCTACTGTCGCTGGGATCCGGCCGTAACCAATAGGAGATCAACAAGAGAGAAACAAATAAAAATGGACGACATCGCATAAATACTTCACAAAAGAGAAAGAGTCGCTTACTTTTTGCCGTGGCGGATCATTTTGCCCATCCTCTGAATGTGGAAGGAGCCACAGCCCACACAGTTATATACCAGGGCCTGCTTACTGCAACAGAGAATCACAACTCTCAGACACACAGCAGCCTCCAGGTCACGCTCAAAACTTTGTGACATAAATCAATTATTATTTCCCCCTCTGAACACGCCAGATGGAGGAGAACTGGTTCGGGAGTTACTGAGTCGGACGCTGTGATTTATCAATACAGAACTACTGCAATTATACTGCTTACAGCTCATTATTCTCCAGGGAGAGCGGAGAGAAAAGGAAGGAAGCAGGATCTCCTAACCTTGATTTAGAAAAGACTGACTTTACTGCACCAGCGCTATTCCAGCTCTCCTCCAGCCATTCTTTTTTTAAATTATTTATTCGTTCCTGGGATGTGGGCGTCGCTGGCAAGGCCAGCATTTATTGCCCGTCCCTAGTTGCCCTTGAGAAGGTGGTGGTGAGCCGCCTTCTTGAACCGCTGCAGTCCGTGTGGTGAAGGTACTCCCGCAGTGCTGACTTTGTCGCAGTGGTTTGGTAGAATGGAGTGGCTTTGCTCGGCCATTTCAGAGGGCAGTTAAAAGTCAACCACATTGCTGTGGGTCTGGAGTCACATATAGGCCAGACCAGGTAAGGACGGCAGATTTCTGGTGGCTTCTTCTTTGAGTGAAGTTGTCAACTAAAGCCAGAGAGAGAAGTTTGTGTTGTGGACCCATTCGCACTCGGGACTGCGCTCAGACTGTCCCAGCTCATGGCCCAGGAGAGTTGGGATGAATGGGCCTTCATTTGACACAGATTTATTGGGTATGGCTCTGATCCGTTGCCGTGAATGTGGGCCGAGGACAGGGTCAGGGTCAGCTGTGATGTCCGTCTCAACCCCCACATCAGTGGGTCTGAAAACACCCAACACTCACTGGCAGAGTCAGAATGGCCACTTGGATGCTGACAAAGGGGAGCCCGTAACCGTGAGACCAATCCCCAGGGAGAGTCTGCACCTTCATGGGAGTGGGGGGCATCTAAAATCCAACAATTTAAGCGAGTCAGAGACGCACAGTAAAGGTTGGAGCCACAGCATTGGTATTCATGCTCGACTCCATCCAATAAGCAGATAGAAAATGGAAACTGAACGGCAATTGACTAGTCTTTTTTCAACAAAAAATAAATGAATTAGGTACAAGTTGCTCAGCCACCTGCATGGAGCAGATTGATTGGGCCTCCTCACCCAGTTACCGTACCTGGCAGAGGCTTTAACCATAGCCTGTCCCGTGAACACCTGCACAAACACTCGGATGTAGAAGTCGACACTGACGGAGAGGACAGGGACGATGTATCGCTGGTAGCAGTTCGCACGCAGGTCCAAGTTGTGCAGGATGATGCGTAGAGCCTGCGGGGGAGGAACAAGGCCAGGGGGTGAGATAGGGAGAGACACAACGTGTCACTTAACTAAAAAAAAAAATCTATATATTCCATTTTTTCAGTCACTCCCCAGCAAGAGGGCTGCCAGGCAACGTACCTCCCAGGCCAACAGCTCTGTAACCAGTGCTAGGAGGTTGATAATTCTTTACATAGAATGTACAGCACAGAAACAGGCCATTCGGCCCAACTGGTCTGTGCCGGTGTTTATGCTCCACAGGAGCCTCCTCCCACCCCTCTTGATCTGACGCCTTCAACATATCCTTCTATTCCTTTCTCCCTCAGGTGTTTATCGAGCTTCTCCTTAAATGCATCGATGTTATTCGTCTCAACCACTCCCTGTGGTAGCGAGTTCCACATTCTCACCACGCTCTGGGTAAAGAAGTTGCTCCTGAATTCCTTAGTGACTATCTTATATTTATGGCCCCTAGTTTTGGTCTCCACATCATCTTCTCTACATCTACCCGATCAAATCCTTTCATAATCTTAAAGACCTCCACCAGGTCACCCCTCAGTCTTCTCTTTTCCAGAGACAAGAGCCCCAGCCTGTTCAATCTTTCCTGATAGGTATAGGGCTGGATTTTGTCAATGGGGACGTGATGGAGGCGGGACTCCCACTTTTTGGGTTGTAGTCCCGCCTCCATCGACTTGTGGCCAACCCACTGTATTTTCCCTTGATTGACCTTGTTAAGCCCACCCAGCGGGCTTAGCAGGCCAATCAATGGTCCCTTGGATACAGGTGACATCAGCCATTGAAATTTCATCAGTCAAGAGCTTTTGACAGATGAAATTTCAGCATTTGACAGCTCTGTGAAGCTGTCAAACACTAACAATATGATTTCTAACATGAGTCCCTGTACTTAGACTCAGTTAGAAATCACTCCAGCACAGAAAGCAGAGACTGCAGCTTTTGACAGCTCCGCGGCCATTCTGCTTTCTGTGCCGGTGAGCTGAGGGACTCCCGAGAACTGAAGGAAGGAAGCCTGCAGGACAAAGTTAAGGTAAGTACAAGTTCTTAAAACACTTTACACACACCAAACACACTTACCTCTGCACTCATGCACCCATCACTCACCTGCACACCCCTCCAAGCCCTCCAGACCGACGGTCCGCCTCACTAAATCGGCGTGGTTCGGACCTGTCGGGAAGCCCACACTTCAGGGCTAAAAATAAGGATTAGGCAAAAAACAGTTTATTGGCACTAATCCCCTTCCCGCCTCGGGGAGGTGGGTCCCAGCACAGGTCGGGTACCCGCCTCCTGTGAAACTGGCATGGAGGCGGGTTGGGGGCGGGATGGGTTCGGGACCCCTAAATCTGCTATTTTCCCACCCCACACGCCTCCAAACCCGCCTCCACGGGCCAGTGAAAATTGAGCCCATAACCTCTCGGTTCTGGCATCATCCTTGTGATTCTTTTTTTGAACCTTCTCCAGTGCCTCTATATCCTTTTTATAATATGGAGACCAGAACTGTGCACAGTCCAGTATTCTTACATTTATATAGCACCTTACAACAAAACCTCCAAACTGCTTCACTATTGGACTGCAGTATCCAGGCAACGAGAGAAGGGCTTTCCTTTCCCAGGCTCGATTCTGCGCCTCGCTTTCAGACCCAGCTACGAACCCCCATTTACAGAGACAGAGGCACCAGGACTCGGCATCGCTGGTGGTGGGGGCAGGGGGAAAACCACCTGATGTGTGCGCACCACCCCACCCATGTGCTGCCAACAGCAGAGATAAACTGGCACCAAGGTTGGCACTGCCGTTTCAGGTCGGCCCACCCCACGCGGGCAATGTGATGCAATACACGTTTCGGCAGACACCGGGCAGGAGATGGCACACAGACACTCGAGTCACCCTCATCGCTCCAGCGCGCCGGAATCAGGCAGGGTTGCTGCCACTGATCACCATTAAGTAACTCGTGTGTCGAACAATGACAGGACTGGGCCCGGCTACGACGGTTAAACAGTCCCCTCAAAATTAATGATTCACATGAAGAATGCAGACTTGAGGTGCCTGTGGACTAGTATCCCAGCGCCTCGGGAGCGGAAGGTAGTGGGAATAAATCACAAGTATCTGGAGCTCTCCCAACGCGCTGAATGCCTCCTCGACTCTGCTCTCTTCCTGCCCATTCCCAAGTGCTTTCCCGAATCGGCAATCTCTTCCCGATGATTTCCCCGCCCTCCCGACACTTCCTGGAATTGCAAGGGGCCCGGAATCCGCTGAAGCTCACCATTTCGTGACAGAACTTTGATTTGAGCGACATGGCTCCGTACTTGCTGTAGCAGGTCTCCCCGCTGTTCCCGGCCATCACTGCCATGTCCGTACACGTCACACAGAGGAGCCCTTAAAAGACACGCAAGATTGTGTTATTCAGACTCACTCTGATCCTCCAAAACATTCAACTGAAGCCGTAGCCCTCCCTCCCCGGCTCAACTTAGCCATGCAAACACCGACAGTTCTGTCTTTACACAGCGGGTTAATGGAACGTGAATGCTCCCCACTGCCCAAGAGGCGGACATTAGGCTTAGGGAGAGAAATGCTTAAATGCATTAAGATTCCCCACCCAGCAACAGCATCCAGGCTACAAGAATCCCACCTCGCAGGACAGCGCTATCCAGACTGCAACAGGCACCTTCCCCCAGGGGAATGCTGGCCGGCTGCGAGACTCTTATCTACCAGCCGCACAAGCCCACGACAGTTTGTACGACACACAAACCACCCCTTCCCCCACCACACCCCTTTAATGCAAGGGGCGCCTAACATTTCAATGGCCTCGCCCCCCTGTATTTAAAGAGTCTAATCAGGCACTCTCCGCTCTACCTCACCTCCTTCACTGACTGCTTGAACAGCTGCATCGATGAACTGCGACGGGCTTCCGTAGGGATCCAGGTCAATCACGTCAAACCGTTCCCGTCTCCTCTTGGACTCGTACAGGAGCATGCTGCGGAGAGAGCCGGAGAGCCCCCCCTCCCCGGTTAGTATTCGCCAGAGACTCACACATCACACCATAGAATCGGCCAAGGGTTCTTTGTTAAATTTAACGAACAGCAGATGGAAAAAGCACAAGGGTGAAAAGAAGCTACTGCAACAGGATCCAAACAATCATTGGAAAAGGTAAAGTATTAATCAGCAGTATGGTTTACAAATCAAACAGTTAGAGAACTGCAACTAATTTGACATCCTTCTTATTACCTTTTAAAGTTTCCTCTCCCCTTCCTCTGGAGGTGCTGACTCATGGTAGTCTTTGCTCAGTGGGCAGCAACCCTCGTCTGAGTCAGAAGGTTGTGGGTTCAAGTCCCACTCCAGAGACCAGAGCACAAAATCCAGGCTGACACTCCCAGTGCACTACTGAGGGAGCGCCGCACTGTCGGTGGGGCAGTACTGAGGGAGCGCCGCACTGTCGGAGGGGCAGTACTGAGGGAGCGCCGCACTGTCGGAGGGGCAGTACTGAGGGAGCACCGCACTGTCGGAGGGTCAGTACTGAGGGAGCGCCGCACTGTCGGAGGGTCAGTACTGAGGGAGCGCCGCACTGTCGGAGGGTCAGTACTGAGGGAGCGCCGCACTGTCGGAGGGGCAGTACTGAGGGAGCGCCGCACTGTCGGAGGGGACGCACTGAGGGAGCGCCGCACTGTCGGAGGGGCAGAACTGAGGGAGCGCCGCACTGTCGGAGGGGCAGTACTGAGGGAGCGCCGCACTGTCGGAGGGGCAGTACTGAGGGAGCGCCGCACTGTCGGAGGGGCAGTACTGAGGGAGCGCCGCACTGTCGGGGGGGCAGTACTGAGGGAGCGTTGCACTGTCGGAGGGGCAGCACTGAGGGAGCGTTGCACTGTCGGAGGGGCAGCACTGAGGGAGCGTTGCACTGTCGGAGGGGCAGCACTGAGGGAGCGTTGCACTGTCGGGGGGGCAGCACTGAGGGAGGGCCGCACTGTCGGAGGGGCAGCACTGAGGGAGGGCCGCACTGTCGGAGGGGCAGTACTGAGGGAGCGCCGCACTGTCGGAGGGGCAGCACTGAGGGAGCGCTGCACTGTCGGAGGGGCAGCACTGAGGGAGCATTGCACTGTCGGAGGGGCAGCACTGAGGGAGCATTGCACTGTCGGAGGGGCAGCACTGAGGGAGCGTTGCACTGTCGGAGGGGCAGCACTGAGGGAGCGTTGCACTGTCGGAGGGGCAGCACTGAGGGAGCGTTGCACTGTCGGAGGGGCAGCACTGAGGGAGGGCCGCACTGTCGGAGGGGCAGCACTGAGGGAGGGCCGCACTGTCGGAGGGGCAGTACTGAGGGAGCGCCGCACTGTCGGAGGGGCAGCACTGAGGGAGCGTTGCACTGTCGGAGGGGCAGCACTGAGGGAGCATTGCACTGTCGGAGGGGCAGCACTGAGGGAGCGTTGCACTGTCGGAGGGGCAGCACTGAGGGAGCGTTGCACTGTCGGGGGGGCAGCACTGAGGGAGCGTTGCACTGTCGGAGGGGCAGCACTGAGGGAGCGTTGCACTGTCGGGGGGGCAGCACTGAGGGAGTGCTGCACTGTCGGAGGTGCCGTCCTCCGGATGAGACTTTATCCTGAGGCCCCGTCGACTCACAGGTGGACGTAAAAGATCCTATGACATTATTGAGAAGAAGAGCAGGGGAGTTCTCCCGTGTGTCCTGGCCAATATTTATCCCTCAACCAACACCAGTAAAATATGCTGTTTGCAGGATCTTGCTGTGCGCAAATTGGCTGCCGTGTTTCCTACATTACAACAGTGACTACACTTCAAAAAGTACTTCACTGGATTTAAAGCGCTTTGGGACGTCCCGAGATCGTGAAAGACGCTGCAGAAATGCAAGCTCTTTCTTTATCACCCTGCATCTTACCTGACACAAGAATCCTCGATCCTGCCGCTGGGTGCAAGCAATGAAAGATCTTTCACTCCTCCCCTTAACAAGCCCCCTTAAAAAAAAAGCACGTATACTGTACCTTGCATCTGCCAAGCTGGCTGTTACCATGTGCTCCACGCCGTTAAGCTCAATGTTTCTCTTCATTAGTTCCACCGCTTTTGAGGAAAAGTCATTTGCCACGATACTGTGAATTCCGGGGACCTCCTTGGCGAATCGGATGGAGCGGAGCCCGGATGCTGCCAGTCCTTCCAGTACACGGATCCCTTCCTGCACACAGAATGAGACTCAATAAACAGAGGCTACACCAGTGAGTGGGCAAGGGTTAGACATTTAAAAAAACATTCGTTCACAGAATCTGGGCGTCGCTGGCGAGGCTGGCATTTATTGCCCATCCCTAGTTGCCCTCGAGAAGGTGGTGGTGGTGAGCCGCCTTCTTGAACCGCTGCAGTCCGTGTGTATACTTCTTTGTAGTGGATTTTGGTACAACTGAGTGTCTCGCTCGTGGCCATCTCAGAGGGCGGTCAAGAGTCAGCCCATTGCTGTGGGTCTGGAGACAAATATAAACCAGACTGGGCAAGGACGGCAGATTTCCTTCCCTAAAAAGGACATTAGTAAACCAGATGGGTTTTTACGACAATCCGGTCGTTTCATGATCACACTAGCTTTTTATTCCAGATTTATTTATTTAACTGAATTTAAATTCCCCGGAGGCAGGGGCACATACAACTACATTCGGGTGGGATTCTCAAGGCCAGCAGCCCGCAACCCATTTGAAAATATCAGACCGGTCTTTAGCAAAATCAAAAAATTTAACAGACCCTTTTCCGAATATCCAGAATGCATCAGTGAGCAGCTGCACACTGTAAAGTTTTCCCCATTCACAGAGACGCTTTCTTCCCTCGTCCCAGTCACACTACCCCTTATTCAGGAGCACTATTGCCCTATATAGTGTCAGCTGTGGCTCAGTGGGCAGCACGCTCACCTCTGAGTCAGAAGGTTGTGGGTTCAAGTCCCACTCCAGGGACCCGAGCACATAAAGCTAAGCTGACGCTCCTGTACAGTGCTGAGGGAGCGCTGCACTGTCGGAGGTGCCGTCTTTCGGATGAGACATAAAAGATCCCATGGCACTATTTCGAAGAAGAGCAGGGGAGTTCTCTCTGGTGTCCTGGCCAATATTTAACCCTCAATCAACAGAACAAAAAAAATTATCTGGTCTATCACATTGCTGTTTGTGGGAGCTTGCTGTGCGCAAATTATTTGCCGCGTTTCCTACATTACAACAGTGACTACACTTCAAAAAGTACTTCATTGGCTGTAAAGCGCTGAGACGTCCGGTGGTTGTGAAAGGCGCTATAGAAATGCAAGTCCTTCTTTCTATTCTTCCCCCGTTCAAAAAGCGACATTCTAGCCCCTCCCCCCAGTTCTCAGGAGCACTCCTCCTGTCTGACCTGGTCCTCATTGCCACTGCTACCTCAAGCTACCCCTGCGATAAGCAGAAATTACTGATGTGGTTAAAAAAGAAACTATGGGGCTCAGCGCAGCACTGGCAGTACCTCACCCAAACGCAAGAGGAGACAGTGATCGTTGCCAAGCTATTCGGCTTGACAGCCATCCCAGCACAGGCAAATCCTGGCCACTCCTGATGGCCAAAGCCGCCTTTGCAGCAGCGAGGACACTGGCCAACAGTGAGGAACAGAGTCTGGGCTGGTACTTCTTTTTCTCCCCCTATCCTTAGCCGAGGGGCAGTGAAGCCATTCGAGCCCCTACCAATACCTCGAGTGAGAGGAGCTACTGCAGCAGAGACCAAGGATGGAACCACCGATCTCCTGCTCTGTCCCAGGTAGCGTTTCGAAACCCATTGCATCAGGGAAGCGGTCAACTTAACGTCAAACGAGCTGATCCATCTCCTGGTCTTTCAGTTACTCCGCAGTAATCAGCGCAATACGGCTGGCACCATCTCACTAAAGCTAATGATTTTGCTTCATATTCAAATGCATCATCCCTCCAACCTCCCCCAGCACAGCAACTGGAAGCACCCGGACCCTGCAGCACTGAATGCTGCTCCTCACATCAGCCCGCCTTCCTGCAAACATTGTGCGATTGAAACATGCAACTGCACCAATAGGAAAGCTGGTCTATGATTCAGAGCAAAAGCAAAATACTGCGGATGCTGTAAATCGGGTATTAAAAAACCCAGAAAATGATGGAAATAGTCCACAGGTCAGGCAGCATCTGTGGAGAGAGAAGCAGAGTTAACGTTTCAGGTCGATATTCTGGCGAAAGGTCATCGACCTGAAACGTTGACTCCGTTTCTCTCTCCACAGATGCTGCCTGACCCGCTGAGCATCTCCAGCATTTTCTAAGATTGAGAACATATCGTTTAGGAACAGGCTAAGCGAGGACTGCTTCACCTCACATTTCTCTCCCACGCTGGCCGTTTTCTTTACCACTGGTGCATCTCCCGGTCCTGCTGCGGTCCCAGGGGTTTCGCTCTCCGTCAGGTCCACGATAAGCTTCTGCCTTTCCTGTTCGCCGGGGACCAGCACTGTGCAAAATATTTCAAGGCTGGTTAGCACCGTCCCTGCTTACAACACCCCCGTTAAACAAGCGACGTCCGAGGTGAATTCCACTCACCTCGAATCCCCTTGGCCAGCAGTTGCTCACGAGCAAACTCTGTGACGACGGCACATCTAGGAGAGAGAAGACAGAGCGGCAATTACTGCAGCGCGTGCTTCAACCCTCCCTTCACCGCCAGTCCTCAAGGACGCGACTCCTGCTGGGGTACAGCTCCACTGATGCCCGCAGCCCTCCAATACCTCAAACAAGCAGATATAGAGAGATAGAGATCTCTCTCTCTCTCTCTCTCTCTCTCTCTATATAAGAGAGAGATAGAGATAGAGATAGAGATAGACAATCATAATTAGCTTACAAAAGTAACCAGCTTAGCGAAAATAAAAACTAGACTGATGAGCAATGGTACACTGAAAACATTGCAGCAGCACCTTGGAAAAGGGCAGAGAACTGCTCAATCACAGCAAGAACTAGACTGATAACGACATAGAAACCAGACAGATAGGGAAGAACGTGCAGAACCAAGGTTAGAATCAGATATTTACAGCACAGAAGGAGGCCATTCGGCCCATCGTGTCTGCGCCAGTGGACAAACAGCTATCCAGCCTAATCCCACTTTCAAGCACTTGGTCCGCAGCCCTGTAGGTTACGGCAATTCAAGTGCATATCCAAGTACTTTTTAAATGTGATGAGGGTTTCTGCCTCTACCACCACTTCCATCGGCAGCGAGTTCCAGACCCCCACCACTCACTGTGAAAAAAAGCTTTTCCTCACATTGTTCTGTGAAAGACCCCTGTATATAAATCTAACTTGTTCTGGTAACTCTCCCCAGTGACACAGCTGAGATTTAAACTATTTTAAACTTCTATCTAGAAAGAGGGCAGAGCTTTAGTCTGCATCCAGCCCACGGTGCACCTGACCCGAGACAATGTATGGCACCATCTTTGATCTAGCTTGTAGAAATAAACAGCCTTACTCTTCACCCCGATCCCATCCTCCCAAGACAAGGGATACCAGACCCCACTAATGAATAATGAGGATCCGATCGGAAGCAAATTACACGAATCAAGCACTGGTGTCTACTCAAGAGTTCAGTATCTGAATGTTACTTTGTATAAAGAGACTAACGGTCCCCCCTAAGCTGCGTATCGATCGGGAGGTCCCGCACAGGCCGCTCACCAGCTGTGCCGCTGGAAGATACCGCGCATTCGCCGCGCAGCACATTGAAAGGGAACATTGAAAGACCCTTTTAAAAACGGTTCAAAAGAACTCCAAGTTTATTTTTTTTTATTCATTCGCAGGATGTGGGTGTCGTTTATTGCCCATCCCTAATTGCCCTTGAGAAGGTGGTGGTGAGCCGCCTTCTTGAACCGCTGCAGTACTTCTTTGTAGCGGTTTTTGGTACAACGGAATGTCTTGCTCGGCCATTTCAGAGGGCAGTTAAGAGTCAACCACATTGCTGTGGCTCTGAAGTCACATATAGGCCAGACCGGGTAAGGGCGGCAGATTTCCTTCCCTAAAGGTCATTAGTGAACCAGATGGGTTTTTACAACGATCACCATTACTTTTTATTCCAGATTGATTTAATGAACTGAATTTAAATTCCCCAGCTGCCGTGGTGGGATTTGAACTCACGTCTCTGCATCATTAGTCCAGGCCTCTGGATTACTAGTCCAGTAACATAACCACTATGCTGCTGTACCCTCAACAAATAAATCCATTCAACAAGTAAAGCTCGGTGACTTGGTGAGGGGCCTGTTGGCTTGGACAAGTGACAACCAAGATCAGAACTTATAATGGCAGAAATACAGCCACAAACTGGGGACGATTCGGCACCAACTGTGTGCAGTAATTCAGCTTTCTGAAACTGGCCCTCAGTGATCTTGACAACTCAATACCTACAATGTCAGTAGAGCTCACTATTTAAAAATAACTGACAAAGAAAAACTAGAGCAAAAGAACATTTAACCTTAGTCCTTTGTAACAGTTTAATCAGGGTTCGGATAGTGAGACTCTCTCGCTGTTAACACATGTCCAGAGCACCGGTACTTACGTTAGATCACGGTTGAACTCCTGCACAGGATTGTAAAATACTTCATTGGCACTGGGGAAGATAATCTCTGCCTTCCCCTCATTTATAACCGTCTCCCCATTCTTAATCCCTGGGGATGTTTCACTGTTTGGCAAAGGGTCCGATGCAGCCTCCAAAAGACTGACATTTTGGCACTGATCACCGCCATTGCTTCTGCACGTCAGGTCTGGCTCGGCCTGTGACTCCTCTCCCGTTTCCATCGCGCGGCGTTCCCCTGCGGTAACGTGAAGGAGAGACTCTGCCCGTACTGCTCTCCTCGCTGCGACCCTGACTGTACTCAGAGTGCGGTGAACAAAATATCTGACCTGGAACACGCAGCTGGCCAGCGTAAAGCAAGAATTCAACCCGTGGTCATTCAACTCTGGGGAAAGCAAAGAATAATCCATTAGAGAAAAATTAGAATTAAATACTGTAGGGGACAAGATCTTAAATATAAGATCAGCAATGTGCATTTATATTCCCTTAAAGTAAAAGGAATGGAAGAACTTGCGTTTCTCCAGCGCCTTTCACAATCTCAGGACGTCCCAAAGCGCTTCACTGCCGATGAAGTACTTTTGAAGTGTAGTCACTGTTGTAATGTAGGAAACGCGGCAGCCAATTTGCGCACAGCAAGCTCCCACAAACAGCCATGTGACAATGACCAGATAATCTGATAAATTAGGGCAGGTGACCAAAAGCTTGGTCAAAGAGGTAGGTTTTAAGGAGCGTCTCAAAGGAGGTGAGAGAGGTAGCGAGGCGGACAGGTTTAGGGAGGGAATTCCAGAGCTTAGGGCCTCGGCAACAGAAGGGACGGCCACCAATGGTTGAGCGATTATAATCAGGGATGATCAAGAGGGCAGAATTAGAGGAGCGCAGATATCTCGGGGGTTGTAGGGCTGAAGGAGATTACAGAGATAGGGAGGGGCGAGGCCACGGAGGGATTTGAAAACAAGGATGAGAATTCTGAAATCGAGGCGCTGCCTAACCGGGAGCCAATGTAGGTCAGCGAGCACAGGGGAGATGGGTGAACGGGACTTGGTGCGAGTTAGGACACGGGCAGCCAAGTTTTGGATGAACTCAAGTTTACTTAGGGTGGAATGTGGGAGGCCAGCCAGGAGTGCGTTGGAATAGTCAAGTCTAGAGGTAACATAGGCATGGATGAGGGTTTCAGCAGCGGATGAGCTGAGACAAGGGCGGAGACGGGCGATGTTACGGAGGTGGAAGTAGGCGGTCTTTGTTATGCTGCGGATATGTGGTCGGAAGCTCATTTCAGGGTCAAATATGACACCAAGGTTGCGAACAGTGTGGTTCAGCCTCAGACAGATGTTAGGGAGCGGGATGGAGTCAGTGGCTAGGGAACGGAGTTTGTGACAGGGATCGAAAACAATGGCTTCGGTCTTCCCAATATTTAATTGGAGAAAATTTTTGCTCATCCAGAACTGTATGTCGGACAAGCAGTCTGACAATTTAGAGATCGTGGAGGGGTCGAAAGAAGAGGTGGTGAGGTAGAGTTGGGTGTCGTCAGCATACATGTGGAAACTGACGCTGTGTTTTTGGATGATGTCGCCAAGGGGCAACATGTAGATGAGAAATAGGAGAGGGCCAAGGATAGATCCTTGGGGGACACCAGAGGTAACGATGCAGGAGCAGGAAGAGAAGCCGTTGCAGGTGATTCTCTGGCTACGATTAGATAGATAAGAATGGAACCAGGCGAGTGCAGTCCCACCCAGCTGGACGACGGTGGAGAGGTGTTGGAGAAGGATGGCGTGGTCAACCGTGTCAAAGGCTGCAGACAAGTCAAAGAGGACGAGGAGGGATAGTTTACCTTTGTCACAGTTACAAAGGGTGTCATTTGTGACTTTGATGAGAGCCGTTTCGGTACTGTGGCAAGGGCGGAAACCTGATTGGAGGGCTTCAAACATTGAATTGTGGGAAAGATGGGCACGGATTTGGGAGGCGACAACACGCTCAAGGACTTGGAGGTGGGAGATGGGGCGGTAGTTTGCAAGGACGGAGGGATCAAGGGTTGGTTTTTTGAGGAGAGGGGTGATGACGGCAGATTTGAGGGAGAGGGGGACAGTACCTGAGGAGAGAGAACCATTAACAATATCAGCTAACAAGGGAGACAGAAAAGGAAGTTGGGTGAGAGCAGAAATATTAAATAATTACTTTGCTTCAGTATTTACCAGGGAGATAGGACAGGTGGAGATGACATCGGATGATGAGACTAATAATGAGATAGCTGTATTTAAAATAAAACAAGGAGATATATTAAATAAACTAATGAAACTCAGAGGATAAAACCCCTGGTCCGGACAGATTACATCGGTGCATTTTAAAAGAATCTAGGGAAGAGATAGCAGATGCATTACTACACATATTTAGTAATTCGTTAGAAAAAGGTGTAGTGCCAGAGGACTGCGGATAGCTAATGTGATACCGATATTTAAGAAGGGAGATAGAATGTGTCCAGGGAACTATAGGCCAGTCAGCTTAACATCGGTGGTCGGAAAAATAATGGAATCCCTACTAAGGGAGAAAATGGAAGAACATCTAAAAACCAAAAATATAATAATAAATAGTCAGCATGGATTTCAAAAGGGAAAGTCTTGCTTGACCAACCTAACTGAATTTTTTGTAGAGGTAACAGAGAGAGGAGACAAGGGTAATGCAGCAGATGTAATTTATCTAGATTTTCAAAAGGCCTTCGATAAGGTACCCCATAATAGACTGATGAATAAGGTCAGGGAATGCGGAGTCAGGGGACAAGTAGCAGAATGGATAGCTAGCTGGCTTCAAGACAGAAAGCAGAGAGTAGGAGTAAAGGGTAGCTATTCACAGTGGCAGAAGGTGGGAAGTGGTGTTCCACAAGGATCAGTGCTGGGACCACTGTTGTTCACAATTTATATTAACAATTTAGACTTTGGAATTAAAAACACAATTTCTAAATTTGCGGACGACACCAAATTTGGGGGGGGGGGGGGGGCAGTCAATACTGAGGAGGACTGCACCAAATTACAAGAAGACATTAATAAACTTGCAGAATGGGCAAATAATTGGCAAATGAAGTTCAACACAGATAAATGGTGTTTTGGTAAGAAAAATAGGGAGGTCACATATTACTTGGAAAATAAGAATCTAAATGGGGTAGAGGAGCAAAGGGATCTCGGAGTGCAAATACACAGGTTAACAAAGCCATTAAAAAAGCAAACCAAGCACTAGGGTTTATTTCTAGAGGGATTGAATTGAAAAGTAGTGAAGTTATGCTAAACTTGTATCAAACCTTGGTTAGACCACACTTGCAATACTGCGTACAATTCTGGTCGCCATATTATAAAAAGGATATAGTGGCACTGGAGAGGGTGCAGGGAAGATTTACAAGGATGATACCATAAATGCAAAGGTATACCTATCAGGAAAGGATGAACGGGCTGGGTCTCTTTTCCTTTGAAAAGAGAAGGCTGAGGGGTGACCTAATAGATGTCTTTAAAATCATGAAAGGTTTTTGATAATGTAGATACAGGGAGAGTGTTTCCACTTGTGGGGAAGAGCAAAACTAGAGGCCGTCAATATAAGATAGTCACCAAGAAATCAAATCGGGAATTCAGAAGAAACTTCATTACCCAGAGAGTGGTGAGAATGTGGAACTCGCTACCACAGGGAGTGGTTGAAGCGAACAGCATAGATGCATTTAAGGGGAGGCTAGATAGGCATATGAGGGAGAAGGGAATAGAGGATTATGCTGATAGAGTTAGATGAGGAAAGACGGGAGGAGGCTCGATTGGAGCATAAACGCTGGCATGGACTGGTTGGGCCGAATGGCCTGTTTCTGTGCTGTATATCATATGTAATTAATATTTGAAAACATTTAAAAGAAATTAAAAATATAAAAACAAGTTAAAAGAAATATAAAATATAGAATTATTAGAAACCATTAAAAGAAATTAAAAATATAGATTTAATTTTTGAAACCATTAAAAGAAATTAAAAATAGAATTAATTTGAAGTTAAAATATAGAATTATTTAAAATATTAAAAAATAGATTTGAAAAGTTAAAATATAGAATTATTTGAAAACATTTAAAATTAAATATATATTTGAAAAGTTAAAATATAGAATTAATATTTGAAAACATTAAAAATTAAAAATATAGAATTAATATTTGAAACCAGCAAAATTAAAAATATAGAATTAAGTTAACAGAAATTAAAACGAGAAGATTTGAAGTTAAAATTAAAAATATGGAATATTTGAAGACATTTAAAATTAAAAATAAGACTATTTGAAAAGTTAAAATATAGAATATTTGTAAACATTTAAAATTAAAAAGAGAATATTTAAAATTAATATAGAATGTTTGTAAACATTTAAAATGAAAAGAGAATATTTAAAAATATAGAATGTTTGAAAACACTTAAAATTAAAAATATAGAACCAAGTTAAAAGAAATGTAAAATATAGAATCAATATTTGAAACCGGTTAAAGGGCCCACCTTTTGAAAAGTGAAGCAGTGGACTGGCTTTTCTCTGAGTCTGACTGCAGCCTCTCCGCTGCTGGGGGCCGCCATCTTGAGCTGCGTAGCCGCACGGCCCGACGGGAAGTGACCTCTTCCTCCCTCCCTCCCAGTTCGTGTGACGTCAGTGGGCGGGGTTGCCAGGGGGAACCTGGATCGAGTCGCTCGGCGCTCGGCGGGTTGGAGGCGCTCGGCGCTCGGTTGCTAAGGCGCTGGCTGTCCTGACAATGAATGGCGGCGGCTGGTGCTGCTAGGGTTCTGGCTGCAAGCACTGCTGGACTACTGGGGGGTGAGTGAGTGAGTGTGCCCAGCCCTCCACCCCCCTTTTCTTTTGTGCATTGCTCTTCCCAACCTGCAACAATGATTGCTTGAACCCCCTTCCCCCACCCTCCCTCTTCCTTTTTGCATACTCTGAGCTTTTAAATGTTATTGCCCCCTCTCCCCTCCCCTTGTTTAAATCCCCCCCTCTCCTCCCCCTTTGTGTGTGTTTGTCTCTATGGGGATGTGTGCAGACTCTGTGTGTGGGGGGGGATGGGGGCCTCTGGATAGCAACAAAACTTAAAAACTGCACCAAACTGTCCAACTTGCACTTTTTTTTTTAAAAAAAGAAGCTATGACTTCTAAAACTTGTTTTCTCCTGCTCCTCATTTCCCCCCCTCAATTTTAGAGAGTTAAAACTTGTTTTTAGTTATCAGGGTTGTCCTTTTTTTTTAAATGAGAAAATGGGGGATTTGCTTAAGTGTGTGTGTTTTTGTGATTTGTCGCTTGGATATTAGCAGGTGATGCCACAAATGCGAGGGTGTGCAGCGCTACCAACTGAGCCACAGTGTCCACCTCAGTGGGTGGCAATCTCTCTCGCCTCTGGGTCAGAAGGTGGTGCCGCTCCAGGGGCTGCAGCGCACAAATCCAGGTTGGCACTCCCAGTGCAGTGCTGAGGGAGCGCAGCGCTGTTGGAGGTGCTGTCTTTCGGATGAGACTTTAAACCGAGGCTCCGTCTGCTCTCTCGGGTGGACGTAAACGATCCCATTACACTATTTCGAAGAAGAGCAGTGAGGTTCTCCCTGGTGTTCTGGCTAATATTTATCCCTCGATCAACATAACAAAAACAGATTATCTGGTCATTATCACATTGCTGTTTGTGGGAGCTTGCTGTGTGCAAATTGGCTGCCGCGTTTCCCACATTACAACAGTGACCACACATCAAAAAGCACTTCATTGGCTGTAAAGCACTTTGGGACGTCTGGTGGTTGTGAAAGGCGCTGTATAAATGCAAGTCTTTTCTTTCTTTATACCTATCAGGAAAGGATAAGCAAGCTGGGGCTCTTTTCTCTTGAAAAGAGAAGGCTGAGGGTTGACCTAATAGAGGTCTTTAAGATTACGAAAGGTTTCATTTAGAAAGACACGGATTAATCAAGGATAGTCAGCACGGATTTGTTAAGGGAAGGTCGTGTCTGACAAACTTGATTGAAAATTTTGAGGAGGCAACAAGGAAGGTCGATGAGGGTAGTGCGTTTGATGTAGTGTATATGGACTTTAGCAAAGCTTTTGGTAAGGTCCCACATGGCAGACTGGTCACGAAGTTAAAAGCCCATGGGATCCAGGGCAAAGTGTCAAGTTGGATTCAAAACTGGCTCGGAGGCAGGAAGCAAAGGGTAATGGTTGATGGGTGTTTTTGTGACTGGAAGGCTGTTTCCGGTGGGGTTCCGGTATATATCAACGATCTAGACTTGAATATAGGAAGTATGATTAAGAAGTTTGCAGATGATACTAAAATCGGCTGTGTGGTTGATCCTGAAGAAGGAAGCTGTAGACTGCAGGAAGATATCAATAAATTGGTCAGGTGGGCAGAACAGTGGCAAATGGAATTTAATCCGGAGAAGTGAGGGGTAATGCATTTGGGGAGGGCTAACAAGGAAAGGGAATACACATTAAATGGTAGGCCACTGAGTACTGTAGAGGAACAAAGGGACCTTAGAATGCATGTCCACAGGTCCCTGAAGGTAGCAGGCCAGGTAGATAAGGTGGTTAAGAAGGCATACGGAATGCTTGTCTTTATTAGCCGTGGCATAGAATACAAGAGCAGTGGGGTTATGCTTCAACTGTATAAAACACTAGTTAGGCCTCAGCTAGAGTACTGCATGCAGTTCTGGTCACCACATTACAGAAAAGATGTGATTGCACTAGAGAGGGTACAGAGGAGATTTACAAGGATGTTGCCGGGAGTAGAGAATCTTAGCTATGAGGAAAGACTGGATAGGCTGGGTCTGTTTTCCTTGGAACAGAGGAGGCTGAGGGGAGACCTTATTGAGGTGTATAAAATTATGAGGGGCATAGATAAAGTGGATAGAAAGGACCTATTTCCCTTAGCAGAGGGGTCAAAAACCAGGGGGCACAGATTTAAAGTAATTGGTGGAAGGTTTAGAGGGGATTTGAGGGGAAATTTCTTCACCCAGAGGGTTGTGGGGGTCTGGAACTCACTGCCTGAAAGGGTGGTAGAGGCAGAAACCCTAACCACATTTTAAAAATATTTGGATGTGCACTTGGGATGCGCTAACCTGCAGGACTACGGACCAAGAGCTGGGAAGTGGGATTAGGCTGGATAGCTCATTGTTGGCTGGCGCGGACACGATGGGCCGAAATGGCCTCCTTCCGTGCTGTAACTTTCTATGATTCTAGTAGACACAGAAAGAGTGTTCCACTTGTGGGGAAGAGCAAAACTAGAGGCCGTCAATATAAGATAGTCACCTAGAAATCAAATAGGGAATTCAGGAGAAACTTCTTTACCCAGAGAGTGATGAGAATGTGGAACTCGCTACCGCAGGGAGTGGTTGAGGCGAATAGTATAGATGCATTTAATGGGAGGCTAGACAAGCACACGAGGGAGAAGGAAATCGAGGGTTATGCTGATAGTTAGATGAGGAAAGACGGGAGGAGGCTCGAGTGGAGCATAAACTGGTTGGGCCAAATGGCTTGTTTCTGTGCCGTATATCCTATGTAATCCTATGTAAACTATCCAACCTGCGCTTTAAATAAAAACACTGACTTCTAAAACTTTTATATTTTTCTCTTCTGCTGGTCTTCATAATAGGACAGAATTTTTTTTTATTTGAGAGAAAAACGATGGTGTTGAAACTTGTTTTTAGTTATCAGCATTGTCCTTTTTCATGAGAAAATGGATGATTTATTTGATTGTGTAATTTATTTGTTCAATATTAGCAGAAATCAAAACACAAATGGAGGCTGTGGGTGGTTCATTATGTGTAGAGATTGGGAAATGTTGGTGTTCAGAGGGACCTGGGTGTCCTTGTACCCTAATTACTGAAAGTTAACATGCAGGTACAGCAAGCAATTAGGAAAGCAAATGGTATGTTGGCCTTTATTACAAGAGGATTTGAGTATAAGAGTAAAGATGTCTTACTGCAATTATATAGGGCCCTGGTGAGACCACACCTGGAGCATTGTGTACAGTTTTGGTCTCCTTACCTAAGGAAGGATATACTTGCCATAGAGGGAGTGCAACGAAGGTTCTCCAGACTGGTTCCTGTGATGGGGGATTGTCCTATGAGGAGAGATTGAGTAGACTAGGCCTATATTCTCTCGAGTTTAGAAGAATGAGAGGTGATCTCATTGAAACATACAAAATTCTTACAGGGCTTGACAGGGTAGATGCTGAGAGGATGTTTCCCTGGCTGGGGAGTCTAGAACCAGGGGTCACAGTCTCAGGATAAGGGGTCGACCATTTAGGACTGAGATGAGGAGAAATTTCTTCACTCAGAGGGTGGGGAATCTTTGGAATTCTCTACCCCAGAGGGCTGTGGAGTCTCAGTCGTTGAGTATATTCAAGATAGAGATCGATAGATTTTTTTGGATATTAAGGGAATCAAGGGATTTGGGGATAGTGCAGGAAAGTGGAGATGAGGTAGAAGATCAGCCATGATCTTATTGAATGGCGGAGCAGGCTCGAGGGACCGAATGGCCTACTCCTGCTCCTATTTCTTTTCTTATAAGACGCTAACAAGTTATTTATAAGTAGGTTTTCATGTAACAGGGCTGCTATATCTTTACTTGCTAAGAGAGAGTTAATTTGTGTGCAATGCAGAGTTTGTTTTACAGTATGATTCCAGGGGATTTGAAGAGATCACAATGTAGAAATTGTGGGTCAGATGGAGTACTTCCAAAATGCAATGAAACAAAAACAGCTGGGCTTCGGGAATGAAATTTTGTTTAGAAATGTGAGCCTATCTTTCAACTTGTGGGTCAGGCAGTGCCTCCAGGATTGCTGTAACTGTTAATAAAAATAGGAAAATGGCTTTGTGTGGTACAGTGGGTTGGACATGGCGGTTCACCTCTGAGAATCCCTGTTCAAATCCAGCCCAGTTCAACAGGATCGAAGTCCCCACTGCAGTCCTGTAATGGGTCTGGGAAGTCTCCATTCAGTTATTTGTGGCCATGGGCAGACTGTAGAAGCCTGCTACTAAACTGGCAGCATGGTTTGAAGAGGCTGCAAGCTAGATACGGTGGGAAATGGAAAGAATTCCCACATTGGTTCAGTACGAGATGCCTTCTGAGGTTGGGGCTGAACCATGCTATTGGGACAGAATACAGCTACCTTTACTCCGCAGCCAGCTGACCTGTACCAACCTGGGAATGCTGACATGAGAGCATAAGAATTAGGAGCAGGAGTAGGCCATTTGGCCCTTCGAGCCTGCTCCACCATTCAATAAGATCATGGCTGATCTTCGACCTCATTTCCACTTTCCTGCACTATCCCCATATCCCTTGATTCCCTTAATATTCAAAAATCTATCGATCTCTGTCTTGAATATACTCAACGACTGAACCTCCACAGCCCTCTGGGGTAGAGAATTCCAAAGATTCCCCACCCTCTGAGTGAAGAAATTTCTCCTCATCTCAGTCCTAAATGGCCGACCCCTTATTCTGAGACTGTGACCCCTGTTCGGTTCTTCAGCACTAAAACCTCCCGCCTTGATGAACGCCAAATTAATAAAAACAGAAAAACTTCAGTATACAGCTTGTGAGTGACATGATAGTTATTTTACTTTGTGAGCATTGCATTTAGTAATTATATCCCTCTTTGCAATGCTACTTTCAATTGCCTTTTGCATTTGATTTCAGAACCTGGTCTCTCTCGCAGAGCAGTCACAGTGGTATAATGCATCAGTGTTCAATTTTCTTGTCATCTGAAATTTGTTTTGAAGTGTACAAAAATTGTAAAAAAAAAATGTTGAGCTTGTGTTTCCCCCTATGTGTTCCTTCCGACGACCCCACCCCCAAAGATTGTGACTCATGCTGGGGTACAGCTCCACTGACACCAGCCTCCCTATTTCTTATGTTCTTATTAAGATTCTGAGGGGGCTTGACAGGGTAGATGCAAGGAGGATGTTTCCCCTCGTGGGGGAATCTAGAACTAGGGGGCATAGTTTCAGGATAAGGGGTCGTCCATTTAAAACGGAGATGAGGAGGAATTTCTTCCCTCAGAGGGTGGTGAATCGTTGGAATTCTCTACCCCAGAGGGCTGTGGAGGCGGAGTCATTGAATATATTCGAGGCGGAGATTGGCAGATTTTTGGAAAACAGGGGAATCGAGGGTTCTGGAGATCGGGCGGGAAAGTGGAGTTGAGGCCAAGATCAGATCAGCCATGATCTTTGTGAATGGCGGAGCAGGCTCGAGGGGCCGAATGGCCGACTCCTGCTCCTAGTTCTTATGTTCTCTCTTCCCCCCCCCCCCCCACCCCTTGTGCTTTCTTCATGTGTGCGTGCGAGCGTGCGAGGGCATTGAATGTCAGCGGGTTATTCAACTGTAGCAGAAGGTATCCTAGCCGAGCCTGATCGTGTTGTACCCGAGTTCCACACT
>CM059445.1:18223325-18293325 GCA_030390025.1 Squalus acanthias
TCTCCATCAAAGATGGACACCTCAGCACTTCACTCTACCGCAAGCCCACGGACAACCTCACGATGCTCCACTTCTCCAGCTTCCACCCTAACCACGTTAAAGAAGCCATCCCCTATGGACAAGCCCTGCGAATACACAGGATCTGCTCAGACGAGGAGGAGCGTGATGGACACCTACAGACGCTGAAAGACGCCCTTGTAAGAACGGGATATGACGCTCGACTCGTCGATCGACAGTTCCGACGGGCCACAGTGAAAAATCGCATAGACCTCCTCAGAAGACAAACACGGGACACAACCAACAGAGTACCCTACGTCGTCCAGTACTTCCCCGGAGCAGAGAAACTACGCCATGTTCTTCGCAGCCTTCAACATGTCATCGATGACGACGAACAGCTCGCTAAGGCCATCCCCACGCCCCCACTACTCGCCTTCAAACAGCCGCCTAACCTCAAACAGACCATCATTCGCAGCAAATTACCCAGCTTTCAGGAGAACAGCGACCACGACACCACACAACCCTGCCACGGCAACCTCTGCAAGACATGCCAGATCATCAACACAGATACCATCATCACACGTGAGGACACCACCCACCAGGTACATGGTACATACTCATGTGATTCGGCCAACGTTGTCTACCTGATACGTTGCAGGAAAGGATGCCCTGGAGCATGGTACATCGGCGAGACCATGCAGACACTGCGACAACGTATGAACGGACACCGCACAACAATCGGCAGGCAGGAGTGTTCCCTCCCAGTCGGGGAACACTTCAGCAGTCAAGGACATTCAGCCTCCGATCTTCGGGTAAGCGTTCTCCAAGGCGGCCTTCGAGACACACGACAACGCAAAATCGTCGAGCAGAAACTGATAGCCAAGTTCCGCACCCATGAGGACGGCCTCAACCGGGATCTTGGGTTCATGTCACACGACATGTAACCCCACCTTACGTAGAGTCATCCAGACTCGAGTCGCCGTTGGCTTGTTCTCTCTACACAGATGCGGCCGGACCTGCTGTGATTTCCAGCAAAAAAAAGTTTTTTGTTTTCCATACAGACCCCAGCATCTGCCACATTTGACCCCCTGTGACCCCACCTCATTATCTTTGATGTAATGTTTTCCTGACTGACCTGTTTGGACACCATCCACACCTTTGATTGCCGTGATTATCTCTCTGCCGAGGTGTGATAAAGGGCAGTTAGAAAGATTAACTGTAATCATCTGGCAGTGTTCTCTGACTATATATGCTGTGACTATATGCATCTCTTCACTTCACCTGACGAAGGAACAGTGCTCCGAAAGCTTGTGATTTCAGATAAAGCTGTTGGACTATAACCTGGTGTTGTGCGACTTCTCACATCTGTTAAAGAAAGAAAGACTTGCATTTCTGTAGCACTTTTCATGACCTCAGGACGTCCCAAAGCGCTTTATAGCCAATGAAGTACTTTTTGAAGTGTAGTCACTGTTGTAATGTAGGAAACGTGGCCGCCAATTGCGCACAGCAAGCTCCCGCAAACAGCAATGTGATAATGACCAGATAATCTGTTTTAGTGATGTTGATTGAGGGATAAATATTGGCCAAGACACCGGGGAGAATGCCTGTGATCGTCTTCGAAATAGTGCTATGCGATCATTTACGCCCATCTGAGAGGGCGGAAGGAGCCTCAGTTTAACATCTCATCCGAAAGACTGCCCCTCCGACAGTGCGGCGCTCCCTCAGTACTGCCCCTCCGACAGTGCGGCGCTCCCTCAGTACTGCCCCTCCGACAGTGCGGCGCTCCCTCAGTACTGCCCCTCCGACAGTCCGGCGCTCCCTCAGTACTGCCCCTCTGACAGTCCGGCGCTCCCTCAGTACTGCCCCTCTGACAGTCCGGCGCTCCCTCAGTACTGCCCCTCCGACAGTGCGGCGCTCCCTCAGTACTGCCCCTCCGACAGTGCGGCGCTCCCTCAGCACTGCGCTGGGAGTGTCAGCTTGGATTTTTGTGCTCAAGTCTCTGGAGTAGGGCTTGAACCCACAACCTTCTGACTCGGAGGTGAGAGCGATACCCACTGAGCCACGGCTGAGGACGAGATCAGGTTTGCTTGTGAAGCCCATGCACAGTTAACGAGACCACCAGTGATCCTCCATAGAGAAAGCGATCTGCATTTACATGGAGCCTTATTCTCAGGCCGTCCTAGCGTGGTTTCGCAACCAATGAGTTAACTTTTTTTAAGTGTTAAGTAGGCACGTGCGACAGCCAACTTGTGCACAGCAAGATCCCACAAACAGCAATGAGCTAAATGGCCAGTTAATCGGTTATTGCATCCAGAATGAAGAACAGCGTTTTTGTTTAATTCATTCTCGTCCCATGAGGAGAGATTGAGTAGATTGGGCCATTCTCGGGATGTCGCTGGTAAGGCTGACATTTAACGCTCATCCCTAGTTGCCCTGATTCAGAGAGCAGTTGGCACCTATGGCACTGCGCCTCAGCAAGAGTCCAGGAGCGGCGAAAACACACAAAAGAGTGCGCAGCAGGGCAGTGAGTATCTGAAAAGGTAATATTGGTTCTGGGTGTGGCCCCTTCATCAGAACTCCTGAACAATGAATCATACCTGGAAAGTTAGCCTGTCCTTCAGATGTTAGTTGACCTGTTGTGCCATTTCTATTTCAAGGTTTCAGCCGCTTTTGCTTTTCACCTCTGGTTTGAACTCAGACCTGGCGGAGAATGAAACTACCATTGTCACAGAGTCCTGTGCCACTGTTGCCCTTTGACTCAAATGCGCTTGCAGCTGCTGCTAAGTGCCAGGTTGAAAAGAGTGAAAAAGAACATAAGAATTAGGAGCAGGAGTAGACCATATGGCCCCTCGAGCCCGCTCCACCATTCAATCAGATCATGGCTGATCTTCAAACCCAACACTTTCCCGCCCGATCTCCATATCCCTTGATTCCCCTAGAGTCCAATAATCTATCGATCTCAGCCTTGAATATACTCAACGACTCAGCATCCACAACCCTCTGGGGTAGAGAATTCCAAAGATTCACCACCCTCTGAGTGAAGAAATTCCTCCTCATCTCAGTCATAAATGGCCAGCCCCTTATCCTGAGACTGTGTCCCCTAGTTCTAGACTCTCCAGCCAGGGGAAACAACCTCTCGGCATCCACCCTGTCAATCCCCCTCAGAATCTTGTATGTTTCAATGAGATCACCTCTCATTATTCTAAACTCCAGAGAGTATAGGCCCAATCTACTCAATCTCTCCTCATAAGACGAGATAAATCAGGAAAATAAAGAGGAAAAAACTGCAAATGTTGCAAATACAGAGCAGGTGTAAAAGGGAAAGGCAGGAGCAGGGCTGTCAGTATCTGTAAAGGGGAAAGGTAGGTTATGACCTTTGGGGTGTGTAGCCTTCATCACAACTGGGATAAATCAGGAAGTGGGGGGTGAAGTGATGCCAAACTTGGGAGATGAGGAACCCCACAGTTTGAAAGTCCTGGGAAAGAATGAGTTAGAGATGGAGGCGGTGCCATGAACCTTGATTTAAATGCAGAGAGAATGCAAGAAATAGAGAGAGATTTCTATCGCATCTTTCACAACCTCAGGACGTCCCAAAGCACTTTACAGCCAATGAAGTACTTTTTTTTTTGAAATGTAGTCACTGTTGTAATGTAGGAAACGCGGCAGCCATTTGCGCACAGCAAGCCCCCACAAACAGCAATGTGATGATGACCAGATAATCTGTTTTTAGGTGATGTTGGAAAAGGGATAAATATTGGCCCAGGACACCAGGGACAACTCTCCTGCTCCTGCTCCTCTTCAAATAGTGCTGCAGGATCTTTCCTGAAAGAGCAGACGGGGCCTCGGTTTAACGTCTCATCCGAAAGGCAGCACCTCCGACAGTGCAGCGCTCCCTCAGCACTTTTTTGTGCTCAAGTCTTTGGAGAGGGACTTGAACCCACAACCTTCTGACTCAGAGGCGCGGGTGCTACCCACTGAGCCACGGCTGAAAAGGAAGGGTTTTTTTTTTCAGTGGAAATGCTACATATAATATTTGTGTAAATGCTAACACTCCTGTCTCCGCTTCTATCCTGGCAGATACTGCAGCGTGCTGAGTGGACACCATGGCTCAGACCCTGCAAATGGAGATTCCGAACTTTGGGAATAACATCTTGGAATGTCTGAATGAGCAGCGGCTCCAGGGCCTGTACTGTGATGTTTCCATCGTTGTCAAGGGGCAGGCGTTCAAGGCACACCGTGCGGTCCTGGCGGCGAGCAGCTCCTACTTCCGCGACCTCTTCAGCTCCAACAACTGCACGAGCTTCGAGCTGCCCACAGCTGTGCAGCCGCAGTCCTTCCAGCAGATCCTGCTGTTCTGTTACACGGGCAGGCTCAGCATGAACATGGGCGACCAGTTCCTCCTGATGTACACGGCTGGCTTCCTCCAGATCCAGCAGATAATGGACAAGGAGACGGAGTTCTGCCTGAAGGTCAGCTCGCCGCGCTGCGACTCCCAGGGGCTCCACGGGGAGGAGACGCCCTCCGAGCCGCCAAGCCCCGCCCAGGCCTCCCGCTCGCTGGCGGCCACCCCCCTCTCGCTGGTGTCGCGCGTCAAGACGGAGCAGGCCGAGTTGGACTCCGCGCAGTTCACCCCCATCGGCAAGCGCCTGTGGGACAACGGCCAGCGGGAGGGGAACGGCAGCATGGGTTCCAAGCTGGCTCGGGTTTCCCACGGAGCCCCCGCGGGCCGGCAGCAGGGGTGCGGAGCAGCGGGGCCGGGCAGCTCAGACCGCACCAGTCCCGGCACCTCCAGCGCCTACACCAGCGACAGTCCCAACTCCTACCAAAACGAGGAGGACGAGGAGGAGGAGGGCGGCGAGGATATGACCGAGGAGCACTACAGACAGATCTGTAACATGTACACGATGTACAGCATGATGAATGTGGGCCAGCCAGGTAAGCCTGTGATCCGTTCGCCTGCTACTTAACAGTGGCAACATCTAGATCGCTAATTTAAAGGGCAACTGCTGCATTGGCTCCATGTGATTGCCCAACATTTTGAGTCTCTTGCCTCAGCTGTAACTGTGCACCTGCCTGAGCAGAGTGTTTGGCGCCTGCGTGACGGGGAGTGTTTGACGCGCGTGCACGTTGCTTAAAAGAAAACTCTGTCGTGGTAACATACAAACAAAGGAAAAGCCACGAATCTCTGTGATGGGAGAATCCAGTTTGGAGGTCGAGGTAGAAAACTGGAGCTGGTTTGTACTGGGGGGCAGTAGTTGAAAGAGGAAAGTGCAGAATAACATGGGCCTCTACACATGAATTTTGTTCCTTTCCCCAAATATCACCAAACATGAGAGACCTCACTCTCAAATTGGAGACAGTTCAGGGCGCTTTCATGTTATCCAGTGTCTCCCTCTTGTCCATTTGTCCCTCTCCTCGGGCACCATCACACTGGGCAGATCCAGCTGGCGTCTCAATAGCGATGGGGATCTGATCCTCCTCCAGTTTAACCAACCTCCTTTATCTAACAGCAAATTCCCAGGGTTTCCACGGGTCCAGCAAGCCTGGGTGTGGGGATGTTTATACCGTGGAGGGAGAGTCAGTGTCACTTTGTCACCTGCACTCCTTTAAAAACACCTTCAAAAAGAAAGACTTGCATTTCAACAGCGCCTTTCACAACCACCGGATACCCCATAGCGCTTTACAGCCAATGAAGTACTTTTTGAAGAGTAGTCACTGATGTAATGTGGGAAACGTGGCAGCCAATTTGCACACAGCAAGCTCCCACAAACAACAATGTGATAATGACCAGATATCTGTTGCAATAAATATTGGCCAAGACATTGGGGATAACTCCCCTGCTCTTCTTCGAGGAGTGCCATAGGATCCTTTACGTCCAGCTGAGAGGGTAGATGGGGGCCTCGGTTTAATGTGTCATCTGAAAAACGGCACCTTCGATAGTGCAGCGCTCCCTCAGTGCTGCACTGGGAGCGTCAGCCTGGATTTTGTGCTCGAGTCTCGTGGCGTGGGGACTTGAACCCACAACCTTCTGACTCCGAGGCGGGAGTGCCACCCACTGAGCCACAGCTGACACCAATCATCTAGATTCCTGGCAGTCTAACTGAGAAACCTCTCGAGCTTGACAAACACAGCTACTGATGCCCCTGACCTCCCGTGGAGCAGTTTTAATCACTTGCCTGGTCTGCTGCTCCCGCACCAGCAGGCACTAGCCTGAGAGAGAGCAAATGAGAAACTTCTGAATGTGTCTAGGGGCCTGGCGAACTGTCCAACTCCACGTGTGTTACTTGAATGGCCAGGCTTGTTGTACAGAACAGAATTTTGTCCTGCATTTTCCTCGGCCATCTCCTGGTTCAATGTATATCACCAACGTAACCAGTTTATTAAAGTAAAGGAAGAATTGCCTTGTTTTTGCTGTGCTGCACACTTGTTCATGGAAGCATAGAAGATAGGAGCAGGAGTAGGCCATTCGGCCCCTCGAGCCTGCTCCGCCATTCAATGCGATCATGGCTGATCATCCAAATTCAGTACCCTGTCCCTGCTTTCTCCCCATATCCCTTGATCCCTTTAGCCTTAAGAAATATATCTATCTCCTTCTTGAATATATTTAATGAATTGGCCTCAATTGCCTTCTGTGGTAGAGAATTCCACAGGTTCACCACTCTCTGGGTGAAGAAATTCCTCCTTATCTCAGTCCTAAATGGCTTACCCCTTATCCTTAGACTGTGACCTCTGGTTCTGGACTGGACTGCCCCGCCATCGGGAACATCCTTCCTGCATCTAGTCTGTCTAGTCCTGTTAGAATTTTATAAGTTTCAATGAGATCCCCTCTCATTCTTCGAAACTCTAGCGAATATAAGCCTAATCGACCCAATCTCTCTTCATACGTCATTCCTGCCATCCCAGGTATCAGTCTGGTAAATCTTCGCTGCACTCCCTCCATGGCAAGAACATCCTTCCTCAGATAAGGCGACCAAAACTGCACACAGTACTCAAGGTGTGGTCTCACCAAGGCCCTGTACAACTGCAGCAAGACATCCTTGCTCCTGTACTCGAATCCTCTCATGCACAGGTGAAATAAAACCTCGAATAATACACAGCACCACTGTCGGCATTTCAGTAGGGAAAGGATCAATTAATGTCTGGGATGTAGTTAGACTCTTCATCAGAACCAGAAACTGGGAGAAGTTAGGTTAAACTTGTGCAGAACCTTGGTTAGACCACACTTGGAGCACCGTGCACAGTTCTGTTCTCCATATTATATAAAGGATATCGAGGCAGTGGAGAAGGCCCTAAAAAGATTTACTAGCATGATCCCAGAACTGAGAGGTTATAACTATCAGGAAAGACTGAACAGGCTGGGGCTCTTTTCTCTGGGAAAGCAATGGTCGAGGGGTGGCCTGATAGCGGTCTTTAAGATTATGAAAGGGTTTGATAGGGTAGACGTAGAGATGTTTCCACTTGTGGGGGAAGACCAAAACTAGAGGCTATAAATATAAAACAGTCACGAATAAATCCAATAGGGAATTCAAGAGAAACATCTTCACCCAAAGAGCGGCGAGAATGTGGAACTCGCTGCCACAGGGAGTGGTTGAGGCGAATAGCGTAGCTGCATTCAAGGGGAAGTTAGATAAATGCACGAGGGAGAAAGGAATAGAAGGATATGTTGATAGGGTGAGATGAAGAGGGGTGGGAGGAGGCTCGTGTGAAGCATAAACACCGGCACGGACCAGTTGGACTTGTTTCTGTGTTGTAAACTCGATGCACCGTACTTCATCACCAGACCGATTGTTGTTTTCTTGCCAGCGGCCGAGCGAGTCGAAGCCCTGCCCGATCACTTGACCACAGATGCCCGCTCCAGGGTGCGGATGAGGAGAGATCTGGCGGCATTGCCAGCGGAACTGATCACCCAGATTGGAAACCGATGTCATCCCAAGCTTTACGCAGAGGGGGATCCCACCGAGAAGCTGGAACTTGTAACAGGTACAGCCCGCGTTTCAGATGCCTTTCGCCGTCAACGGGACCCTCCCACTCCCTAGCTGCTCGACCAGGTTGGCCCTCACGCCGACGGGCATCCTGCTTGTGTCTGAGCTGTTTCATTTTGTGAAGAATGATCTCTCGAGTTTCTTTTTTTATTTGTGACAGGAACCAGCGTCTTTATCACTCGAGCCCAGTTAATGAATTGCCACGTCTGCGCAGGAACACGCCATAAGGTCCTCCTCCGAAGGCTGCTCGCGTCCTTCTTTGACCGGTAAGACGGGCAAGAAACCAAGTGAAATAAAAAAACAGAAAATGTCAGAAGCACTCGGCAGGTCAGGCAGCCTCTGTGGAGAGAGAGAAAGATAGTTAGCATTTCAGGTCGATGACCTTTCGTCAGAACTGGAAGATGTTAAAGGTGAACAGCTTTTAAGCCTGGGAAAAGATGAGTCAGGGTAAGAGTAAAAGGGAGAGGTCTGTGATCGGGTGGAGGGCAGGAGTGATTAAATGACAAAATACAGACAGAAATGTTGCAGCAGAGAGAGGGAAAGAGGTTAGAGGATAAGCGAATGGTCGCCTGTCAGACTGAAAGTACCAGTTTGGACAGTGTTGTTGCCGTTAGTTTTTCCCTTAAACTCTGATGCTGTGCATTAATTAGTCGGGGGCTGGGAGTGATGCCCCTCATGGTTGAGTTGCCTGCCGACATTCAGTGCTTGTGCCTGTGAAACTGGATCCCAACACAAGCCAGCGCTTTTGTGGAAGGAGAGGAGGGGAGGGAGAAATATTTTCAACCCAATTCATAGAAAATTTCATAAAACCAGGCATTGGCGAGCAGCCTAGTCCATAGAGTTAACAGTCCTCAGAAGGACTGGAGCAGGAGAGCTGCTGTTCACTCTATGACATTCTGCGGTTTTGTTTACGCACGGGGTTCATTTTACACTAATTTCCTCTCCTGCTACAGGAACACGCTGGCGAACAGCTGTGGCACCGGAATCCGCTCCTCTACCAACGACCCGAGCAGGAAGCCTCTGGACAGTCGGGTCCTCAACGCTGTCAAAAGTGAGTACAGTGGGGCTGGACCCTGTGCTCGCAGGTCAGCTGGGGTCTCCTCGGGGCATTCAGCAGCATCTGTGGACACCACAAACTCCATCCCCCTCCCTGGCCACCGTCTGAGGCTGAATCAGACCATTCGCAACCTTGGTGTTTGACCCCGAGATGAGCTTCTGAACATATATCCACTCCATCTCCAAGACAACCTACTTCCACCTCCGTAACATCGCCCGTCTCCACCCCGCCTCAGTCCATCTGCTACTGCAACCTTCATCCATGCCTTTGTTTCCTCTAGACTCGACTATTCCAACACATTCCTGGCTGGCCTCCCACCCTCCGAAAACTTGAGCTCATCCAAAACTCGGCTGCCCGTGTCCTAACTCGCACCAAGTCCCGTTCACCCATCACCCCCTGTGCTCGCTGACCTACATTGGCTCCCGGTCCGGCAACGCCTCGATTTTAAAAATTCCTATCCTTGTTTTCAAATCCCTCCATGGCCCTTGCACCCTCCCTGTCTCTGTAACCTCCTCCAGCCCTATAACCCTCCAAGATCTCTGCGCTCCTCCAATTCTGGCCTCTTGCGCATCCCCGATTTTAATCGCTCCACCATTGACGGCCGTGCTTTCAGCTGCCAAGGCCCTAAGCGCTGGAATTCTCTCCCTAAACCTCTGCGCCTCTCTCCTTTTAAGACACTTTTGGTCATCTGTTCTAATATCTCCTTGTGTGGCTCGGTGTCAAACTCTGTTTGATAATCGCTCCTGTGAAGCACCTTGGGACGTTTTACTATGTTAAAGGCGCTGTATAAATACAAGTTGTTGTTGGGGTCAAAGAGGGTGACGCAATACAAAGTTTTCCAAACATTTCTTTTTGTGGGGAGTTGATGCGGCAGGTCTGTTGTAAACATTGACACGTTCTCGGACACCCGCACTCCTCTTCCCCCTTCCACCCGCCCCCGCCGGTCCTAACTTCGAAAGATAAAACTAAAGCAATATACTGCGGACGCTGGAAATCTGAAATAAAACTCAGAAAATGCTGGAAATGGTGCCGCTGTGGAGAGAGCGAAACACATGCTGCCTGACCTGAGTGTTTCCAGCAGTTTTCTGGTCTCATTCCAAAGATCAGTGTCTGCTGCCCATAGAAACTGTGCCAACATTGCAGCATTGTTAAAAAATTCGAAGCACGAATAATACCAACAAGCACAGCGAAACACACAGAAATCTGATGAACCCACCGAACCCTTGGAATCCCATTGTGGTCTCCCCCACCCGTGGGTTCATGGACCCCGGTTTCACAGCCCAGTGCAATGGGGCGGTTGTTATACCAACGTACTTCCACACCGAGCGGTCGGGTTTCGAATATATCGAGTCCCGCTCAATGTTCCCTCTAAGCTGTCTTCGTTCTGCGTGGCCTGTTTATTTCAACGCGCGGTACCTTTAAATTTCTGCACGTATGCGGTGTTTCAAACTGGGCAGCTTGTGAGCGGCCTGCGCAGGACCTTGCCGATTACTGCACGGCTTGGCACGCACGCAGCTTGGAGGGAACATTGGTCCCGATCCAGGCTGAGGTCTGACTGGAGATCAGGATTTTCTCTTCTCCTCCCCCCCCCCCCCCCCCCCCCACCCCAACCACCTGACACAAGGAGAATGAGAAATAATTTTTAGTTTAACATTTTTTTTTATCTGCCTAAGCAATGGTGGAGGTGCTTCGGTTGGCCTCAGTACCCTGGTCTAAGGAGGGGGCAAATTGGGCAGGGAAGTTGTTCCTGATTGATATCCAGGGATCCCCAGCTGGACGTATCGAGGGCGGGCAAGATCTGGCCTGGCTACGATGCCCTCGTATACCGATAGCCTCACTGATGCACAGTGCCCGCTCAGCTATGGTATCGGCGAGGTGCCTGTGCCCAGGGAACCAGGTCCGTCACCAGTCACCAATATGGGGTGAAGAGGGGAGAAGATCACGAGAGGGGAATGAAAGCGGACTGTGTGCTCTCGCATGCCTCCTGGTGGCAGTTTAACGCACAGCACCGTTAAAACCCAAGGAAAGGTGTGTGTCCCCCCCACTCCCTCCCACACAGCCTCTCCGTCGGGGCAATGACGCGTGATGTGTTGAGAGCACAGGAAAAGGGAGGGGGTTCAAATTATAAGCTGCAATTCCCTGCTGAGGGAGCCGAACACAGCTGGGTCAGGGAGAGCTGGTAGAATCGGGCATTGCAGTGATGCTCCTGCCGTCAAATAGGCTGCCAACAGTCAGTGTCTAGGCTCACGCATAAGGAATGGCCGCTGGAGTGAGGTGCCGGAGGGCTACAGGTGCCCACAGAACCGTTTCCCCAGCAGCACCTTGCGGAGAGAAGGGAGAAGAGAAAATATGCTTTTAATTCAAAAAAAAAAATTAAAACGCTAATTAATTCTAAATTGCCACCCAAGGCTGCGTCAATGAGGTGTAGTAATTACTGTGTGTTTTTCCACCTTCGGAACTGCCAGTCAACTGCATCGGCCTGGCCAGGGCTCGGGCTGATCCTGGCAATCGCTAATTAGTTTTGAGTGTGGGTGTGATTTTTTTTTTTAATAGAAATTGCTCCTTTATGCCCCATTTGTCATGTAGTTTCCACTCTCATCTGTTACTGCAGCTGGGTAAGTGCAGCTGCCTATCCTGGTGTCAAACCAGATGTGATGTTTCGTTTCCCTTGCTGGTTGGGTGTATTCTGGAAAAACTGCTGCATCAACCATGAAATTAAATGAGCACCAAGACATTTATTCAAATGGATTCCTCCTCTCAAATGTCGCAGAGTCTCGTTCCATTAGCTGTGCTACCTGGCTGTTCCAGCATAATGAAATATACACATGCCAAGTTCTAATTAAATACGTTTTCTTTTAATTATATGAACTGAAATAGATTTATGGTGTGTTTCCCATTCATAGTTTTCAAACCTTTCTGTGTTGGGGAGCAGTGTTCCCCGTAAGCTGTGCTTTGTTTCTGCGCGGCCTGTTTTCTTTTAATGCGCAGTCCCTTTAAATTTCTGCGCAGGCGCGGTGCTTACGATGTAGAAGCCGGCGAGCAGCCCGCGCGGGACCTTTCAGATCACTGCGAGGCCACGCGCTCGCGCACCTTAGCGGGAACATTGCTGGGCAACACCCACAAAGACCGACAACTTGCGCCTTTAACGTAGTAAAACGTCCCAAGGCGCTTCACAGGAGCGCAATCAGACAAAATTTGACACCGACTCAAAGAAGGAGACATTAAGTTGGGTTGCTAAAAGTTTGGTCAAAGAGGTAGGTTTTAATGGGGATTTTAAAGAAGGAGAGAGAGAGAGGTGGAATTGAAGAGCCCATCAGGGTAATGAGAATAAAAGTTGGTCCAGTACTGTGATCAGCCTGTAAGCTTGGTTTAGTAAATATTAACAGTCCTGTTTACAAAGCATACTCGGGATATTGTGGGTAGGACAAGTGATTTAATATGGCATAACATCCAGCAAATATCAATACTTGCCACATCAATATGAGACACAAGTACTGCAATTTAGCGTTAAAAAATTCTGGAAGGGAGTGGAAATGCTGGTTTCTGAGCGATAATCCGTCCCTCATGCTCACTGAACCAGTAACCTGGTAACCAGCCAGGGTTCCTGTTTCTGATTGTTACAGAGACACTGCTGGGAAGGTGGCTGCGCACCAGACTGGGTCTGTTTGTAATATTCCCTTCACAAACCTGCAGACACTCAACTAGTCTCTCGCGCGAAGAATGGCCACTAAATGCTAGAGGGCGCCCCTGGAACCATACCCCAGCAAGACTCCGGAGGAGAAAACCGGGAGGGGATTTAAAAAAAAAAAAGAAACTGCAATGTTGAATATTTGAGATCAGTGAGCCAAACTGTTCTAACGCTGGTGTTGTTTATTCCACCCCCCCCCCCCCTCCAGTCTACTGCCAGAATTTCGCCCCCAACTTCAAGGAGAGCGAGATGAATGCCATTGCAGCGGACATGTGCACCAATGCTCGTCGGGTGGTTCGCAAGAGCTGGATTCCCAAACTGAAACTGCTGATGGTGGAGGGAGACGCCTACCACTCCTTTATCTCGGACACTACAGGGGTCAGCCTCGAATCGGACGTACTGAACGCGGAGCAGGCCTTCGACGCTGCCAATCACGACGGCGAGGCGGGATCTTCCCTGGAGTCCGCCCAGTGACGGGAGCCACCTTGGAAGGAAGTGTCAAAATCCAGGGTTCAATCTAGAATGATCCATGAGTTGCAGAGCGCACAAAAAAAAAATCTGGCATCTTGTGTACACAAGTACTATTCAGTGGCACAGAAACAAAAAAACCTATTTATTCTGCATCAGCGAGTCTTTAGGATGTGAAAGGATGTGTACAGCGGGGAGGGGGATGGAATGTAATGGGTTAGGTATTGCACAGTTCCATAGGTTGTGGGTGGCCAGGGCACGCAATAAATGGATGTGCCAATCGCCCAAAGACTCTGCCTAGATTGAACCCTGAACACTTGCGGCCTAGATTAATCGGGTAGGTTGAGGCAGCCTGTCCGCAATGGGAGACTGTTACACTTCTAACTCTCAAATTGGTTTCCTGCGTTCCTGGCCCTTCCTCTCCGTCTAAAGTCCTGAAGGTGCCACCATTCTGTGTTGGGGCGGGGCAACCTGGAGTTGACACAAGGTTTGTGTCCTTCACGCGCACCTGTTTTTTTTTGTTTCACTAAATCAACACTACGATAATATTTAATAATAGTCTCATAAGCTACGGTCTTGAAGGATTTTTTTTTTTAAACTGCTCTTTTTACTGCAATTGCAATAATTTTTAAACCTTTGAGGACTGCAGTAGCCGCTCTGCTTGTTCTATACAGTGCGTGCTGATGAACAAGGGCAGACTTCACATGTTGAGATTGTTGCTCCACTTTACTGAAATCACTATGGATGGGAGTTTGGCTTAGCGCTGACTATATTTCAAGATTTTCTCTGCTAAAGTGTGTGATCTGATTCACGACCGCAGCTTAATATCTCTTCAACAAAGGGTTCCAAATAACTCAACTTTCCCAGGAACCAGTTTAAAAACAAAAATACTTACCCCGCTTAGCTCACCCTGTCGCCACACATCCGACTGAATTCTTTCCAAATCCTTTCATTGGCCATGTTTGTTCCTCACCCACCCCTTTATATGTCCCTACAGATAAAATGTATGTAATTAACAAGCCAGGTAACCCGGGAGAGGCAAAAAAAAAACACAAGGCCAATAAGGGAAAAACCTACTCTGGGGAAATCCCTCTCCCAGCCCCTCAGGCGATGGAACCCAGTCCAGGAGATCTCACAGACCATGGGTACGTTATCTGTTCATCTGCTTACCTTCTATATGATGCAATCTCTGCTGCTGAGACTGGTGCATTCTGTAGAGAGTATAGCAGCTCTCGCTCGCGCCCGCGCGCACACAGGCACAGATTGGAACTTTCACATCCACCATAATGGAGCAATCCCCACCCCCAATGGAAAAACGGCAGGTCCCAATGGAAAATGGCAGGTGACTTCAGGCCAACAATATTCTGGCTTCAGAATAAACACTAACACGATACAAATAACGACAGAAACATTAGCGAGCTGCGCACTTTTTGTGCAGCGCTTTGTCGAGCGAATACATCCGGTGGATAATGGGTGGTGAGATATAGAATGATGCAGCACAGGAGGAGGCTATTCTGCCCATCGTGCCTGTGCCGGCTCTTTGAAAGAGCTCTCCAATTAGTCCCACTGCCCCCCTGCTCTTTCCCCACAGCCCTGCAAATTTTTTTCTTTTCAAGTATTTATCCAGTTCCCTTTTGAAAGTTAACTATTGAATCTGCTTCCACCGCCCTTTCAGGCAGCGCGTTCCAGATCACAACAACTCGCTGCGTAAAAAAATTCTCATCTCTCCGCTGGTTCTTTTGGCAATGATGTTAAATCTGTGTCCTCTGGTTACCGACCCTCCTGCCAGTGGAATCAGTTTCTCCCTCTCTACTCTATCAAAACCCCTCCTCATTGTGAGCACCAATGTTCCCGTTGATTTTTTGGGGGTGCTCAGCCCCTTTAAGGCTGCGCGGCCCATTCAGAAAGCTGGCGAGCCATGCGGCCGCGCAGCTCAAAGGGGACGTTGGTGAGCACCTCCTATTAAATCTCCCCTTCTCTTCTGTAATTATCCAGTTGGCATGTAGATAATGGAGGGTTGGTTTTTTAATGAATGTGTTGTGAAGTGGGGGGGTGGGGAGCAGCTAGGTGGACGGTGAGCTAGACACTGGCCTTTGACCTCTGGGACCTGTGTTGAAATCCGGCACAGACACGTGGGGTGGTTTTGGGCCATCTCAATCCAGTCTCCCATGACCCACCGCACAAAGCTGTCCCTAACTTAACACTATAAGGTGGCTGGCCTGGAAAATGGAGAGGGGTCACACTGGTGCGGCCGGCTGCTCTTGTCATTGCTGAGGCAGTGTCTGAGGGTTCTACGCTGCATCGAATGGTACTGTACCTGACCTGGGAGCTCTTGATGCTGACGTTGTATGTTCCATCACCTTGATCAGCACAAAAATTGGCAGAATAAATTGCGTGACATCTGCTTCCATGGGGTACCAAAGCAAGCAATGTGAAATAACAGGACTGGCTGCTCGAGACCGTACAGAGCTTAAATCAGTGTAGGGCAACGCACCTCCACTATGTAAAAGACGCCAGTTCATTTAAAATATATATATTTTAAAAGGTATAGAAATAGTGATCACTTTTTTTAAATTAATGATACATATTGTAGTGTCCGCTATAGTCACATCCAGTTTAGGGAGAGGGAGAGACACTTTGTGGAAAAAGCACACTTTAGCAGAGAAGGATTCTCCTATAGTTCAATAAAATGTCACTATTATGCATTTTTTTAAAAAAAAAATAAGGGTAGGGAGTCAGTTTGTTACTGAATCTAGAATAGACCCTTTAGTCCTCAAAGGGAATCATACTGCTCTGTCTTTTGCCACTGATAGGCTTGTCTAAACAGCGCCATAATTACCATGGTTACCAGTGCCCTGGGCTAGTGTCGCGGGTCTGACATCTTTCTCTTAATTAAGGGATAGCACTGCTAGCGAGATCTGCGTAAGAAGCACAGTGGAGACCCCCCCCCCCCGGTTCCATTGTGTGTCAGCTGGTCTAACCTTTCTGATATTATGGACTATGTGCAATTGGAGTGCGGATTTTAAAGATGGCCGTGTCCTTTGTCCTGCGTTCAGTCTGCCAATTACAGGTCCGTATTGCCAACCCATGTATCAGTTGGTTTCCCGTAGAAGAGTGTGAATAAAGGGTAGCAGGTGTTTAACGTGATCACAGAAGATGTCTTAGCTACTGGGAGGGCTGCAGCAAGGGCCTGTGGTTGTACAGAGAGGGGAGGGAAAGGGGGTAGAGTTGGAAGAGTTACTCAGTGAGTCCTCCCCAGCCCAATATACAATATTGAGGATGTCCATCACTTGTAGGGTAGCCCCAAGTCTTCCTTTTGAGGCCAGGGGAGGAGTCCGGTGAATGTACCAGGTAGTGTGTTCAAATAATGGCACTATTATGGAGATGACCTCCTGCCATGTTGGATACCATCATTGGGTAGAGCAATAGCCTGGGTTGTTCTTTGTCAATCGCACAATCTCCCAATTCCACATTCAGATAGCTGTTCCCGTTTTAAGGCTGGTTTCCATTACCCCAATCGCCTGTGTTTCCATAGGAATGAGCGGTCCCCTTTAAGAAAATTCTCATCACAATATCCTACCTCATCCCCCCACCCCTTCCTTTTTTTAAAAGACCCTTCCTAAAGCTGTTCCTGGAGTGTTTTCTGCCATTTTGAGAACCCTACTAAAAGCAGGGGAACTAGAAGAGAGAAATTTGTGTTTCGCTGCTCCATTCAGCAATAGGGTCTTTTCAGTATTATAGATGTAAAGGAAGATTCAAATTCTGGTGCCCAAGAAATTTAGGACATTTTTAATCTTAGAAAAAGGAGTAAATTGGCTCACCAACACCTTTTTTTGTACAATTTTTTAAAACCTTTGTCAATCCATTCAAGTTTTCAAAAGGCCTTACTTAGACTGTCCTCTCGTGGCCTTGACCAGTTGTCAAGTGGCGGTGACTCCCGCTTGGCTACAATTCCACCGACAGGGTCAGCCGTCTGGTACTCCAGCCAAGTAGCCGTTCTTCATGTGTGTGAGCCCAGACGGTGTGTGCCTTCTGGCTATTCGAGTGTGGGGAGCATCACTGCCAAGCCTGATGCTCACCTCAGCTTGGCAGCTGCAGACAGGAGACACCGGCTAGCGGTCAGGAGGAGGAGCAGCCTGGCCTCCCCTTTCTGTTGCCTGGAGGTGCAGTGCCCAATTCTAGCATGGAATGTGATGCCAAAATCCCCGAGACTAGGAATACAATTTGAGTTATTCAGCCGCCATTAACCGGTGGCCTTGATTTTAGGAAAGGACAGTCCCTTTCCACATGCGAGGCAAGGCCCACTGGTTTCGCGTTTTTACAGAAAAACTGATGGAATTGTGGAACTCAACCTGCAAAAATTCCAGAGTCACGTAATAAAAATAGAGTTTGACGATGTCAGTCACTGTAGACTGCTGGCCCCTGCCTGTGATTCGGGATTTATTAATTAAACGGCTGTGCATGCGCACAATATTGTGAGTCAACCCCCCCTCCCTAGCTTCCATGCAGAAACCCAGCCCGGCAGAATTTAACTTATTGCAGTAACAATGGCTGGAGAACATGCACTGTTCGGTACGATAATTTTATTTTTCTTTTAGACGGTCCTGTGCTGTTATCTGGAGGCTAACCGTAGCCGCCTGGGGGAGCCTTGTTATTGTTAACAGGTTACAGTCACTCTTTTGGAAGCAAGGGTGAGATCTCGGGTTGCCAACCCTCCAGGATTGCCCTGGAGTCTCCAGGAATTGAAGATTAATCTGCGAGCAAGACCCGGGCGAAAAATCAGCGGGGCGTTTAAAAAAAAAACTTCTGTTTTAAATTTTGTTTTAACACTTTCATTTATTAGTTATACAAATATTGGAGATGGGGGAAAAAAGGCTGTTTGACCGAGAGTCAAGAATCAACCAATCGGGGAACAGAGTCTGTTCGCTTCCCAATTTGCCGTGGTAGGGCGGGGCGCGGATGGACGACCAATGGCGGGAGAGTGAGGGCAGGAGGTCATGTGATGAAGCCTCCAGGAATGTGTCCAAGCAGAGTTGGCGACCCTAGTGAGATCTGGTCAAGCAAGAGGCTGGGGAATAGGAGGAGAGACTTGCACCGCAACAAGAAATTGTTTGCTGGCGATTGCTTTTATTGCGTGTTTCACACGTTGGGACTCTTCAGCGTTATTTTTCTCCGCCTCTTCCTCCTACTCCAGTCCCTCTCCCAGGGTGTGAGAGCAGAGGTTTACTGATAATGGGGCTGGGAGGTCACGGATGGAGAAGCCTTCGGAGTTTGTGGTGAAGAGCAGAACTGCCTGGATGCATCTCACCAGGAAGAGACTGGGATTCCCCCAATGACCCGGTGAATTTATCCAGTAAGTAGGTGAAGCCTACAGACCCAGGAGGTCCGAGGATTGATGTCCAGTCTGTCCCGAGTGTGCTGATCACAGCCAGGAAGTGTTACAATAAGGTGGGGTGGGTGGGGGGGTTAAACATCAGCCAGGGTTCCCACTTCTGACTGCTGTTCAGGGGCCGCTGCTGGAAGCGCGTGTGCGTGAATGTTGGCGGAGGATAGGGTGGAGCCCGTTCTCCGCGGTCAAGCAGCCCGCTGGCACTCGTTGCCCCGACTTGCTTGTGAAGAATATCCACTTGGTTGAGGTGTCCAGTACCCATTGGAACCAACCGGAGGCCGCGCGTTCAGGAGAGGGAGGGGCGAAGGGAAAGGAGAAAAAGGGTGTATTGATGTGAAGTGGGAGCTATCAGGCCTTCCTCGCACATATCCGTTCTTTGGGAGTCCAGTTATAGATTCCAAAAGTCCTTTTACAGGGAGAGTTGGTGTAAGAATGAGTCTCTGCCTCTTTGATATACTTACTAACGTGGTAGTGGCACCTAATGCCAGAACAGCAATACTGCGTCTGCCTTATGTTGACAGTCTCTGAGGTGTCTTACTCAGCAGCTGTTTGCTGACCTTTCTAAGACTTCACCGTAGCAAACTTCCAAAGGGTAAGGAGTGCACGTGAAAGGCAAGAGAGCGAGTAGATGAAGCTGGCTTCAATAATGGAGAAATACGCAGTCTGCAGTTTACTTCCTGCTTATCTGCCCCAGATGCGGCACATGTGATGCAGTACCGAATCAGACAACAGCATCATTCTAGCTCTCGCCTCTCTGGCACAGCCTCAGTGATGCACTGCAGGGAGACCCCAGGTTAGTGGAATGAAAGTGTCTTCTGTCTGCCTGTTTGTGCATGCAGGCCAAAGGTGCCCTCAGTTTGACACTCTGAGCCTACACTCTGATTTGGGAGATGTAATTGGGGCTGAGGCACTTTGTTGAGGCAGGGTAGAGGCTAACCATAGTGCCCTGACCTTGGACTGCTTGAGGCTGACACTGAAACAGGAAAGAATATTAGAATTGTGACAAACACCCCTCACGTGGAAACAAAATAGTTTTTTTTATAAAGAGTAACAATTGGCAATTGGGGGGATTATGGCGTGATCAGAATTGTTTAGTTGAATTATTGCTTTTCAACTTGCTCTCAGTCATCTGGTTCCCTGGAATCCATCGCAGAGTGACAAAATGAAAGATTAAAGTTAGGTGCAACCAAGATTACGGATGTCTTAATATTAAACACTAGAACAATTGAATTATGTTGGGCACTTGAGAAGATCAACTAAATATTAATGCTTCGGTGTATTTCGAATAACTTGTGCTGTCACTGGATCCAAATTCAGACACTTTTATACAAAAATAATCTAAAGTATTAGTGTGCAAATGATTACTGACTGCTGCACTGACTATAAAATGTGAGAACTCAAAATTAGGGAAAATTTTGTACTTGGGTAAGGAATTGTATACAGTGGGAGTGAATGGGAAGTGACTTGATCAATCAACGTGCATATAACGGGAGTGAATGGGAAGTGGATTGAACAATGGAATTCTGTACAATGGGAGTGAATGGGAAGTGGATTGAACAATGGAATTCTGTACAGTGGGAGTAAATAATTGTGATTACACTGTAATACTGAGGGCCGGGTAAAATGTGTATTTATTTGGAGAAACAGTAGCCCTCCATTACACCACAGCCTCATTGAACACCCGTTCTTTAGGGCTCTTCATTAATGAGAGAACCAAGCACACTATAGCTTGCTCTGTCGCCTCAAAAGGCCATGTTGTAGAAGGTCTATTGTATGACACTCAGGGTGGTAATAAACAAGATGGAAAATTACTTTGAGGGATTGGGGGGGGGTGGGGGGTGGAGAATGTAAAGGAAAAAAGATATCTGGGCTCCAGAAAATGGGATAGTAGACTACTTCTAAAAGTAGAGATAATACAGCTTTAATACAAGACTTCCAAATGTCTAGTCTCAGCAGTTTTTCCATTTACAAATAACAATTTGAATCCCAAAGTTATGGGTTAAGCATAAGGTGACTAGCTGTGTGTACTGCCTTGCTGAGGATGGGCTTCTCGAACTGAAGGGGAACGTGTTGAACGGGTTTGCCAATGTTCAGTTTGGCCAGCCTGTGAAATCCACCTCCCCTTTTATCATCTAAAGCTTCTCTCTCACCTGCCAAGGGCGTCCTAAAGTGATGACTGCACTTTTACCTGTAATCTGTGAGGAAAGGATTTTTTTTTAGCTTCTAAAAAAAAAATTTAAAAAAAGCATTTTTAGGGTAATGTGTATATATAGTTCTTATTTTGGCTTAACCATTGTCAATTTAAATTTAGATTAAAGAGTGGGGGGGGGGATAAAACATCATACAAGTCCAGACTCATTGCTGATGGCTTGTTGTCGCTGTTGCCTTACATGTATATCAGTGTCATCTGTATGTAGTTTGTGCCGATCAGCATTTTTAATATCATAACAGTTTTGTACAAAAATACTTGTGCATAAATTTTTTTCCAGCTCCTGCTTATATTGACCAATACTTGTAAAGTTTATGTATCACATAGCCTGTGACTATTAAAAAAGACGACTTTTTTCCTTCCTGTTTAGTTACTTGCTGTCTAGCCTAGAAGCAACTGTTGGTGACATTAAAAGAAAGACTTGCCTTTCTACAGCGCCTTTCACAACCACCGGCCGTCCCAAAGCGCTTTACAGCCAATGAAGTACTTTTTTGAAGTGTAGTCACTGTTGTAATGTAGGAAACGCGGCAGCCAATTTGCGCACAGCAAGCCCCCACAAACAACACTGAGATAATGACCAGATAATCTGTTTTTGTTATATTAATTGAGGGATAAATATTGGCCAGGACACCTTGCTCTTCCTTGAAATAGTGCCAGGGGATCTTTTATGTCTCATCCGAAAGACGGCACCTCCGACAGTGCGGCGCTCCCTCAGTACTGCCCCTCCGACAGTGCGGCGCTCCCTCAGCATTGCCCCTCCAACAGTGCGGCACTCCCTCAGCACTGCCCCTCCAACAGTGCGGCACTCCCTCAGCATTGCCCCTCCGACAGTGCGGCGCTCCCGCAGTACTGCCCCTCCGACAGTGCGGCGCTCCCTCAGTACTGCCCCTCCGACAGTGCGGCGCTCCCTCAGTACTGCCCCTCCGACAGTGCGGCGCTCCCTCAGTACTGCACTGGGAGTGTCAGCCTAGATTTTTGTGCTCAAGTCCCTGGAGTGAACGAACACTTAAACTAGTTTTTTCTTTTCCATTGAAGTCCAGGCCGATTTGCTATCGCCCGTTTAGCGCTACTGCCCGAGATCAATCTGATGTGTTCCCATGATATTGCCTCTGCTATTTCAATGCAGGTGTTAAATGGGTTAATCCCTCCAACTGAAACAGCAGACAGGGAAATGTCTTCGGATTCCGTTAAGTATTTGGCCATTTTTATCACCAACATCTCTCTCGTTTGCTCACCAGCCGCAGAGCAGGTCCGTATATGTTTTTTTGGTATAATCCAGGGGTAATTATGGTGCCCTGCTGAATCACAAAGACCTGGAAGGTCCTCATCTTGTGTCTCAGCCAAACTGACAGGTGGGAGACTGCAGATGGTCTTGGGCACCCCCCACTCGACTTAAGGTGAGGGTTCCTGCTCCCAGGTCACTCTCCAGTGACCCCCTCCTGGAAACAATGCTAGCTGTCACCATCGGCTGAGGACAGGACTTGGTGGCTTGCCCACCCAGACAAGTAACCTGCTGTACCGACTTGGAGAATTTCTATCTTCAGCGCATCATTCTAAACATCTTCCGACCCTAAAACTCTGGCTCCCGACAGTGTTTATGGAGTTAAAGGGACTGGATAAATAGAATCATAGAATGGTTACAGCACAGAAGGAGGCCATTCGGCCCATGCCGGCTCTCTGCAAGAGCACTTCAGCTAGTCCCACTCCCCCACCCTTTCCCCGTAGCCCTGCAAATTTTTTTCCTTCAGGTACTTATCCAATTCCCTTTTGAAAGCCACGATTGAACCTGCCTCCTCCACCCTTTCAGGCAGTGCATTCCAGATCCTAACCACTCGCTGCGTAAAAAATGTTTTTCCTCATGTCGCCTTTGGTTCTTTTGCCAATCACCTTAAATCTGTGTCCTCTGGTTCTCGACCCTTCTGTCAATGGGAACAGTTTCTCTCTATCTACTCTGTCTAGACCCCTCGTGATTTTGAACACCTCTATCAAATCTCCTCTCCACCTTCTCTGCTGTAAGGAGAACAACCCCAGCTTCTCCAGTCTATCCACGTAACTGAAGTCCCTCATCCCTGGAATCATTCTCGTAAATCTTTTCTGCACCCTCTCTAAGGCCTTCACATCCTTCCTAATGTGCGGTGCCCAGAATTGGACGCAGTACTCCAGTTGAGGCCGAACCAGTGTTTTATAAAGGTTCATCATAATTTCCTTGCTTTTGTACTCTGTGCCTCTATTTATGAAGTCCAGGATCCCGTATGCTTTTTTAACCGCTTTTTCAACCTGCCCTGCTACCTTCAACGATTTGTACACATATACCCCCAGATCTCTCTGTTCATGCGCCCTCTTTAGGATTGTACCCTTTAATTTATATTGCCTCTCCTTGTTCTTCCTACCAAAATGTATCACTTCGCACAATTTCTGCATTAGTTTATCTGCCACGTGTCCGCCCATTTCACCAGCCTGTCTATTTCCTCTTGAAGTCTATTACTATCCTCCTCACTGTTCACTATACTTCCAAGTTTAGAGGATAGTGTCATCTGCAAATGTTGAAATTGTGCCCTGTACACCCAAGGCCAAGTCATTAATATACAGCAAGAAAAGCAATGGTCTTCGTACCGACCCCTGGGGAACACCACTGTATACCTTCCTCCAGTCCGAAAAACAACCGTTCACCACTACTCTCTGTTTCCTGTCACTTAGCTAATGAAGCCAAATAAAACATGTATGAAATTTATTTCAATCACTTTTATTCCCACAAATCTCAACCACAGTTTTGACATTTCATTATAATTTAATGTTTGAACTATGAACTATTAAAATGAAGAAAATGTTAGTGAAGGCAAAAAACAAATTAAACACATACTAGACTGTGAAACAGTGCATTTGAAGCACAAAAATAATGGTATAAAAAATAAAAGTATCAATTATTTGGCATTTCTACATAGTAAAATAGTGTTTCTAATTTGGGGGGTGTACCCCTGATTTTATGGTTTACAGGCTGGGAGTTATGCTCACTCACCAACCTGATCCATGAAGATGGGGCACTTGGGAAAGGTACCCTTTAGGAGAGAGCAGAGAAAACTGGGGGGTGTGGGGGAAGAGGGAAATGAACATTAAAAACCTTAAGCAGAAAGGATCACTACTCTCGTGTTAGAAATGGTACGGGCCGGCTGAGGGAGAGGTAGGTTAATGGTTGAGCGATGCAGTGATTGGAAGAGCAGTGGGCCAGCCCACAGACGGATAGGACATGGGCTTGGCATCCACTCCGTACATCCCAGGCCGAGTTCCTGATCTCGGCCGCTCCAAGGTGTGGATAAACAAAAGAGCAGCTAGAGGCCTTTATATCTAGAGGACGAGAGTACAAGGGGGTAGAAGTTATGCTGCAGCTATACAAAACCCTGGTTAAACCACACCTGGAGTACTGTGAGCAGTTCTGGGCACCACACCTTAGGAAGGATATAGTGGCCTTGGAGGGAGTGCAGCGTAGGTTTACCAGAATGATACCCAGACTCCAAGGGTTAAATTACGAGGCGAGATTACACAAACTAGGGTTGTAGTCCCTGGAATTTAGAAGGTTAAGGGGTGATCTGATCGAAGTTTTCAAGATATTAAGGGGAACAGATAGGGTAGACAGAGAGAAGCTATTTCCACTGGTTGGGGATTCTAGGATTAGGGGGCATAACCTAAAAATTAGAGCCAGACCTTTCAGGAGTGAAATTAGGAAACACTTCTACACACAAAGGGTGGTAGAAGTTTGGAACTGTCTTCCGCAAACGACAATTGATGCTAGATCAATTGTTAATTTTAAATCAGAGATTCATAGCTTTCTGTTAACCAAAGGTATTAAGGGATACGGAGCAAAGGTGGGCATATGGAGTTTGGTCACAGAGCAGCGATGATCTCATTGAATGGCAGCCCAGGCTCGAGGGGCTGAATGGCCTCCTCCTGTTCCTATGTTCTTAGGCCCTGCCCCACCGTAAGGGGCAAAAACAATCGGAAGGGTTGGGGGTGTCACCCCGAAAGAGGCTGTACTGTACCGTCAGGAAAGAAAACTGTCAGGAAGGCGAGCCAAGAGTCGGGAGGCAAATGAGGCGAAGAGCATCGATGCATTTATGGAAAGCTAGATAAGTACGTGAGGGAGAAAGGATTAGGATATGCTGATAAGGTGAGATGCAGGGTAGGAGGAGGCTCGTGTGGAGCACAAACCCCTTTTCCTGGGCTGTAAATTCTGTGTAATTTGTAATGATAACAAGCGGGAGGCTAGCGGCTGCTAATTTTACATGCCTGATTTACTACAAACACCTTTGTACATATTAGAAATGTAACAGGGCAGAGAGTTTAAACTAAGAAACATTGTTACAACCGAATTATCAACTAATGGCTGGAAATGTACCAGCCGCGGTGACGCCAATGTACTGCGTGTTCCTCCCATCAATTCCCTCCCAAGGTCCTTGACCCTTAAACACCCTCGCTTCCCCCCCTGGGAAAAATCGGTACCTTAAACTTAGCTTAGTTTGCATTTAAGTTTTTCAAGTGTATCAATTTCAGTCATTTCGTTGCAGCAATCCACAGCCGGGAAATATCTGAAACACTGGTTTCTGCCCCTGCACCTCAAACAAGATACAATCGCTTCAAAAAGTAATTCATTGCGTGAAGCATGTTTGAGATCTTTCAATGGTGTCTAAATAAAAGTTGTTCTTGCCTAACCTTAAAAATTAATTTCTGGAATTTGGCAGTTCTTAAGTTGTGATGTTCCAACACCTGGGTGCCTGAACTGGAACGTCATCACTCAGGGATCAGGTCCGATCTTTGTTTAATGTTCATGTACTGGCATCAAAGGCGGGTGGTCTCGTGCTCAACACCAATCTCCGTCATCACCACGCTGGCACTTACAATCTGGAACACACACACACACCTAGTAACAAATTGGCCCGGTACTAAGGAGGACATGAAAAATCTGGGTTAGCAGTGTCCAGCAGCCAGGATGGATGAACACTGTCCCCATCCTTCCATCACCATGGTACGGACCAGAGATCTCCTCCCATCGAGAGAGAAAGATCAGTCACTGTAGCACGAGTCTCGTGGCACCTCCATGTCCAAGTTCCCCACCACCAACATCCTCCGGGGGAGGAGGAGTCACTACTGACCAGAAGGTTAACCGGATGTCACCTCCCTAATCCACCACCTAGAAGGACAAGGGCAGCAGGTGCATGGGAACACCACCACCTCCAAGTTCCCCTCCAAGTCACACACCATCCCGACTCGGAGATATAGCGGCCGTTCCTTCATCGTCGCTGGGTCAATATCCTAGCACTCCCTAACGGCACTGTGGGAGGACCGTCGCCACACGGACTGCAGCGGTTTGAGAAGGCGGCGGCTCACCACCACCTTGTTACGGGCAAATGGGGATGGGCAATGAATGCCGGTGTTGCCAGCGACGCCCATATTCCAAGAATGAATCACCATGGCTACAAGTGCGGGGCAGAGACTAGGTACCCTGCGACACATGACTCACCTGAGCCCCAAAAGCCTTTTCACTATCTACAAGGCTGAAGTCGAGAGCGTGCTGGAAGACTCACCACTTGCCTGGTTGGGTGCAGCCGCAAAAACCCTAATGCAGATCAACACCATCCAGTTCGGAACAGCTCACCTAGTCTGTCGCTACGCTCAATATCCAACACACCGGCGCACCGTCACTCCAGAGTGTACACGAGCCACAGGATGCACTGGCGCAACTCGCCAAGGTCACTTCGACAGCACCTCACACTCTCCCCGTGACCTCTACCACTGCTGTGGAGACGCCATCACCTCCAAGGTCCTCCTCAACTCACACACCATCCTGACCCGGATATCTATCACCGTGCCCCTTCAACGCTGGAAGTGGCCAAAATTAAAACCACAAATGTCAGAATCCTGAAGTAAAATCATTTTTGTTTTTGGTCCTTTCACAACCACCGGACATCCCAAAGCGCTTTACAGCCAATGAAGTACTTTTTGAAGTGTAGTCACTGTTGTAATGTAGGAAACGCGGCAGCCAATCTGCACACAGCAAGCTCCCACAAACAGCAATGTGATAATGACCAGATAATCTGTTTTTTTTAATGATGTTGGTTGAGGGATAAATATTGGCCCAGGACACCGGGGAGAACTCCCCTGCTCTTCTTCGAAATACTGCCATGGGATCTTTTACATTCACCAGAGAGAGCAGACAGGACCTCGGTTTAATGTCTCAGCCGAAAGACGGCACCTCCGACAGTGCGGCGCTCCCTCAGTACTGCCCCTCCGACAGTGCGGCTCTCCCTCAGTACTGCCCCTCCGACAGTGCGGCGCTCCCTCAGTACTGCCCCTCCGACAGTGCGGCGCTCCCTCAGTACTGCCCCTCCGACAGTGCGGCGCTCCCTCAGTACTGCCCCTCCGACAGTGCGGCGCTCCCTCAGTACTGCCCCTCCGACAGTGCGGCGCTCCCTCAGTACTGACCCTCCGACAGAGCAGCACTCCCTCAGTACTGCCCCTCTGACAGTGCGGCACTCCCTCAGTACTGCCCCTCTGACGGTGCAGCACTCCCTCAGTACTGCACTGGAGTGTCAACCTGGACTTTTGTGCTCAAGTCTCTGGAGTGGGACTTGAACCCACAACCTTCTGACTCCGAGGGGAAATGCAGAGTATCTGAGGTCCAATGTTTCAGGTAAAACCCCTTCAAGTGGAGTCAGACTGCGGGAGCAGGGTTTGCACAAGAAAAGAGGGAGCAGGAGAAAATGACTGAGATCTCTAGTCTATCTGTACCACATATCCCGGGCCCAGATTCCTCGGCCCCTGTACCCAGACCCTCGCCCCCCCCCCCTACGCGTCCCATCACAAACTGAGTGTATCTTTCTGTTCTCTCAATCCCACATCACCTCCGCAGAGAGGAATCCAGTGAAATCTGGGATTGGAATTACGACCCCCTTTAACGCCACACTGCTTTAGCAGCCTAACATTGTGCAGGTGCAGAACTGATCACAGATTCTGTCGATGGGAGGCTGCATGTGCTTCTTAGATATTTAACTGCTGCATATTCTGTTGCATTATTTATTGAAAAGCCACGAGGCTGGAGATTAAGTTTTGTCCGATCCCAAAGCAACTACCTGGTGTCCACAATTGACATCCTGAAATGTACGAGCTAACCTATTCAAAAAAATATATAGTATTTTACATTCCTCTCCCCTCCGCATCTGTGCAGCAAGTTTGGTCACATTGGATACAGCACCGAAGGTCCAAAAATACAAACAAAAACCACAGTCGGCATTTCCAGAATCCTGCCCTGGGTCTGAATGGAGCTCCAACCAACTTGCTCCCGCTCTCTCTCGCGACAGATGTTCCAGCTGCTGATCGCCCTCGGCAACCTGCGTCGCACACAATTAACAGTCCCAACTCAACGATCAGAGAGCGAAGAACAAGATGAGCACCACGATCAGGATAACGAGCAGACCGACAATCACGCACCACTGGCGCCGAGCTGCTCAAACAAAAAGGAAGTTACCGTTAGTAGCGCACCAGAGACACCGCAGTCCAACAGTTCAAACATCACCTGGGCGCTTGAAAGCAGAGAGATGTAGAGAGGGGGAAAGGTTTAGGGAGGGAAATCCAGAGCTATGGGCTGAGGCGGCTGAAGGCACGTCCGCCAATGGTGGAGCGATTAAAACTTAGGATGGAATTAAATATTTGAAGAAAAATGTGTCTGAAGAAACAGCCGGGAAATGGGACGAGAGCAGATAGCTCAGATATCGAACTTGTACCAGCACAGGAATGATGGACCAAACGGACTCCTCCTGTGCGGAGAGGAGAGTGGGGGCGGGGCAGAGCGGAGAGCGGAGAGCGGGGCGGAGAGCAGAGCGGGGCGGAGAGTGGAACGGGGTGGGGGGGCGGGGTGGAGAGAGGGGTGGGGCGGGGCGGAGAACAGAGCGGGGTGGGGGGCGGGGCGGAGAGGGATGGGGCAGGGTGGAGAGCAGAGCGGGGTGGGGGTGGGGCGGAGAGGGGTGGGGCAGGGTGGAGAGCAGAGCGGGGTGGGGGGCGGGGCGGAGAGGGGTGGGGCAGGGTGGAGAGCAGAGCGGGGTGGGGGTGGGGCGAAGAGGGGTGGGGCATGGCGGAGAGCAGAGCGGGGTGGGGGGCGGGGCGGAGAGCAGAGTGGGGGCAGGGTGGGGGCGGAGAGGGGGGCGGGGTGGAGAACAGGGCAGAGAGGGGTGGGGCGGAGAGAGGGGTGGGGCGAGGGCGGAGAGGAGAGCGGGGGCGGAGAGGAGAGCGGGGGCGAGGGCGGAGAGGAGAGCGGGGGCGAGGGCGGAGAGGAGAGCGGGGGCGAGGGCGGAGAGGAGAACGGGGGCGAGGGCGGGGCGGAGAGGAGAGCGGGGGCGAGGGCGGAGTGGTGAGCGGGGGCGAGGGCGGAGTGGAGAGCGGGGGCGGAGAGGAGAGCGGGGGCGGGGCGGAGAGGAGAGCGGGGGCGGGGCGGAGAGGAGAGCGGGGGCGGGGCGGAGAGGAGAGCGGGGGCGGGGCGGAGAGGAGAGCGGGGGCGGGGCGGAGAAGAGAGCGGGGCGGAGAGGAGAGCGGGGGCGGGGCAGAGAGGAGAGCGGGGGCGGGGCGGAGCGGGGGCGGGGCGGAGAGGAGAGCGGGGGCGGGGCGGAGAGGAGAGCGGGGCGGGGCGGAGAGGAGAGCGGGGGCGGGGCAGAGAGGAGAGCGGGGGCGGAGCGGGGGCGGGGCGGAGAGGAGAGCGGGGGCGGGGCGGAGAGGAGAGCAGGGGAGGGGCGGAGGGGAGGGGCGGAGAGGAGAGCGGGGGAGGGGCGGAGAGGAGAGCGGGGGCGGGGCGGAGAGGAGAGCGGGGGCGGGGCGGGGCGGAGAGCGGGGGCGGGGCGGAGAGGAGAGCGGGGGCGGGGCGGAGAGTGGAACGGGGTGGGGGGGGCGGGGTGGAGAGAGGGGTGGGGCAGGGTGGAGAGCAGAGCGGGGGCGGGGCGGAGAGGAGATCGGGGGCGAGGGCGGAGAGGAGAGCGGGGGCGAAGTGGAGGGCGGGGCGGAGAGGAGAGCGGGGGCGGGGAGGAGAGCGGGGGCGGGGCGGAGAGGAGAGCGGGGGCGGGGCGGAGAGGAGAGCGGGGGCGGGGCGTAGAGGAGAGCGGGGGCGGGGCGGGGAGGTCAGCTGGGAATCTTACCACTGGTCATGTGGGAAACTTTGGCCAACTTCTTCAGTGTGCTGTCCAGCCGCGAATGGGTGTTGTCCATTTCATGGGAGAATTCATCCAGCATCCTGAGAAAGGAAATCAAACGAGATTAGATGTCAGGAGCTGGTTGTTTTCCCAGAGAACAGGGGCCCTCTGGAACAGGCTGCCGACTCACTGAACTCCTGCGAGCGAGAGCTGGACCTGTTTCTGGCTGGGCCGGAGATCACCTCGTACACGAGGGAGGTAACTGCAGGACAGAGTCATCTCCTGGACTAGTTTCCATCACCTAAGCGGGGGGAGGCAAGGAATAGCACAGATTTTTCCCCCCAATTTGGCCTGGGTTTTTATTCTGTATTTTGGAGGCGATGTCATGGTTCCGGGTGGGGTGCGGAGTCTGTACACGGTGATGCACCAGGCATCGCAATAGGCCGGATGGACCAGAGGGTCTTTTCCTGTCCGTCATTACGTTGAAAGAATTTGCATTAATGTTCACACATTTATCTCGATTATACTCAGGGCAGCAGATAGCTAGAGGCAGTCGCGGGATAATAACTTAGCCAAACCCGTCTGATTATGAGGAGCGGGCAGCTGGTTCATTAATAAGACGGCAATGATGTGAATATTTTCCAGCTCATGGCGATGGTCACGGCACATCTCAAGCCCGTCACACACATGGAGGCGCAGTGTGTTATGTGCCACACAGCAAGATCCCACAAACAGGAGGGGCGGGGGTATGACCAGTTTTTTGGCCAATGTGTTTCCTTTAGAAACTCCTGGACCACGGCAACTAGCCTGGGCTGGCTCTGATCTTTAAGTCTTTCTACTCTCCGTCCCTCTCCTTCCATCCAGCCAAGAGATTCCCTGCTCCTGCGCTGTCATCCCACATACCAACAAACTTCATTACACAAGCGATCAATCTGAACCTGCAACCACAGGAGGACATCTTTAAACCTATGCGTGTGAGCAAAGTGGGAAAATACATTCTCCTCATCTTATCTCAGTCGTGGTCACCAAGAAATTAAGATCTAGCATTTCTACAGCGCCTTTCACAACCTCACGACGTCACAAAGCGCTTTACAGCCAATGAAGTACTTTTTGAAGTGTAGTCACTGTTGTAATGTAGGAAATGCGGCAGCCAATTTGCGCACAGCAAGCTCCCACAAACAGCAATGTGATAATGACCAGATCATCTGTTTTAATGATGTTGGTTGAGGGATAAATATTGGCCCAGGACACTGGGGTGAACTCCCCTGCTCTTCTTCAAAATAGTGCGGTGGGATCTGTTACGTCCACCTGAGAGGGCAGACAGGGCCTTGCTTTAACATCTCATTCAAAAGACGGCACCTCCGACAGTGCAGCGCTCCCTCAGTACTGTCCCTCCGACAGTGCGGCGCTCCCTCAGTACTTCCCCTCCGACAGTGCAGCACTCCCTCAGTACTGCCCCTCCAACAGTGCAGCGCTCCCTCAGTACTGCCCCTCCGACAGTGCGGCACTCCCTCAGTACTTCCCCTCCGACAGTGCAGCACTCCCTCAGTACTGCCCCTCCAACAGTGCAGCGCTCCCTCAGTACTGCCCCTCCGACAGTGCAGCGCTCCCTCAGTACTTCCCCTCCGACAGTGCAGCGCTCCCTCAGTACTGCCCCTGCAACAGTGCAGCGCTCCCTCAGTACTGCCCCTGCAACAGTGCAGCGCTCCCTAGTACTGCCCCTGCAACAGTGCAGCGCTCCCTCAGTACTGCCCCTCCGACAGTGCGGCGCTCCCTCAGTACTTCCCCTCCGACAGTGCAGCGCTCCCTCAGTACTGCCCCTGCAACAGTGCAGCGCTCCCTCAGTACTGCCCCTGCAACAGTGCAGCGCTCCCTCAGTACTGCCCCTCCGACAGTGCGGCGCTCCCTCAGTACTGCCCCTCCGACAGTGCGGAGCTCCCTCAGTACTGCCCCTCCGACAGTGCAGCGCTCCCTCAGTACTGCACTGGGAGTGTCAGCCTAGATTTTTGTGCTCAAGTCTCTGGAGTGGGACTTGAACCCACAACCTGCTGGCTCAGAAGCGAGAGCGCTGCCCACTGAGCCAGGGCTGACTCTACAGACCCGTGCCCTTCACCTGGGTTTCTCAATGAAAAGAAAAAACAATATTTGGGAGTTAGTGAGAAATGCCTGTGGTCTGACACTGTTGATCTACTTACACTGCCTGCTCATCCAGCTCATCTCCTATTCGCCCAGACATGTTCTTGAGGACCCCAATGCTGCCCGACACCAGCTCCAGTTGATCGTCCTGTTGCTCCACTATCAGCTGTACAGACACCAAGGGTCACAGTTACATCACCGCTCAGCTCAAACCCCTCACACTGGGTTCCAGAAAAATAAAGATCATTTCTGTGCATGTTTAACACCAAAGTCTCTTTTCTTGGGGCACAATTTAAAATATATATATTTTTTAATTCATTCTCGGGATGTGGGCGTCGCTGGCAAGACTAGCATTTATTGCCCGTCCCTAGTTGCCCTTGAGAAGGTGGTGGTGAGCCGCCTTCTTAAACCGCTGCAGTCCGTGTGGTGAAGGTGCTCCCACAGTGCTGTTAGGGAGGGAGTTCCAGGATTTTGACCCAGAGACGATGAAGGAACGGCCGATATATTTCCAAGTCAGGATGGTGTGTGACTTGGAGGGGAACTTGGAGGTGATGGTGTTCCCATGCGCCTGCTGCCCTTGTCCTTCTAGGTGGAAGAGGTCGCGGGTTTGGGAGGTGCTGTCGAAGAGTTGTGGCGAATAGTATAGATGCATTTAAGGGAAAATAGTTAAACACACGAGGGAGAAAGGAATAGAGGGTTGTGCTGATAGGGTGAGCTGAAGAGTGGTGGGGGGGGGGGCTCATGTGGAGCAGAAACACTAGCATAGAGCTGTTGGGCCGAACGGCCTGTGTCTGTGCTGTGATGTCATTCCATGTGAAGTATTGTCACATCACTCGAGCTAAGCCGACATGAGCAGGAGAAGAGTCCAAAATGCTGGAAAATGCACCAATTAAATTGTCAACAAAGTTGCAAGGGGGCATGAAGTTATACCCAGGCCCCTCCCAGAATATCAATCTTGTGCCATCAGCAATCACATTCCATAAAAACCTAAGAAATAGGAGCAGGAGGAGGCCCATTACTGCTGCACACCATTAGCACTGAAACGCTGCTTCACCATTGGTCAGTAGGAAGTCCACAATAGGACCGCCCCTCCCCCACTTAAATCCAGACCATAAAACAAAGAGCCCTGAAGCTGGACGGTCGCACCCCTGATCCTGGAGTTAGTACGTGCACTGACTCTATGCCAGACCTGTGTGGGGTCGGCTAATCTGTGCAGAACTGGTGGGAGGAGAGGGAAAGGATAATTCTGTGTTCACACTGCAGCTCCCAGGAGAGTAGGCAGCACTGCTTTAACCTTTTAAAATTCTCATCCTTGTGTTCGAATCCCTCCAGGGCCTCGTCCCACCCCCCCTCCCCATTTCTGTAATCTGCTCCAGCCCCACAATCCCCCCCGCGATCTCTGCGCTCCTCCAATTCTGGCCTCTTGAGCATCCCCGATTTTCTTCGCTCCACCATTGGCGGCCGTGCCTTCAGCTACCTGGGCCCTAAGCTCTGGAATTCCCTCCCTAAACCTCTCCGCCTCTCTCTCCTCCTTTAAGACGCTCCTTAAAACCGACCTCTTTGACCCAGCTTTTGGTCACCTGTCCCTAATGTCTCCTTATGTGGCTAGGTGTCAAGTTTTGTTTGATAATCGCTCCTTGGGATGTTTGACTCTGTTAAAAGCGCTGTGTAAATACAGGTTGCCTCTTAACTCATCCTTCCCCATGATTACAAACTGCAGTGCTCCTCACCTCCCTTGCCCCTATAATGCACAGGATTTTAAACCCCAACCTCTCTCCCACATTTTGGGCCTCGGTTTCTCAGCTTCTCGAGTGAGAGATAAACCCTGTGATTGAGTACGTACGCGCTGCTGTGTTTGCTGCTCCTCGATGTACTGGGAGTTTACAGTCTCCAGCTCCTGGTCTAGGCGCCTGTATCGATCCATGGGCTTCTGCTGGTGTTCAATGCCTGCAAGCAGGTTCTACAACAACAGCAAGAGCAGGTCAGGCATAGCTTTCCCCGTTACATTCCGTGACACGCACATTGATGGTAGGCAAGGGTGACAGTGATCAACAATTCATCGTAAAAATAACAGAGTGTCTGAGAGGTCAGGCAATTCTTCAACCAACATGCAAACTGGGACAGGGTTCAAGAAAGACCTACTGAGAATCCTCTTAATTCAAAGTCACTTCATTCATTCAAATCATCTTAAAGCACATTCGGCCCATCGTGCCTGTGCTGGCTCTGAGAACGAGCTCTCCAATTAGTCCCACTCCCCCTGCTCTTTCCCCACAGCCCTGCAAATTTTCTCCCCTTCAAGTAGTTATCCAATTCCCTTTTTGAAAGTTACTATTGAATCTGCTTCCACCGCCCTTTCAGGCAGCGCGTTCCAGATCACAACAACTCGCTGCGTAAAAAAAATTCTCATCTCCTTCTCTGGCTTTTTTTCCCCAATTACTTTAAATCTGTGTCCTCTGGTTACCGACCCTCCTGCCAGTGGAAACTGTTTCTCCCTCTTTATCAAAACCCCTTCTTGATTTTGAACGCCTCTATTAAATCTCCCTTTAACCTTCTCTGCTCGAAGATGAACAATCCCAGCTTCTCCAGTCCCTCCACATAACAGAAGTGGGGGAGTGCCAATTCAATATATTTTTAGCAATGAATTCCCTCGTTGTTGCGTCACTTACACAGCTTCAAATTATTCGATAATTCAATACTTTTAGTTCAAAACAAAGGCGTTGAATTCTCAGATGTAGACGGAGCTCACCGTCTGTGATTAGTGCGTGAACTTGGCAGACTCCTGCTCTCTCTGGTTTCACACCGAGCTGGTACTGAAGCAGAGAGAGCAAGAGTCCTCCAAGTGAAAATCCCAGTCTGTGCCTCAGACACCTGGGTGAGAAAATCAGCCCGGATTCCCGTTCCTAATCACTATCCAATCACCCCTGCTGATGTTGGCTGATGATAGGACCAGGCTCGCTGTGATGCTCACTGCAGTTCAATAGTTGGGCGGCGCTCCTCGTCTCAGCTCCCACTTGGGTGAGAGAGCAGAGGGCTGCCGAGGGGGGGGGGGAAGAGTGTGGAACTGAACCCGCGCGAGACTCAGCTTCCGACAGGAGGCGGGAAAGTGGAATTCAAACAACACAGGACAGACGTGAAGACACTCACCTGTCGGTTTCTCCTCTCCCCAAACGCAACGGCAGAAGGGCTTGAAATGTGATCTTTCATTTCCTGGTGACACAAAGTAAAGGTTAGTTAGAAGCACTGAGCGGCCCCGGCAATCCACCGGAGATTCTCTCTCGTCAACCTTGCAGTTTGCTGCCTCCGGGGCGCGGTGGATTAAGACGCAAGAAAGTCCCCAGGTTCAATCCCTGATGGCTCGGTCACTACAAATACCCGCAGTGCAGGTTGGGAAGAGGGGAAACCAGCCAAGGTTTCTGCTCCTGTATGTTATCCCTGCTGGAAAGCGCACAGCTGTAGGAAAGGATTGGGACTTGGCTGTGATGTTCAGCCCCCCGTACTCGAATAGCCCAGCAACGATCACTGTCTGGGGCTCACACATGGACAGCAGGGCCACACGACAGGGGCTACAGCCACTAGATGCAGGCCCCAAACCAAAACAGGCTCCCTCACAGGTAGAACTGGAAAAGCGCTGCCTGGAAGGGCAGTGAAATCAGATTCAATAATAATTTTCAAAGGGGAATTGGATAAATTGAAAAGGAAAAATTTGCAGGGCTATGGGGAAAGAGCAGGGGGGGAGTGGGACTAAATGCAGAGCTCTTTCAAAGAGCCGGCACAGGCACGATGGGCCGAATGGCCTCCTCCTGTGCTGAATGATTCTATACCATTCTTCTATAATAAGCCTGAGAAGTGACGTCAGGGCTGGAATCTGATCCTGGGGCTCAGAAAGCAGGATAAACAGGGGGGAGGCGGTGGGGGAATCATCACAGAATTCCACAACCAGATTCCACCCCCATTATTCAAAACCACCCAAACTAAGAATTACTCTGAGGTTAAATGACACACACAGTGGCAAATGTTTGCTCTCGATCATCCTCGACTCGCGGCCGAGACCAGCTAACAGCGCAGTGACGGGGTCAAACATCTTCTCTGTGAGGCTCAATGCCAGACACCCAGGTACAGGAGGGACATCGGAACAGGAGGAGGCCATTCAGCCCCTCAAGCCTGTTCCACCATTCAATTAGATCATGGCTGATCTGTATCTCGACTCCATCTACCCACCTTGGTTCCGTAACCCTTAATACCCTTGCCCAACAAAAATCTATCAATCTCCGTTTTGAATTTTTCAATTGACCCCCAGCCTCAACAGCTTTTTGGGGGAGAGAGTTCCAGATTTCCACTAACCCTGTGTGTGAAGAAGTGCTTCCTGACATCACCCCTGAATGGCCTGGCTCTAATTTTAAGGTTCTGCCCCCCTTGTTCTGGACTCCCCCCACCAGAGGAAATAGTTTCTCTCTATCCACCCGATCGAATCCTTGATCCACTGTGCAGTAACCATGGGTGCATTCAGCTGCGCCCCGTGTTGTACGCTACCTTCACGGTTTGTCTGGTTTTGACGACAAACGCTTTCCTCTCGTACAGTTCTGCAGTCTCGATCTTGAACTTCCGAGGGTTCGATTCCACGATGCGTTTGCAATAGTTAAGGGAGAGAAAAAAAACCAGAAAGACGACAGAGACAATAGCTCGGAGTCCCAGAGAACATAACAGAAACAGTCAGGAGACTGTGATAGGGACAATTCCATCACAGACACGGTGCAAACCTCAGGGCCTGGACATTATTGATACACAGGACGATCAGATTCCAGTAAATTACAACAGAATCAAACTTGGGATCACCGCAGTTTTTAATCACTTTGCAACGCAGAAACCCCACTGAAGTCCCAAAGTGTGGTCTCCCAGAGCCCGTAAACAGGATCGGTCCCTCCGTTACCCCCCAAATTCCCAATCCCGGGAATGTCGCCCGTAAGGATGTGCTGAGGTTTCCAGAGGAGCTTCACACCTCTACATTTTAACACCGTATATTTATACAGGGCCTTTCACACACGTCAAGGCACTTTACACAGGGAGCGGGGAGCAGGCAACAGGAGAGAAGTTAGGGGCGGTGATCAAAAGCATGGTGAAGAGATTTTGAGGAGACTTTGAAAGGAGGAGGGAGAGATGGGCAAGCCGAGGGGTTTAGGGAGAAAGTTCCAGAATGTCGGGTCATTCGATCTCACTCGGTGAAGGTGCTGAATTATGCTGGGCTACAGTTCCATGGGCACCGGGCACTATCACATTCGTGGTGTGTGATCCAAGACACCGAGTGCTGTGGGCTATTCGACCACGGCGTGCATCGTGGCCAAGTTGGCTCCTGTTCAGCAGGTGGTCACATGGGCAACGGTCAGGGGCGGGAATCTTTTCCCCTTCGCAGCCCAGAGGCAACTCTCCACCTTAAACTTCTCCTTCAACCAAGACTTAAAATCACTGGCAAAAGATCTCGAGGGGAGATGAGGAGAAATGTTTTCACTCGGAGGGTTTTGGGGATCTGGAACACTCGACCTGAAAAGGTGATTCCATAAATAATTTAAAAGGGAGTTGGACAGATACTGGAGGAACTGACAGGGTTATGAACAAAAAGCAGGTGTGGGACTGAGCACGACTGCTCTTTCAGAACCAGCACAGGCACGATGGGCCGAATGGCCTCCTTCTGTGCTGTGAGTTTCTGTGATTCTATGAAGATACTTGGGAGCTTCAGTGCGGAGTGCGATACAATCAAACAAACATATCTGGGAATATATACCGTGTGAAACAGGACTTAATTTTACACAGACATTTTTAAATCGTCAACATCATTTGTAGTCACACACACACACACACATTGTTCCTGCACCAACCATTTCTGTCAGTTACTATTTAACCTTTGGTTGATTTTTGATGGCTCCCGTTCGGTTAATTTACAGAAACTGGCTGCACTACTTTCTGCCGCTTCACAACTTGCCAGCTCAGCCTCTGCCCCCAGCTCACTGCCTGACCCCATCACCAGAACATCACCCGTGCCCGACGCACAGACAGCTGCTGCCGGCCAGGGCTGCCCCCCCAACCCCCCCCCCCCCCCCCCCCCCGCACCTTTCCCCTTAGAGCTCAACGGGAAACCGCACTGGCCGTCGCTGCACAGAGCGCGTACGGAGCCGACAGTCCCAGCCTGTGCTGAGTCTGCTATCTCTGCCTGCCTGGTGGTCGGGGTGCTACAATTCCCCTCAGCACCAAGAATCAACCAGGGCTCCTGCTGCAGATCACTGGCCCATCGGGGAAAGTGTATCTCGTGGGAACATCAGGACAGGATCAGGCTCTGGCCGTGGTGCCCCCAGTGGTCGAATAGGCTGCTGAGGCTCACACATGCTTGGCAGAGGCAGCTGGCACCTGGGGGGCTGTACCCCAGTTAGGGTCAGTGCCATTTGGAGAGGAGGGCAGAAACAGATTTTTAAAAATACATAGAAATATGTAATAATAACAGCTTGCATTTATATAGCGCCTTTAATGGAGGAAAACGTCCCAAGGCGCTTCACAGGAGCGTAAATCAGACAACAATTCTCCTGTGAAGGGTCAAAGAGGGAGGTTTTAAGGAGCGTTGTAAAGGAGGAGAGAGAGGCGGAGAGTTTTAGGGAGGGGATTCCAGAGCTTAGGGCCCAGGCGGCTGATATAAGAGAGAGAGAGAGGTACGCCGCTGCTATTGGAGGATATCGATCGTCTCGTCCAGATCCTCCAGGTCCCACTCGATACTTCGTAGGCTGTTGCGAAGTTCATTTGTGGTCCAGTCATACTCCTCCTTGCTGACACTCTGTGTGTCCTGCAGCAACTCGCACCATCGCTGGTAAAGTCCCCGAGCCGTGTTCACCGCCTTCTGAACCTCTCTGCAATCAAAGAAAAGGCATCTCAGAACAACACCACGACCGCGCGTTTATCAGGGCCGCCCTGGGGGAGGGGGGGGGTGGTCACAGCGATCCAGTGACTCCACTGGCAAGTGTACACCGACGGTGAGGAAAGGATTAGACGCGACATCACTGCCCCTCCCCACAGTGTCAACTCACACACTAACCTGGTGGGGTAGAAGAGGGCCTGTGGCTTTTTACCCCAGCGAGAGTCAAAGGGAGAACCTTCTCAAAGTAGGGTCAAATACATCACATTACATGGACGGATAGAGGATAGACGGATTTACATCCCAACAGGGACCTGGAGCAGAGAGCGCTAAAAGGAGATTTGATAGTGATGTTTAGAATCATGAAGGGTTTAGATAGAGTAAATAAAGAGAAACTGTTTCCAATGGCTGACGGGTCGAGAACCAGAGGACACAGATTTAAGGTGATTGGCAAAAGAACCAGAGGCGACATGAGGAAAAACTTTTTTACGCAGCGAGTGGTTAAGATTTGGAACGCGCTGCCTGATAGGGCGGTGGATACAGATTCAATAGCAGCCTTCAAAAGGGAAATGGATAAATACTTGAAGGAGAAAAAAAATCACAGGGATATGAGGAAAGTGCCGGGGAGTGGGACTAACTGATGGTACAAGGACTAGGGGACACAGATTTAAGGTTTTGGGCAAGAGATACAGGGTGGGATGTGAGGAAAAACTTTTTTACACAGCGAGTGGTGAGGACCTGGAACTCGCTGCCGACGGAAGTGGTGGAAGCGGAGACACTCAATGTTTTCAAGGGGAGACTGGATAGGCACTTGAGGGAAATAAACTTGCAGGGCTACGGGGATAGAGCGGGGGGAATGGGACTGACTGGATTGCTCTACAGAGAGCCGGCACGGACTCGATGGGCCGAATGTCCTCCTTCTGTGCCGTTATGACTCTATGACTGGACTGCTCTTTGAAAGAGCCGGCACAGATTCGATGGGCCGAATGTCCTCCTTCTGTGTTGTACTATTCTATGACTATACGTCAAAAAGTACTGTAAAGCGCTTTGGGACTTCCTGAGGTTGCGAAGGGCAATACGTACAGCGATGCCAGTTCGTTCTTTCAGAATGATAGCTGGGCTATTTCCACCCTGGGGAACTTCCCAGACCATCCAGTGGAGAATAAAACTTCTCCCTAAACTCCTGCATCCTCACGTGTTGTGACTTGTTGTCCGAGGGCTGTGATTTGTGCAAGTTTGCTCACAGTCTTTACAAGCAACACCCCCGCCCAGCGCTCCTCCTCACATCTGAAAAGGTGCATGGCAGAAGCTGAATAGCAAACTGGGAAAAGCTGCCGCTCCGGGGACAGTGGGCAATGGGAATGAACAGGAGGGAGTGGAAGGGGGGGGGTTGGGAAACTTCCGAAAAAAGCCCCTTTAAACTCAACAGGCAAGGGGAGTGTCTGCAGCGGCTCATGAAACTAGGGAGAGCAAGTGCCCCTGACCTGCCAGCTGCACCCTCCCAGTAAAAGGGGCTGCAATGGTTCATAACTCACCCTTTCACCACAAAAAATGGATCCTCCAGTGACATCTTTGTGCCTTTGGACAATACACAGCTTCCACTGTCAGCCACCCGCAGTAAGATCCGGGCCACACTCCCTCATCACATGACAAGGGACTAGGCTTCAACAGCAAAACAAGATCAGCTCCTGCAAAGTGTCTGAACCAAACAGCTCCAACTTCTGGTGCTGGAGGACCTCAGCTTTCTGTTTCCATCCCAGCTAGTTCCTGCACCTTGCTGACTGCCCCCACCCCACTCATTCTATTATGACCCTAGAAATGTGAGTTTTATTTGGGGATTTGACAATGGAGGGTGTTGCACGGAGCAGTCCCATGCAATAAGATTTTAAACAGGTTCACGGACTCCCAGGCCGCCTGCTATTTCTGCGGCCTAGAGGAGTCCGTGTTCCATGTATACGTGGAATGTGAGAGGTTGCAGCCCCTGTTCCATTATTTGAAAGGGGGCTGCTCCTCCATTTTTTGGCTGCACTTCAGTCCCACGCTCCTTGATCGTCAGTCACCCGGTGCAGGGAGGGGGGCGAGTGGGCAGGTCAGAGGACCACCTCGTGGGACTGCTCCTGGGCCTGGCCAAGGTGGCCATCAACAGGTCCAGGCAGCGGGCGGTCGAGGGGGGGGGTCGTTCGGCCCAACTGCCTGGCCTCTCTTCCGCAGCTGTCTTTGCGCCTGGGTGTCCCTGGAGATGGAGCACACGGTGTGCGCCGGCTCGCTCAAGGCCTTCCGCGGCCGGTGGGCACCGCAGGGACTGGAGTGCTTCATCACTCCCCCATCCCCCCTTCCCCCCAACAAAAGTTTAATTTAATTTTTTAAGATTTCTTTAAAAGTTTTTGGTTTAATTTACAGTTTATGAGTTGTGCCCCTTTAAAAGGGGGCACTTTCTACATCTTAAATTGATCATTTACATAAACAACAAGAAGTAGAAATATGAGTTTCTCATCTGTTGCCTTAGTAACACACCAAATGCTGGCTATTCTTCAACATCTCCCCCCACCCCACAACCTTTGTAGCATCCAATTAGGAATCAGATATATACTTGAAAGGGAAGAATTTGCAGGGCTATGAGGAAAGCGCAGGGGGGAGTGGGGCTAACTGAATAGCTCTTTCAAAGAGCCAGCACAGGCATGATGGGCTGAATGGCCTCCTCCTGGGCTGTAGGATTCTATGATTCTATGAATTGTTTCCTAAATGATTCCAGGGTTTTTTTGCCTACAGTACTCGACCTGGAAATTCACATTTCACACTATGCGTAGAGTTTCCTGATATCAGTCCCAAAATTACTGTTTACTAGTTCTACTCTCAGTATATTTTGAAGTAATAAGGTTATTGACCATCCCCGATTTCCATCGCTCCACCATTGGCGGCCGTGTCTTCAGCTGCCTGGGTCTTAAGCTCTGGAATTCCCTCCCTAAACCTCTCCGCCTCTCTCTCCTCCTTTAAGACGCTCCTTAAAACCGACCTCTTTGATCAAGCTTTTGGTCATCTGTCCGAATAACCTCCTTATGTGGCTCGGTGTCAAATTCTGTTTGATAACACACCTGTGAAGCGCCTTGGGACGTTTTACTATGTTAAAGGCGCTGTATAAATTCAAGTTGTTATCTTTTTCTAAAATCTCCTTTGTTGGGAAGTATATGGGATTCCAGAATTATTACTGGAGTTTTGGGGATGGCATTCCATGATTCCATCCATTTACAATTGGACCCAATAGTTGAGGATGACTGAACAAAGTCAAACTGCATTTTTATCCCTGGGGTCGACAGGATTTTTCCAGAACTTTCCTATTCTGCAATTCCATCCACTTCTCCATGAAAACTGTGAATGAGAGTCCTTTATCATGACTAGATTTTAGAAAGCAGCCTGATTCAAGCACCCTCGCTAGTCACTTGACATCATCATTCCTGTACAATGAGGTATGCATTTCTAATGCTGAACATCACCGGCTAGTTTCATTGTTGATGTGATGGGTTATTAATCTGAGTTGAAATGTTAATAGGTGCCGACAGGTGCTGGTTTAGGTGTGTTCTTTTGTACAGAATATAGTTCTAATTTTAATCATTTGTGACAGAACCAAATAATTGAAATGTCAAACGAGTTTGGTTATTTTTCAATGCACTAACTGATCTCCCGTGCTGTTGCTCATCTAGAGAAACATAGAACATAGAAAAATAGGAGCTGGAGTAGGCCATCCGGCCCTTCGAGCCTGCTCCGCCATGCAATATGATCATGGCTGATCCTCTATCTCAATACCATATTCCCGCTCTCTCCCCATACCCCTTGATGCCTTTTGTGTCGAGAAATCTATCTATCTCCTTCTTAAATATATTCAGTGACTTGGCCTCCACAACCTTCTGTGGTAGAGAATTCCACAGGTTCACCACCCTCTGAGTGAAGAAATTTCTCCTCATCTCAGTCCTAAATGTCCTACCCCGTATCCTGAGACTGTGACCCCTCGTTCTAGACTCCCCAGCCAGGGGAAACATCCTCCCTGCATCCAATCTGTCAGAATTTTATACGTTTCAATGAGATCCCCTCTCATTCTTCTAAACTCTAGTGAATACAGGCCTAGTTGACCCAAGCTCTCCTCATAGAGACTGTGAGGTTTAACTGCTGAAATGGTGGTGATGAACCTCCCCTGTCCATATATGGTCAGTGCTCAAGGACTCCTTGTGGACAGGCAGTCTAAATAGGCACACTCGAGGTAAATTAGAGCAATGGCAGAGCCAATTTGGGGGTGGTGCCATGGGGGTTCGTGACCTCCCCACAAGCATTTTGAGGTCAGTCAACGCGGCTTTGAGGGACTGCCTCCATTTCACTCCCAGGAGCTTCTGTCACCTGTCTTCGGCCTACGAGTCTGCGCAGATCCCAGCTTGACCTTTGGTCTGGGTACGTCAGCATCCCCCAGTCCCCGTCCCGCCAAATCTCGAGTTCGACTCTCCCCCAGTGCGCCAAACCTCACTCCACCACTGAATTGGAGGGAAGATTCTATAGATTTGCAGATGCTTGTAAATCTCGGCTCCTGTTTGTGGGCCTATGTTAATGGACCAATAGGGGTGACAGTGTCACCTGACAGGAGTCAGCGCTACCAGTGCTCGCTTCTGAGTCAGAAGGTCGTGGGTTCAAGTCCCACTCCAGAGACTTGAGCTCAAAAATCTAGGCTGCCACTCCCAGTGCAGTACTGAGGGAGTGCTGCACTGTCGGAGGGGCAGTACTGAGGGAGCGCTGCACTTTTGGAGGGGCAGTACGTCACTGTCGGAGGGTCAGTACTGAGGGAGTGCTGCACTGTCGGCGGTGCCATCTTTCGGATGAGACCTTAAACCGAGGTCCCCGTTTGCTCTCTCAGGTGGACGTAAAAGATCCCACGGCACTATTTCAAAGAAGAGCGGGGGAGTTCTCCCCGGTGTCCTGGCCAATATTTATCCCTCAACCAACATCATTAAAAAAAACAGATTATCTGGTCATTATCACATTGCTGTTGGTGGGAGCTTGCTGTGCACAAATTGGCTGCCGCATTTCCTACATTACAACAGTGACTACACTTAAAAAAGTACTTCATTGGCTGTAACCGGTTCCTCTTTCCACTCCCAACATCCGAAAACTTTGATACTTTTTTAAAATTATTTGTTCACAGGCTGTGGGTGTCGCTGGCAAAGCCCTTGAATGTCTCGCTAGGCCATTTCAGAGGGGCCGTTAAGAGTCAACCACATTGCTGTGGGTCTAGAGTCACATATCGGCCAGACCGGGTAAGGGTGGCAGATTTCCTTCCCTGAAGGACATTGGTAAACCAGATGGGTTTTTACGACAGTTTCCTGGTTACCATTACTGATACTAGCTTTTTTTATTCCAGATTTATTTAATTAGAAAGAAAAAAGACTTGCATTTATATAGCGCCTTTCACAACCTCAGGACGTCTCAAAGCACTTTACAGCCAATGAAGTACTTTTGGAGTGTAGTCACTGTTGTAATGTAGGAATTAACTGAATTTAAATTCCCCCAGCTGCCATGGTGGGAATTGTACTCTTGTCTCTGAATTATTCGTCCAGTAACATAACCACTTTGCTACCGTTCGGTTGAGAATATTAATAATATTTTGATTTTTTATTTAAATATAGGCCTGACTTTTGCTTCCCTCTTGAAGACGATCGCGGGGTTGGACCATCCCCTCCGGGGGAGGATGAGTCACCGGGAATTTCCAGGCAAGCCCAAATATGGAGTCGGAAATTGGCGCTGAAAGTGACGAGGCGGCGCGTCCGCCCGGACCATATATGGAGCCAGAGGGAGGAAAGCGACTGAAGCCAAGGGTCTTGCAATAAAGCGGAGGGAATGGGAATGGGAATGGGAGTGGAGGTTAGTGGAATTTGGGAAGCCGAGGGCGGGGGAAAGGGCAATACTGGCAATTTCCCACAAACAGCAATGGCGATGATGAGCGGATAAAATCTGTTTGTGGGACGTTGGGGGCGGGACAAGGGTGTAGTTTCGGGCTTGTCGTCACTGCTATATAAGGAGGATCGCCCTACGAGCGGGGGATTGAAGGAGCTGCTTTGTCAGAGGGAGGGATCAGGGCTGCATTCTTCCCCCACCCCCCTCTGTTTGAATATTTCCCATTATTATCATCATCATCATCCCCCCTACTGCCATGGAGCTGAAGGTGGAAGCCCAGCGGGTGATGGCCGTGGCCCTGGGCAAGATGTACAGCTGCCGGCTACAGCGAGGAGGCATCCGGCTGCACAAGAGCCTGCTGCTGTCGCTGGTGCTGCGGGGCGCCCGGGACGTATATCTGAGCCTGAGAGCCGAGGAGGCCCCGATGGAGGTCGAGCCCCGGGCCGGGGAGAGCCGAGCCGAGGCACCGAGCGCCGTGGAGGTCCCCGTGGAATGGGAATGCAACCAGTCCCCGGAAAGTATCCAGTCCCCGGAATGTATCCAATCCCCGGAAAGTATCCAGTCCCCGGAATGTATCCAATCCCCGGAATGTATCCAGTCCCCAATTCTCGGTCGATACAATGTATCCTCGCCGCCCCAGGACCGCCCGGGAGAAGCCCAGCCCAGCCAGCCGCCCCTCTGCCCCCATCGGGACCCTCTACAAGCCCCGGCCCCCGGGCGAGGATTGGACACGGCCGGGCAGGCGCCTGCCGAGCCCGGGGACGGGAGCAGGAAGCGCAGGAAAGGCTGGGATCAGACAGACTGGGCTGAGTGTGTGCCCCACAAGAGGGCCAGACTGGAGGAGGACGAGAAAGAGGAGGAGGCGCATCTTTCCGGGAGGCCAGAGCAGGGAGTGGCGAACCCCAACATCCACGGCCTGGTCAGTGTGTTCGGCTCGGGATTCGGCGGCCTGCTCAGCAAAGGCAAGGCCGACTGCCCCAAAGAGCAGCCCTGCCGGGACAGGGTGCTGAGCAAGCTGGGCGTTTGGATGCGAGCCATCGTGGCTTACTGAAGGAGGGCAGAGCGGGAGTCGGCTTGGAAATTGAACCCGAGAAATTAACAAGAGTGGCTTCCCCCCCCTCTCGGAAATCTACAGGCGGCGCCTTCTCCTATTAGCCAGGAGAAGGGTGGGGACCATTCGCCCTTGCGACTGCATCTGGGGGCGTTCAGAAAGACTTGTCAAGAAGGCGTTCAGAGCGAGCTGAGGGGCTGACCGTGACCGTCCCCGGTGCTGGCACCGCAGCCACAGCCTCCCTCCAACTCCCCACAGACTCTTGGAACAATTCACAGAGAGAGGGAGGGAGCCAACAGCACTGACTCGTGTTTCCCCTCTCCTCCCTATCTCGATGCCAAGGCAGTGACGAGGCGTTTGCTCAAGTTGCACAACCGGATTCCGGGCGAGCGTTCTGGGTTGTTTTTTTTCATATATTGTTGATCAGAGCCCAGACAGAGGAGGCACAACAAACTGAGCCAAGTGTGTGTGAGTGAGTGAGCGTGTGCGAGGGAGCCCCTCCTGGCTCTTATTCAGGACGGGGGACCATCACAGACTGTGGACTTTTTTTTTGTAATTCGAAAGTTACTGTCGTTTTTATTGTTTGCTTCAGATTTTAAATTATATGGAACTCAAAATGTATTTCTAAATTCAGGACTTGTTTCGCAATAGATCAATAAAAAAATATTGAATGAAATTCTAATTTAGTTCACTTCTGATGGGTCTACACCAGATTATTAACCTGTCTTTTCTCTTTATTCAAATGCTGTTTTTATTTCTCCATTTCTGTGGATGTGGGAAAGGAGTTGAGGTCGAAGATCAGCCATGATCTTATTAAATGGGGCAGCAGGCTCGAGGGGCCGAATGGCCGACTCTTGCTCCTAATTCTTGTGTCTTTTTCCATTTAGGATAAGGTTCTCTGCAGGGTATGGGTGCTGCCCAGGGTAGTACTGAGACCCACTCCCAGGTTATATTTTATTATTTTGCTCTGTCCTGGGTTATCTGATAACAATTGGGAGACTGTAGTTGCCCTCAGTGCCCTGGGCTGGGGAGCGGGAAATCAGCCTGGCTTCCTGCTGCTGGTCTCTGGCATCAGAGGGTGGGGGTGTGAGGAAAAGCTGGAGAAACTGGCATTTAACGTCTCATCTGAAAGACGGCACCTCCGACAGTGCAGCACTCCCTCAGCACTGCACTGGGAGTGTCAGACTGGTTTATGCGCTCAAATCTCTGGAGCGGGACTGCTCGACTCCAAGGTGAGAAATGGTCACTTGGCTCCGTCGGTGCCTGTGGAATCACATCTCGGCCTTTTCAGGATAGGAAAGAAAAAGCAGTGAGGGGGTGGGTGTCGCTGGCAGGAGCTCACCATTCACCCCTATTCTGCAATGTGTGGCTGGTGGTAATTGCATAAGTCAGCTTCTATTAAACATGGCTGTCACCAGCCAGATCAATGTAAACCGGGCATGTTTTTTTTTACGTTCATGGGATCTGGGCGTCGTTGGCAAGGCCAGCATTTATTGCCCATCCCTAATTGCCCTTGAGAAGGTGGTGGTGAGCCGCCGCCTTGAACCGCTGCAGTCCGTGTGGTGAAGGTTCTCCCACAGTGCTGTTAGGGAGGGAGTTCCAGGATTATGACTCAGCGACGATGAAGGATCGGCCGATATACTTCCAAGTCAGGATGGTGTGTGACTTGGAGGTGGTGGTGTTCCCGTGCGCCTGCGGCCCTTGTCCTTCTAGGTGGTAGAGGTCGCGGGTCACGTGAGGCTATTTTTTGAACTGTGTACGAGTACAAAGAGCATGGCACTGCCTGGCAGAAGGGACCGAGCCAACTTTGTTATCTGCCCAGTTAAACAGTAACATCTGGTCAGGATTCAGGAGTTCAAAGTACTGTGTAAATCTTAATATTGGGACTCTTCCAAAACTGCAGAACAAACTGTACAAGGGGAATCGTTCTATAATTTTGGAACCCTTATCTTATTCTTCGGTCATTATGTTTTCTAATTTGTTATTTTCTACTTTGAAAAAATCATCGCCCAACATTCTTTTTTTTAAAAAAAAAATGACCAATCATACTCGGCCAAAACAAATTTTCTTTTCTGAAGCTTGATTTACCAATTGCATTCTGCAAAAAAAATGGTAGCTGGCCACCTGATTAAACCTTGACCTCTTGCTGGGAGACACAGCCGCCATGACAGTCCCTTGCCTGAATAGAGAGAAAGCCAATGACTTAGCCTCAGTATCGTGTGGTCTCGGTGAGGATGCCAAATAGCAGAGGTATGTGTTGGATCAATGCAAAGTCAACACTCGATCGTGACATTTCATACCTCCCTTAGCCTTCCCCTAAAGTCTTTGGGGTTTTTGTCCTCTAATCGCTAGTTCTAGATCTACCCTGAACCATGGCCGTGTCCCGCACTGCGACCTTTGAGAAATCTTCACCTAGGGTTTCTAAAAACAAGCACGTTTCAAATTTGTACACTGTGGTTTTCTGCAAATATTTTGTATTTAAAATTGCCGATGGCATCAAGTGAACTGGTTTGGAGGATTAACTGAGCTGCATTAACATGCACACACTTTAAATCATGAGTCAACGTGGAGGCCTTTCACCTCGGGCGATGGGATTGGAATCCAGATCTGCCTCATGGGCGGTGGAAGCATATTGAACAATAACTTTCAAAAGGGAATTGGATATATTCTTGAAAAGGAACAAAATTTGCAGGGCTGTGGGGAAAGAGCAGGGGAGGGGGACTAATTGGAGAGCTCTTTCAAAGAGCTGGCACAGGCACGATGGGCCGAATGGTCCTTTGTAATGAGTTTGGGACAGTATCGGATCCGGATACGGCAGCATAGTGGTTGTTACTGGACTAATAATCTGGTTCAAATCCCACCATGGCAGCTGGGGAATTTTAATTCAGTTAATTAAATAAATCTGGAACTCAAAGCTAGTATCAGTAATGGTGACCATGAAACTACCGGAGTGTCGTAAAAACCCAACTGGTTCACTAATGTCCTTTAGGGAAGGAAATCTGCCGTCCTTACCCGGTCTGGCCTATATGTGACTCCAGACACTCAGCGATGTGATTGACTCTTAACTGCCCCTCAGTTGTATCAAAAACCGCTACAAAAAACTATAATCCACATGGACTGCAGCGGTTCAAGAAAGCGGCTCACCGCCACCTTTTCAAAGGCAATTAGGGATGGACAATAAATGCTGGCCTTGCCAGCGACGCCCACATCCCGAGAATGAATAAATTAAAAAAAAACTCGGTGGTAGCGAGTTCCACATTCTCACCACTCTTTGTGGCCCCAGCCGGTTCAGTCTTTCCTGATAGTTATAACCTCTCAGGTTTGGTATCATCCTTGTAAATCTTTTTTACACCTTCTATTTATGCTCACACACACAAAGCTGACCAGGGATTGAAGCGACGCAAGTGTGGATGGGGGGCAGCTTGGACCAAATTGGATTGTCCACATAAGGAGGTGGACGGTTGTCATGTGTGAAGGGTTTGGTACGCGGCCTGTGAAGGGTTTGGTACGCGGCCTGTGAAGGGTTTGGTACGCGGCCTGTGAAGGGTTTGGTACGCGGCCTGTGAAGGGTTTGGTACGCGGCCGGTGAAGGGTTTGGTACGCGGCCTGTGAAGGGTTTGGTACGCGGCCTGTGAAGGGTTTGGTACGCGGCCTGTGAAGGGTTTGGTACGCGGCCTGTGAAGGGTTTGGTACGCGGCCTGTGAAGGGTTTGGTACGCGGCCTGTGGAGGGTTTGGTACGCGGCCTGTGGAGGGTTTGGTACGCGGCCTGTGGAGGGTTTGGTACGCGGCCTGTGAAGGGTTTGGTACGCGGCCTGTGAAGGGTTTGGTACGCGGCCTGTGAAGGGTTTGGTACGCGGCCTGTGGAGGGTTTGGTACGCGGCCTGTGAAGGGTTTGGTACGCGGCCTGTGAAGGGTTTGGTACGCGGCGTGTGAAGGGTTTGGTACGCGGCCTGTGAAGGGTTTGGTACGCGGCCTGTGAAGGGTTTGGTACGCGGCCTGTGGAGGGTTTGGTACGCGGCCTGTGGAGGGTTTGGTACGCGGCCTGTGGAGGGTTTGGTACGCGGCCTGTGGAGGGTTTGGTACGCGGCCTGTGAAGGGTTTGGTACGCGGCCTGTGAAGGGTTTGGTACGCGGCCTGTGAAGGGTTTGGTACGCGGCCTGTGGAGGGTTTGGTACGCGGCCTGTGGAGGGTTTGGTACGCGGCCTGTGGAGGGTTTGGTACGCGGCCTGTGGAGGGTTTGGTACGCGGCCTGTGAAGGGTTTGGTACGCGGCGTGTGGAGGGTTTGGTACGCGGCCTGTGGAGGGTTTGGTACGTGGCCTGTGAAGGGTTTGGTACGCGGCCTGTGGAGGGTTTGGTACGCGGCCTGTGAAGGGTTTGGTACGCGGCGTGTGAAGGGTTTTGTACGCGGCCTGTGAAGGGTTTGGTACGCGGCCTGTGAAGGGTTTGGTACGCGGCCTGTGAAGGGTTTGGTACGCGGCCTGTGGAGGGTTTGGTACGCGGCCTGTGGAGGGTTTGGTACGCGGCCTGTGGAGGGTTTGGTACGCGGCCTGTGGAGGGTTTGGTACGCGGCCTGTGGACACTCCAGCAAGTGGAAAGAGAAAACAAAATGGAGCATCTCCTCAATAGCAAAAAATACAGCTCCACCCAGCAAAAGATTAGACGTTGAAAAGTCTAAGTTGCAGAAAATGAGGAAACCAATTGAAACAACGTGACAATCCCCTCTGGTTTCTCTTCCCTTTTCCCCTCCCCCATACACACAGATTTGAAAGCAGGAAGGAACTGGGTCAGTGAGTGACAGCGTAAAACTCTGCCATGTCCTTGGATTAGCCTTGTAACTGAAGTAGTTGAGTAATTGACTCCCAACTCCATGATGCTGATCAAGGCCCCAGTCCCTGGTGCTAGGACCTGGTCACTGTGAGAACAAACTCCTGAGTGCAAGGTGAGGCTCCAGGTGGAGGTCCTCTCTGTGAGAGTAGATCCCAGTAATGGCGAGGGTGAGTTGGAGTGTAATGGTGAGGGGTGAGTTGGAGTGTAATGGCGAGGGGTGAGTTGGAATGTAATGGTGAGGGGTGAGTTGGAGTGTAATGGCGAGGGTGAGTTGGAGTGTAATGGCGAGGGTGAGTTGGAGTGTAATGGCGAGGGTGAGTTGGAGTGTAATGGCGAGGGTGAGTTGGAGTGTAATGGCGAGGGTGAGTTGGAGTGTAATGGCGAGGGTGAGTTGGAGTGTAATGGCGAGGGTGAGTTGGAGTGTAATGGCGAGGGTGAGTTGGAGTGTAATGGCGAGCGTGAGTTTCAGTGTAATGGCGAGGGTGAGTTGGAGTGTAATGGCGAGGGTGAGTTTCAGTGTAATGGCGAGGGTGAGTTGGAGTGTAATGTCGAGTGTGAGTTGGAGTGTAATGGCGAGGGTGAGTTGGAGTGTAATGGCGAGGGTGAGTTGGAGTGTAATGGCGAGGGTGAGTTGGAGTGTAATGGCGAGGGTGAGTTGGAGTGTAATGGCGAGGGTGAGTTGGAGTCTAATGTCGAGTGTGAGTTGGAGTCTAATGGCGAGGGTGAGTTGGAGTCTAATGGCGAGGGTGAGTTGGAGTGTAATGGCGAGGGTGAGTTGGAGTGTAATGGCGAGGGTGAGTTGGAGTGTAATGGCGAGGGTGAGTTGGAGTGTAATGGCGAGGGCCGGGTTTATTATTATTACACAAAGGAGTATGTGATGTTGTTTCTCTATTAAGCTGTGGGCAGGTTTTCTGTACTGCGCCAACACATTTCACCAAGGTCACTTAAGACTGGCGGACTTTCATCATATCAGCCTGGGCACAATTCCAAGCAGCTCTCATGGAGGTGAAAGGACAATGTCAGAATCAGCTCCAGTCTCCAATCCCCTAACTCGACACGTAGCTTTGGAACACAATGTAGAGTTCAGTTCAGGATGTGGACAGAACTGGTTGTAGTTGGTTCAGAGTGAAGCTACCGAGGCAATTAGCTTTTTGCTAATCTTTCTATTGCCAGGTGATATGAGGAGCACAATTACCCTCAGTGCCCCTGGGCTGGGTTGGGTAGGGGTGGGGGAGAGACTCAGCTGATGATACTGGCTCATGTGGATGTCTGGATCGGTGGTGATGCCCTCCAAACGGAATACTGCCTTACTGCCTCGGCTCCCACAGGGACATCAACCATTTGGTTAGCAGAAGGTCATCACTGGCCTTGGAACCAGACCCAACAAGACTTGGTGTGTTTGGGAGAGAACGCGTGGAAAAAAGGAACATTGTTGGAACAATAATTGGGTCCTCCTGTCACATTGCTCACAGCAAGTCGGAGGAGGCCTTGTTCTATAAGGCAAGAAATATTATAACATGTAACATACAATGTAGTTACCAGCTGACCTTAATGTAGCCGGTGCCTTTAAAGCCACCGCATCTAATTGCTGTGAATTGGCACTTTGAAATCAGTTAGGAGCCAATAGCTTTTCTTTCCTAATTATATGTTTATGAACAGTCATTGTAAATACCAGTATAAAATATACAATATGTGAACAACATGTGAGGTATTACTGAAGGCTGATTTCCCCACCCACGCAGTCATCCATTTGATGAACATTGTACGGTATGAGTCATGATCGAGGATTAGACACTGCCCGGCAGATTTGTCCAGCCTTTGAGCTGTGAAAAGTTGCAAAATTTCTAAAATAAATTGATTTCCGATTCATGGTGACCCGAGCCTGACCTTGTCCGCGCTCCTCCATTTTTAAGATCAGGGGGAGTGGGACTAATTGGAGAGCTCTTTCAAAGAGCCTGCACAGGCACGATGGGCCGAATGGCCTCCTTCTGTGCTGTCCCATTGTATGATTCTATGAAATGAAAGAAAGACTTGCATTTCTATAGCGCCTTTCACGCCCTCAGGACGTCCCAAAGCGCTTTACATCCAATGAAGTACTTTTTCAAGTGGAGTCACTGCTGTAATGTGGGAAACGCAGCAGCCAATTTGCACACAGCAAGCTCCCACAAACAGTAATGTGATAATGACCAGATAATCTGTTTTAGTGATGGTGGTTGAGGGATAAATATTGGCCAGGACACCGGGGAGAACTCCCCTGCTCTTCTTCGAAATAATGCCGCGGGATCTTTTACGTCCACCTGAGAGAGCAGACAGGGCCTCGGTTTAACGTCTCATCTGAAAGACGGCACCTCTGACAGTGCAGCACTCCCTCAGTACTGCCCCTCCGACAGTGCAGCGCTCCCTCAGTACTGCCCCTCTGACAGTGCGGCGCTCCCTCAGTACTGCCCCTCTGACAGTGCAGCGCTCCCTCAGTACTGCCCCTCCGACAGTGCGGCGCTCCCTCAGTACGGCCCCTCCGACAGTGCGGCGCTCCCTCAGTACTGCCCTCCGACAGTGCGGCGCTCCCTCAGTACTGCCCTCCGACAGTGCAGCGCTCCCTCAGTACTGCCCCTCTGACAGTGCGGCGCTCCCTCAGTACTGCCCCTCCGACAGTGCGGCGCTCCCTCAGTACTGCCCCTCTGACAGTGCAGCGCTCCCTCAGTACTGCCCCTCCGACAGTGTGGCGCTCCCTCAGTACTGCCCCTCCGACAGTGCGGCGCTCCCTCAGTACTGCACTGGGAGTGTCGGCCTAGATTTTTGTGCTCAAGTCTCTGGAGTGGGGACTTGAACCCACAACCTTCTGACTCAGAGGTGAGAGTGCTACTAATTGAGCCACGGCTGACACTACTGGATAGCAATCAGGAGCAGGAACCCTGGCTAACTTTCCCCTATCTCCAGGAGACGGAGACCAGCAGGAGCTCCTCCTGCCCCCAATCCCAGTGGAGACCAAGCACTGAACTGGAGGCTTTTGCGGCCTGTTTGGTTCCTTTACCCAATCGAGGCTTGGTGGAGCTACAACAAATCTGTTTATACAAACGACCGGGTGGTTGCGAGGAGTCTGATAAAAAGGAGAGACTCCTCCCAGTGTGTGGGTGGGGAATTTTCCAGTGAGCCTTCATGTGGAGATTAGGTGGAATGCGGTCGAACAAGTTTGGACTTCACCCGGCAGCAGATAATGGCTTGAGCTGAAGGGAGCCCACACCTCCCCCACTCAAGCTCCAGTGACTGAGTGCAGAAAACCAGAAACCCATTAGCAGGGATGGTGTAATGCTGCAGTGTCACAAACACCACTCACTCCAGGGATTAGAAAATACCAAGATAGGCACAGATGAGGGAGACTCATTCAACCCATCCTCCCACAGAAACCCACGCTCCCGAGGCACAGGACTCACACAGTTTAGAATCGTAGAATCATAGAAATTTACAGCACAGAAGGAGGCCATTCGACCGACAAAGAGCTCTCCAGCCTAATCCCACTTTCCAGCTCTTGGTCCGTAGCCCTGTAGGTTACGACACTTCAAGTGCATATCCAAGTACTTTTTAAAGCTACTGGCAATCAGTAACTAGTGGTGTTCCACAGGGGTCAGTGCTGGGTCCCCAACTCTTCACAATCTATATTAACGATTTGGAGGAAGGGACCAAGTGTAACATATCAAAATTTGCAGATGATACAAAGATGGGAGGGAAAGTAGTGAGTGAGGAGGACATAAAAAACCTGCAAGGGGACATAGACAGGCTAAGTAAGTGGGCAGAGATTTGGCAGATGGAATACAACACTGGAAAGTGTGAGGTGATGCACTTTGGCAGGAAAAATCCTAGAGCAATTTATTATCTTAATGGCAAGAAACTGGAGAGTACTGAAGTGCAAAGGGATCTGGGGGTCCTGGTGCACGAAACTCAAAAGGTTAGTATGCAGGTGCAGCAAGTGATTAAGAAGGCAAATGGAATGTTGGCTTTCATTGCTAGGGGGATAGAATATAAAAATAGGGAGGTATTGCTTCAGTTGTACAAGGTATTGGTGAGACCGCACCTGGAATACTGCATACAGTTTTGGTGTCCTTACTTAAGGAAAGACATCCTTGCTCTCGAGGCAGTGCAAAAAAGGTTCACTCGGTTAATCCCGGGGATGAGGGGGTGGTCATATGAGGAGAGGTTGGGTAGATTGGGACTCTACTCATTGGAGTTCAGAAGAATGAGAGGCGATCTTATTGAAACATATAAGATTGTGAAGGGGTTGGATCGGGTGGATGCGGGGAGGATGTTCCCGATGACGGGTGAGACGAGAACTAGGGGACATAGTCTTAGAATAAGGGGCTGCTCTTTCAAAACTGAGATGAGGAGGAACTACTTCACTCAGAGGGTGGTAGGTCCATGGAATATGCTGCCACAAAAAGCTGTAGAAGCTACAACATTAATTAAATTTAAAACAGAAATAGACAGTTTCCTAGAAGTAAAGGGCATTAAGGGTTACGGGGAGCGGGCAGGAATTTGGACATGAGTCTAGGTTCGGTTCAGTCATGGCCCTGTGGGTAGTGGAGCGGGCCCAGGGACTGTGTAGCCTGATTCTGCGCCTATTTCGTGTGTGCAATTCTGTTAGATGCAGGAGATGGTTCTGTGATAGATAGTAGATTGGCGGTTAGGATCAGATCAGCCATGATCTTATTGAATGGCGGAGCAGGCTCGAGGGGCCGATTGGCCTACTCCTGCTCCTATTTCTTATGTTCTTATGTTAAATGTGATGAGGGTTTCTGCCTCGACCACCCTTTCAGGCAGTGAGTTCCAGACCCCCACCACCCTCTGGGTGGAAAAATTCTCCTCAAATCCCCTCGAAACCTCTGACCAATTACTTTAAATCTATGCTCCCTGGTTATTGACCTCTCTGCTAAGGGAAATAGGTCCTTCCTATCCACTCTATCTAGGCCCCGAATAATTTTATACACCTCAATTAAATCTCCCCTCAGCCTCCTCTGTTTCAAAGAAAACAACCCCAGCCTATCCAATCTTTCCTCATAGCTCAAATTCTCCAGTCCTGGCAACATCCTGGTAAATCTCCTCTGTACATCCTCTAGTGCAAACACATCCTTCCTGTAATGTGGTGACCAGAACTGCACGCAGTATTCTAGCTGCGGCCTAATTAGTGTTTTATACAGTTCAAGCATAACCTCCCTGCTCTTATATTCTATGCCTCGGCTAATAAAGGCAAGTATCCCGTATGCCTTCTTAACCACCTTATCTACCTACTGAAACAGTTCCAGTCCTACTCGGGTCCCCTCCCTCACCTCTTTTTCCGGTACATTGACGACTGTATCGGTGCCGTTTCCTGCTCTCGCCCTGAACTAGACAATTTCATTCACTTTGCCTCCAATTTCCACCCTTCCCTCACCTTCACATGGTCCATCTCCGACTCTTCCCTTCCCTTCCTCGACTTCTCCGTCTCCATCTCTGGGGATAGGTTATTGACCAACATTCACTACAAGCCTACTGACTCCCACAGCTACCTGGACTACACTTCCTCCCACCCCGCCTCCTGTAAGGACTCTATTCCCTTCTCCCAGTTTCTCCGTCTCCGCCGCATCTGCTCCGACGATGCCACCTTCCATACCAGTGCTTCCGACATGTCTTCCTTTTTCCTCAACCGAGGATTCCCCTCTACCGTGGTCGACACGGCCCTCGACCGTGTCCGTTCTATCTCCCGCACTTCTGCCCTCACCCCGGCCCCTCCCTCCCAGAACCACGATAGAGTTCCCCTTGTCCTCACCTTTCACCCCACCAGCCTCCACATTCAATGGATCATCCTCCGCCATTTCCGCCACCTCCAACGTGATCCCACCACCAAACGTATCTTCCCCTCACCTCCCCTTTCAGCATTCCGTAGGGACCGCTCCCTCCGAGACACTCTAGTCCACTCCTCTATCACCCCCAGCACCCCTTCCCCCTCGCCCGGCACCTTCCCGTGCAAGCGCAGGAGATGCAACACATGCCCTTGTACATCCCCCCTTCCCACTCTCCAGGGCCCCAAACACCCCTTCCAGGTGAAACAGCGATTTACTTGTACTTCTTGCAATCTAGTATACTGTATTCGCTGCTCACGATGTGGTCTCCTCTACATTGGGGAGACCAAACGCAGATTGGGTGACCGCTTTGCGGAACACCTCCGTTCAGTCTGTAAGGGGGACCCCGAGCTCCCGGTGGCCTGTCATTTTAATTCACCTCTCCACACCCACTCAGACCTCACCGTCCTCGGCCTCGTGCATTGTTCCACGGAAGCTCAGCGTAAGCTCGAAGAACAGCACCTCATCTTTCGTTTAGGCACTTTACAGCCTTCCGGACTCAATATCGAGTTCAACAATTTCAGATCATAACCTCGGCCCCTACCACATCCACCCTTTTGGTTCGTGCCTTTTTCCTTTTTTTTCTCTCTCTCCCCCTACGGCAGCTGTCTCTCATTCTGCCAGCATTTCACACCTCACCTTTTGTTTCTTAATGTGCGGGTTAGGTTGATTTGGCTATGATAAATTGACCCTTAGTGTTAGGGGGGGATTAAATATGTGGGGTTATGGGGATAGGATGGGATATGTTAGGGGGAATTAAATACATGGGGTTACAGGGGTAGGGTGGGATATGTGTACTGTGGGGATTAAAGCAGGGACAGGGTACTGGATTTGGATGATCAGCCATGATCGTATTGAATGGTGGAGCAGGCTCGACGGGCCGAATGGCCTACTCCTGCTCCTAGATTCTATGTTTCTATGTTTCTATGTTAACCTGTCCCTTTACCATCTCGTCTTGCCTTGAGCATCTCTTAATGTCTCTACTTACCATAGTTATTCCTCCCCCAGCCTCCCACTTGCTTTTTTATCTGTTTCATTTCCTGCTCTTTTCTCAGTTCTGACGAAGGGTTTCGACCTGAAATGTTAACTCTGTTTCTCTCTCCACGGATGTTGCCTGGCCTGCTGAGTTTTTCCAGCGTTTTCTGTTGTTGTTTCAATTTTCCAGCATCCGCAGTATTTTGCTATCACCTTATCTACCTGTCCTGCTACCTTCAGGGATCTGTGGACATGCACTCCAAGGTCCGTCTGTTCCTCTACACTACTCAGTGTCCTACCATTTATTGTGTATTCCCTTTCCTTGTTAGCCCTCCCTAAATGCATTACCTCGCACTTCTCTAGATTGAATTCCGTTTGCCACTGTTCTGCCCACCTGACCAGTCCGTTGATATCTTCCTGCAGTCTGCAGCTTCCTTCTCCATTATCAACCACATGGCGTATTTTTGTATCATCTGCAAACTTCTTAATCATACTTTCTACATTCAAGTCCAAATCATTGATATATACCACAAAAAGCAAATAACCCAGTACTGAGCCCTGCGGAACCCCACTGGAAACAGCCTTCCAGTCACAAAAACACCCTTCGACCATTACCCTTTGTTTCCTGCCTCTGAGTCAATTTTAGATCCTACTTTCCACTTTGCCTTGGATCCCATGGACTTTTACTTTCGTGACCAGTCTGCCATGCGGGACCTGAACAAAAGCCTTGCTAAAATCCATATAGACTACATCAAATGCAGCTTTTGGTAACTCAACCGGGGTCTACCGGATTTGGTTAGATTGTCAGCCCTGGTAAACAAAACTCTTCTAAATTCAGTGAAATTCCCATCGTTGACCCCATGGTACAGCGTTTAGTACAGAATTGGGGAAAGTAGAGCCCTGGGTGTGAAAGAAAGACTTGCATTTCTATCGCGCCTTCCACGCCCTCAGGATGTCCCAAAGTGCTTTACAGCCAATGAAGTACTTGTTGAAGTGTAGTCACTGTTGTAATGTGGGAAATGCAACAGCCAATTTGCGCACAGCAAGCTCCCACAAACAGCAATGTGATAATGATCAGATAATCTGTTTTTTAATAATGTTGATTGAGGGATAAATATTGGCCCCAGGACACCGGGGAGAACTCCCCTGCTCTTCTTCAAAATAGTCACCGTGGGATCTTTTACGTCCACCTGAAAGGGCAGACGGGGCCTCGGTTTAACGTCTCATCTGAAAGACGGCACCTCCGACAGTGCAGCGCTCCCTCAGTACTGCCCCTCCGACAGTGCAGCGCTCCCTCAGTACTGCCCCTCCGACAGTGCAGCGCTCCCTCAGTACTGCCCCTCCGACAGTGCGGCGCTCCCTCAGTACTGCCCCTCCGACAGTGCAGCGCTCCCTCAGTACTGCCCCTCCGACAGTGCAGCGCTCCCTCAGTACTGCCCCTCCGACAGTGCGGCGCTCCCTCAGTACTGCCCCTCCGACAGTGCGGCGCTCCCTCAGTACTGCCCCTCCGACAGTGCGGCGCTCCCTCAGTACTGCCCCTCCGACAGTGCGGCGCTCCCTCAGTACTGCACTGGAGTATCAGCCTGGATTTTTGTGCTCGAGTCTCTGGAGTGGGGCTTGAACCCACAACCTTCTGACTCAGAGGTGAGAGTGCTGCACACTGAGCCACGGCCGACAGTCACATAGCCAGCTAAAAGCCCACCATCGCAGGCCGGTCAGCGCATGCACTTAGTGCAGCGGTCAGCATCGGCGGGATATTTGGCCATGGGGAGCATAATCGCTGCGTATCCCACCCAGTCCTCACAGGACATCCTCACGTGCTCTTTCCAACAGGGGCCACTGGGAGATGATCAGAAATGGCAACCCTGTCTCAACCCAGGGCACTGAGACTAACTGTAGCGTCCCCACGGCACCCCAGTTAAGAGATCGGCCCACTCAGCACCAACCCGGGAACTTGCTGCCTGTATGCTGCACAGTTCCCTGTTTTCAAATTCCTCCACGTCCTCGCCCCTCCAACTTCCTCCAACTACACAACCCCCCCAAGATCTCTGCGCCCCTCCAATCCCTGATTATAATCGCTCCACCATTGGCGGCCGTGCCTTCTGTTGCCTAGGCCCTAAGCTCTGGAATTCCCTGCCTAAACCTCTCCGCCTCTCTCTCCTCCTTTAAGACGCTCCTTAAAATCTACCTCTTTGACCAAGATCTGTTCTAATATCTCCTTGCGTGGCTCGGTGTCAAGTTTTGTTTGATAATCGCTCCGGTGAAGCACCTTGGGATGTTTTACTACGTTAAAGGCGCTATATAAATGCAAGTTGTTGTTGTGCAGTATATTACATAAGAACATAAGAATTAGGAGGAGGAGTCGGCCATTCGGCCCCTCGAGCCTGCTCCACCATTCAATAAGATCATGGCTGATCTTCGACCTCAATTCCACTTTCCTGCACTATCCCCATATCCCTTGATTCCCCTAGAGTCCAAAAATCTATCGATCTCAGCCTTGAATATACTCAACGACTCAGCATCCACAGCCCTTTGGGGCAGAGAATTCCAAAGATTCACAACCCTCTGAGTGAAGAAATTCCTCCTCATCTCAGTCTTAAATGGCCGACCCCTTATCCTGAGACTGTGACCCCTCGTTCTAGACTCTCCAGCCAGGGGAAACAACCTCTCAGCATCTACCCTGTCAACCCCCCTCAGAATCTTATATGTTTCAATGAGATCACCGCTCATTCTTCTAAACTCCAGAGAGTACAGGCCCATTCTACACATTGAAAGAAGGCTCTATGTTTGCAGGAATGACGGGGGTGGGGTGGGGGGCGGTTAAAGGAGGATATAAATCATCACTGAGGCACAGGAATGCAGTTATCATGGTAAGATGAGGAGGAGGTGCCATGCGTAGCCAAGGCTGGAGTCAGAAATCTCAAGGTTTTTAAGTCAGTCTTGCACTCACATATGTAATAGGCAGAGAGAAGATGTTTCCACTTGTGGGGGGGCGACCAAAGCTAGGGTCCATCAATATAAGACAGATAGTCACTAATAAATCCAATCGGGAATTCAGGGGGATCTTCTTTACCCAGAGAGTGGTGAGAATGTGGAACTCGCTACCACAGGGAGTGGTTGAGGCGAATAGTATAGATGCATTTAATGGGAGGAGGCTGGATAAACACATGAGGGAGAAAGGAGTAGAAGAAAGAAAAGAAAGACTTGCATTTCTACAGTGCCTTTCACGGCCACCGGACGTCCCAAAGCGCTTTACAGCCAATGAAGTACTTTTGAAGTGGAGTCACTGTTGTAATGTAGGAATAGAAGGATATGCTGATAGGGTGAGTTGAAATGAGGTGGGAGGAGGCTCGTGTGGAGCATAAACACCGGCATCAACCCATTGGGCCGAAGGGCCTGTTTCTGTGCTGTAAATTCTACCTACTTCTGTGTGATGCAGCTCCGTAATGATCTTTCTGGGATCTGTGCTTTATCCAAGAGGTTTAGTTAGGAGATACATGAGCTGGGTTATAAACTGGGGTAAAATTAATTTACATGGATGCAGGAAATCTGTCAGAACCTGCCCAGCCTGTTCAGCAAGCAGCTGTTCCACGCCCCGCAATAGAGCCCAGCTGCCAGGATACGCCATTGTTTGCAGCTCCCTATGTGCGCCTGTTGATTGTGTGTTGTCCCAGGCTCCTGGGAAATGCTGCCTGAGGACTGACGCAGAGCTGAGCCGCAGTGGGAATGTTGCCGCGTTGTCACGGTAACGCCCTGTTTTTGTATTGTCTGGCAGATTCGGCAGTATATTGGCCCTGTGACTGCTGACACCGTGCCAAGACCACAGAGACAGCGAGCGCTCGCAGCACGCCTGACCACACCCACTGCCACCCCGGGATTTCTCTATTGTGTCTCTGAGACAATCCTTATTTTTTACATCCACGTCCCAAGCTGTGTTTCGCCCTGCTGGGTCCCGTCTCCAACTGTTATGATTGTGTCCGGGCTCCTTCTGTGAAATCTGCCCCAAGAGAGAGAGAGAGAGAGAGAGAGAGAGAGAGAACGACACAGGGAGATAGGAGTCAGTGTTCAACAAACCTCCGCAACCTCCACCACACAGTAGGACAAGGGCAGCAGGCACATGGGAACACCACCACCTCCGAGTTCCCCTCCAAGTCACACACACCATCCCGATATGGACATATCACCGTTCCTTCATCGTCGCTGGGTCAAAATTCTGGAACTCCCCACCTAGCAGCACTGTGGGAGTACCTTCACCACACGGACTGCAGCGGTTCAAGAAGGCGACCCACCACCACCTTCTCAAAGGGCAATTAGGGATGGGCAATAAATGCTGGTCTTGCCAGCGACGCCCACATCCCGAGAATGAAATAAAAACAACCCATTTAAAGATAAACTCCCTGATGTTCTCTTCTCCTCCCCTGATGGTGCAGAGATGCTGGGGAATAGGTTCCAAGGGTACCTGCTGCCTCACCCATATGGTGAGAGTGGGCAGGTGGAAACACATCAAACCTGGTCAATGATTCCCCTCCCCAGGCCTGTTAACTGAGGCCAAGTGTATTGTGGTTACCAACCTCTGGTTGGACGTATTCCTGGAGGTTCCATCACATGACCTCCAACCGCCCCCCCCCCCCCTCCCCCCCAGGATGCAGAGGAGATTTACTAGAATGATGAGGGACTTCAGTTACGTGGAGAGACTGGAGAAGCTGGGATTGTTCTCCTTAGAGCAGAGAAGGTTAAGAGGAGATTTAATGGAGGCGTTCAAAATCATGGAGGGGTTATTGATAAATAGAGAGAGACTGTTTCCACTGGTAGGCAGGTCGGTAACCAGAGGACACAGATTTAAGGTAATTGGCAAAAGAGGGGAGATGAGGAAAGATGTTTTTACGCAGCGAGGTTGTTGTGATCTGGAATGCGCTGCCTGAAAGAGCGGTGGAAGCAGATTCAATAGTAACTTTCAAAAGGGAATTGGATGAATAGTTGAAGAGGAAAAATTTGCAGGGCTGTGGGGAAAGAGCAGGGGGCAGTGGGACTAATCGGAGAGCTCTTTCAAAGAGCCGGCACAGGCACGATGGGCCGAATGGCCTCCTTCTGTGCTGTATCATTCTATGATTCTATGAAATGAAAGTGTTCAAAGAAAATGAAAAAGAGAGACACAAATATTGTAATGCCCTTGTGATTTTCTCCTGGGCTCGGAGCAGAGTCCAGGAGATTAATTCCTGGTGTCTCCAGGAGAGTCAATTCTCCGATTAAGTGTCGCACTTTCACCGAGATCAGCACAGACTGAAGATCAAGGTCAGGACCTTCATTTACATAATCTCAAATGTAAAACCTTCCATGAATCGCAATCAGGCAGCGTAATCATTTCTTTTTGTTCTTTCCATTAAAAAGTATTCCTTGATGTATTGAAGAGTGGTAACCTGGAGCTGAAAATGAGTTTATCACAAAAAAATAAGCATTTTTAATGAGGTGTCCCCTCTCCAGGCCGCGGACTAGATTCTCAACTGGGGAAAACTGCGCGTGCGCAGAATTTTAAAGGGGCCACGTACCCAAAAAACAAATGAACAGGAACATTGCTGTGCAGTCCTGTGAGGAACCCGATTTAAAATCACTGAAAGTGACTTTAAAAAAGCTATCCTGAAGCGTTTAGTGCGCGCCAATGAAACTATTAGTCAGTTGCTTAATAAATTAAATATTTTTTATATACGATAAAACTTTTAAAACGTGCCGACTGGTGCCCGTGCGCCCAAGGAAACGAGCGCAGTTTGAAGAGCCGTCCTCGAACCAGCGCAGTCAGCGGAATCTCGCAATTTCGATCTGGGGGGCGTGAGCGAGGCTTGAACTAAGTGAATTCAATCTTGAACCAGGGTGAAAGATGGCGGAAAAGACCCGTGCGAGTGGCGTAGCTCAGCTACGATGTAAATTTCCCCGATCTTTGGCGCTGGTCCGGTCGATTGCGCTGGAATCTGGCGCAAAACTAGCGGAAACTCCACCCTCCGGTGTCGAATTTACAAACCGCTGCCCTCCAGTAAAAGCTAGATTTTCATGCGATTATTGGAGTTTTGAACTGTTCTTTTTTGTGTTCTCTCTCTTTTTTCCCCCCCTCCTCCTCAGATTTTAGCCCATCAAAAAAGGACTTGAACTGTGCCTGACCCCTAATGAGTCTCCCTGGAATTCTGTGTTCGGGAATCAAATGTGCAAATGGTCAAGGCAGCCGGCTCTCACTAGGACCCATGGACGACTGGCTGTGTTGCTTGGGGTGAGCCAGCAGTTAAATAGATTGCCGTCGCTCCCCTGGCAGGTGCCGTCTCCACAACTTGTCTCAGTGATGAATCGTAGAGTTTCCACTCGCTGCTCGTTAGCGGATGGCAGGAGGTGGTGTGGTTTATGAGCTCCAGTCGATTCACACCCCCCACCCTTCCTCACAGTGCTGGGCGTCACCTCAAACTTCCTGTACAATTAATGGCCCACTTATACTGCACGAGACAGGTCAGGATCTGACAGCAGACATGTGGGTAGCTGTGGTTTTACTCCCACCGCTCTCGAACTGGGGCAAGTAGAGCCCCGGGTGTGAAGGAAGAAGAGAGATTCGCATTTCTACAGCGCCTTTCACAACCTCAGGACGTCCCAAAGTGCTTTTCTGCCAATGAAGTACTTTTTGAAGTGTAGTCACTGTTGTAATGTAGGAAATGCGGCAGCCAATTTGCGCACAGCAAGCTCCCACAAACAGCAATGTGATAATGACCCAGATCATTTGTTTTAATGATGTTGATAGAGGGATAAATATTGACCCAGAACACCAGGGAGAACTCCCCTGCTCTTCTTTGAAATAGTGCCGTGGGATCTTTTACATCCACCTGATAGAACAGACAGGGCCTCGGTTTAACGTCTCCTCCAACAGTACAGCACTCCCTCAGTACTGCCCCTCCGACAGTGCGGTGCTCCCTCAGTACTGCCCCTCCGACAGTGCGGCACTCCCTCAGTACTGCCCCTCCGACAGTGCAGCACTCCCTCAGTACTGACCCTCCGACAGTGCAGCTCTCCCTCAGTACTGCCCCTCCGACAGTGCGGTGCTCCCTCAGTACTGCCCCTCTGACAGTGCGGCACTCCCTCAGTACTGCCCCTCCGACAGTGCAGCACTCCCTCAGTACTGCCCCTCCGACAGTGCAGCTCTCCCTCAGTACTGCCCCTCCGACAGTGCGGCACTCCCTCAGTACTGTCCCTCCGACAGTGCGGCGCTCCCTCAGTACTGACCCTCCGACAGTGCAGCTCTCCCTCAGTACTGCCCCTCCGACAGTGCGGCACTCCCTCAGTACTGCCCCTCCGACAGTGCAGCACTCCCTCAGTACTGCCCCTCCGACAGTGCGGCACTCCCTCAGTACTGCCCCTCCGACAGTGCAGCACTCCCTCAGTACTGACCCTCCGACAGTGCAGCTCTCCCTCAGTACTGCCCCTCCGACAGTGCGGTGCTCCCTCAGTACTGCCCCTCCGACAGTGCGGCACTCCCTCAGTACTGCCCCTCCGACAGTGCAGCACTCCCTCAGTACTGCCCCTCCGACAGTGCAGCTCTCCCTCAGTACTGCCCCTCCGACAGTGCGGCACTCCCTCAGTACTGTCCCTCCGACAGTGCGGCGCTCCCTCAGTACTGACCCTCCGACAGTGCAGCTCTCCCTCAGTACTGCCCCTCCGACAGTGCGGCACTCCCTCAGTACTGCCCCTCCGACAGTGCAGCACTCCCTCAGTACTGACCCTCCGACAGTGCAGCTCTCCCTCAGTACTGCCCCTCCGACAGTGCGGTGCTCCCTCAGTACTGCCCCTCTGACAGTGCGGCACTCCCTCAGTACTGCCCCTCCGACAGTGCAGCACTCCCTCAGTACTGCCCCTCCGACAGTGCAGCTCTCCCTCAGTACTGCCCCTCCGACAGTGCGGCACTCCCTCAGTACTGTCCCTCCGACAGTGCGGCGCTCCCTCAGTACTGACCCTCCGACAGTGCAGCTCTCCCTCAGTACTGCCCCTCCGACAGTGCGGCACTCCCTCAGTACTGCCCCTCCGACAGTGCAGCACTCCCTCAGTACTGCCCCTCCGACAGTGCGGCACTCCCTCAGTACTGCCCCTCCGACAGTGCAGCACTCCCTCAGTACTGACCCTCCGACAGTGCAGCTCTCCCTCAGTACTGCCCCTCCGACAGTGCGGTGCTCCCTCAGTACTGCCCCTCCGACAGTGCGGCACTCCCTCAGTACTGCCCCTCCGACAGTGCAGCACTCCCTCAGTACTGCCCCTCCGACAGTGCAGCTCTCCCTCAGTACTGCCCCTCCGACAGTGCGGCACTCCCTCAGTACTGTCCCTCCGACAGTGCGGCGCTCCCTCAGTACTGACCCTCCGACAGTGCAGCTCTCCCTCAGTACTGCCCCTCCGACAGTGCGGCACTCCCTCAGTACTGCCCCTCCGACAGTGCAGCACTCCCTCAGTACTGCCCCTCCGACAGTGCGGCACTCCCTCAGTACTGTCCCTCTGACAGTGCCGTGCTCCCTCAGTACTGCCCCTCCGACAGTGCAGCACGATGAAAATTCTCACGATGTGGACCAAGATGGGTCTCTGATCTGTCACTAGTCGCCTCCTGCTGTATCCGTGCTCTCCTCCTTCCTCTTATTTTTATTTCCTAAATCTCTCCCATTATTTGGAATTTTCGTGTCATTTATTCTGCCGATTTCCCCCATCTGTCGTGACTCAGTTGGGGTTGTGTTCCTCAGTCTCAAGCAGCCCTACTGTACTCAGGGAGCACGTGCGGTCTCGAGGAGGACTGATGGCTCACATCCTCTGGTCCATTCACACTGTGAGCAAGCCCATACTTGCTTGGTTTCCACCCAGTCTCTGACAGGATGAATGGATTAGCAGAGTCCAATCTCCTGGAGTTATGCCTGCCCGTGAGCCCCACATGTCTTGGCTGATGCACCGCACTCTTTCGGCACTGGGCGGAGGCTCGGAGAAAGGAAGTGAGCAGGGTGTGTGGAATGTTGCTCAGCGCTCATGTATGAAAATAAGGAATGCTGGAATGATTGGACAGGGAATGCTGCCAACACATCGGTCAGCAGCCTCATTTATTCTGCCTTTTGGGTTGGAAGGGTTTCCCGGAATGGTGAGGTTCTGTGCCCACCGGACTCGCCAGAATCTGCCAAAGATCAATCAGCTGGTAGAGCAGAGCAGAGAGGGTGTTACCACCGGCCCAGCCACAGCAACTCTCCTACTGGAGTTCGAGATCAGCATCCAGCTTCCCCACCCGAGGGCTGTGTCCCCCACAGCTTCACTGCTCCGCTGCAGGGAACGTGAGGGAAACAATGCCCTCCCAGGACTGGAGACCTCTCGCTTAAATCGAGAAGTGCGGTAGGTATGTCAGTTTCTGTATGTACAGTACACACTGACTAAAAGGCAATGAATCACTTACATCTGGTTTGCATGACTCATGGGCTTCTGTGCCAACTCCTGTATATACAGTGCACACAGAAAGAAAGAAAAGACTTGCGTTTATATAGCGCCTTTCACGACCACCGGACGTCCCAAAGCGCATTACAGCCAATGAAGTACTTTTTTGAAATGGAGTCACTGTTGTTAATGTAGGAAACGCAGCAGCTAATTTGCGCACAGCAAGCTCCCACAAACAGCAATGTGATAATGACCAGATCATCTGTTTTTTAGTGATTTTGATTGAGGGATAAATATTGGACCAGGACACCGGGGAGAACTCCCCTGCTCTTCTTCGAAATAGTGGCCATGGGATCTTTTCCGTCAACCTGAGAGAGCAGACGGGGCCTCGGTTTAACGTCTCATCAGAAAGCTGGGGAAAGATGGGGAAAAAAGCTGATAATTCACTCCTGCTCAATTTGCGTGTGTCTCACTGCACATAGCGGACAAATGGCAGCCAGTTCACTCACAGCTACTGCTGTGTGTTTCACTGCCAGCTGCCATTACAGTCACGCCTGCCTGTGTTTGACTCATGTGTGTGTCACCACCTAGTCACACCTGCCTAAGTGTGACTCGTGTGTGTGTGTCCCTATCGGCCCCAACACATGCAATGTTGGGTGAGTGCACAGCAGAAGAGCCAATATCGGAGAGAAGGGCAGGCTGTGTCCGTGTTCTGGGAGAGCTGGTATTCTGACAGTGTGCACGCCCGAGAATAGAGCAGCGTGTTCGTCTAGTGTCAGGCTGTGGCTCAGTGGGCAGCACTCTCGCCTCTGAGTCAGAAGGTTGTGGGTTCAAATCCTACTCCAGAGACTCGAGCACAAAATCCAGGCTGACACTCCCAGTGCAGTGCTGAGGGAGTGCCGCACTGTCGGAGGGTCAGTACTGAGGGAGCGCCGCACTGTCGGAGGGTCAGTACTGAGGGAGCGCCGCACTGTCGGAGGGGCAGTACTGAGGGAGCGCCACACTGTCGGAGGGGCAGTACTGAGGGAGCGCCGCACTGTCGGAGGGTCAGTACTGAGGGAGCGCTGCACTGTCGGAGGGGCAGTACTGAGGGAGTGCCGCACTGTCGGAGGGGCAGTACTGAGGGAGCGCTACACTGTCGGAGGGGCAGTGCTGAGGGAGCGCCGCACTGTCGGAGGGGCAGTGCTGAGGGAGCGCCGCACTGTCGGAGGGGCAGTGCTGAGGGAGCGCCGCACTGTCGGAGGGGCAGTACTGAGGGAGCGCCGCACTGTCGGAGGGGCAGTACTGAGGGAGCGCTGCACTGTCGGAAGTGCAGTACTGAGGGAGCGCCGCACTGTCGGAGGGGCAGTACTGAGGGAGCACCGCACTGTCGGAAGTGCCCTCTTTCGGGTGAGACATTAAACCGAGGCGACGCCTGCTTTCAGGTGGACGTCAAAGAAGAGCAGGGGAGTTCTCCCCGGTGTCCTGGGGCCAATATTTATCCCTCAAGCAACATCACAAAAACAGATGCTCTGGTCATTATCACATTGCTGTTTGTGGGATCTTGCTGTGTGCAAATTAGCTGCCGCGTTTCCTGCATTACAACAGTGACTACACTTCAAAAAGTACTTCATTGGCTGTGAAGCGCTTTGGGACGTCTGGAGGTTGTGAAAGGCGCTACAGAAATGCACGTTTTTCCCGTCTTTTTTCCCTGCCTGCTCTGTGGAGTGGGGTTAGCCTGTATACACTGTGTACTGTAAAACCTCACCTTAGCTCACTGCACTTCACACCAAATCAAAACAAACAACACCTACAATGGTGCAGCTCGCTCTGAAGATATCTTACTGGAAAGGAATCAAGGAGGAGGAGTCTCTGATTCCACTTAAATCACATTTGTTTTGGGATATTGTCACCATTTTTCCACAGAAAGGATTTGGAAAAAGTTACTTTTAAAATGTTGGGTTTTAAAGCAATGTGCATTCAAACAAGGCATTGAGGTTGTCAGTGGTTACGGAGTGAAGTTTTGACGTTTCTCCAGAGCCTGTCTCGGCCATCAATAATCACCTCACTCCCCTTGTGTTGGAAAGTATCTGGTCCACCCACGTTCTACCCTCCGTAAACTTGAGGTCATCCAAATCTCTGCTGCCCCGTGTCCTAACTCGCACCAAGTTCCGTTCACCCATCACCCCTGTGCTCACTGACCTACATTGGCTCCCGGTCCGGCAACGCCTCGATTTTAAAATTCTCATCCTTGTGTTCAAATCCCTCCATGGCCCTCGCCCCTCCCTATCTCTGTAACCTCCTCCAGCCCCAAACCCCCCCGAGATATCTGCGCTCCTCTAATTCTGGCCTCTTGAGCATCTCCGATTTCAATCGCTCCACCATTGGCGGCCGTGCCTTCAGCTGCCTGGACCCTAAGCTCTGGAATTCCCTCCCTAAACCTCTCCGCCTCTCTCTCCTCCTTTAAGATGCTCCTTAAAACCGACCTCTTTGACCAAGCTTTTGCTCATCTGTCCTAATATCTCCTTACGTGGCTCGGTGTCAAATTTTGTTTTATAACGTTCCTGTGAAGCGCCGCGGGAAGTTTTACAATGTTAAAGGCGCTGTATAAATACAAGTTGTTGCTGCTGTTCTGGCAGTGAGCAGAGGCAGACACAGAGGCCTAGCAAAGGCTGCAGAGCCAGTGGTTTAATATAGAAAGCTGCAAGGGCAAGATTAGCCAGGCTTGGAGGGAGAATGCAGGAGGCTCAGTTGGGAGTTATTGGGATGCAATTCAACTTGGGCGGGGACGCAAAACAGGCGGTATCCCATCTACCGCCAGCTATACAGCCCGCTGGGCATTCAGTTCAATACTGGACGTGGCGTATAACAGGCAGCGGATGTGATCCCGTCTGTTTTGAGTCCCCACCCAAGTTCAATTTCACCTCATTTCACTGTCATTCGGATGAGACGTTAAACCGAGGCCC